>VWZX01000191.1:0-48124 GCA_013399015.1 Galbula dea | reverse complement strand
GGGTTGTTTAGCCTGGAGAAGAGAAGGCTGAGGGGAGACCTTATCGCTCTCTTCAGCTACTTGAAAGGCCATTCTAGGGAGGCGGGTGTTGGCCTCTTCTCCTTTGTGACTAGTGACAGGACTATAGGGAATGGGCTCAAGCTGAGCCAGGGTAGGTTTAGATTAGATATTGGGAAGAATTTCTTTACTGAAAGAGTGGTTAGATATTGGAATAGACTGCCCAGGGAGGTGGTGGAGTCCCCATCCCTGGAGGTTTTTAAGAAGAGGATAGATGTGTTTCTTCAGGGGATGATTTAGGGATAAGAGTAGTGTAGGGCTATTGGTTGGACTAGATGATCTTGAGGGTCCTTTCCAACCGTAATGATTCTGTGATTCTGTGTAAATATGGAGTCTTGAGTTGTTTGAGGGATCTTTTTTTTTTTTTTCTGTCATTGTGTGTATGTTTGTGGTTGGTTGTGGAAAAAATAACATTCTGATATACTGCAGGTTGCCTCCCAAGAAATCAACTGTTCTCTATCTTCAAATATCAGTTTAATATTCAGAATATACAGTGTTGTGACAATAAATGAACAATATAACAGTTGCCCATAAAATTGTATTTTTCTAGAAGTAGTTTCAGTTTTTCATGTTTCCTCTTGCTTTCTTCTGAAAGCTTCCTGTCTTGTTAGCCTATGTTGAAAAACTAAAGCTGTAACATGTGGAACACGCAGGACTTCCAAAATTTGTTAATGTTAGCTTATTTCAGTAAAATGCCTAATAATTTTAAGAAGTCACTCCCAGTTGAAAAATCCTCTTTGGTTGCAACAGAATCATATTTCACTAAATTATTATCCTACTTAAAATTCAGACTCTCTGTCACTTACATTGATAGGGAGAAATAGTCACGATAATTAGATTAGATAGATATTGAAAAACATGATGGCTCACCCTACTGTGCCTTGGGACCAGCTGTGTGTATACAACCATGCCTCCTCTAAGTCTCTGCAAAGCAGTGTTATGTGAGCTACTGCATATGAATTTCTGCCAGAGCTACCTTTCCACGCAACCTGAGTATATCAAGCACATAATCCTTCTGCTTTGTGGTCAGGAAAATTGGCCATTTTTAAATTCCTTGTTAGAGCTGATGAAACTGAGACTGATACTGTACTGTTGGATGAACAGTTTTTTGATATCCTGTCATTTTTTAAGTTGCTTTCCTGTGAAAAACTAAGATGATGTTTTAAATGTTGCAGAGTCTAAAAAGATTAAAATTGCAAATAAAGCTTGCCTTATTTGTAGTCTTAATCCCCTTGTATCCAGTGCTTTATGATACAGATTTTAGTCATGAAGGCAAGTGTTTGTTATGATGTGTTTGTTCCCTGTCCTTGACAAGCTCCTTCCACAGGCAAATAGAGAGCTCTAGGAACAAGCTGAAATAGTGTAGGAAGTGAGCTCTCCTAGGTTATTTGTTGCAAGGAGTTGTGTTCTGAGGAGTAATGAGAGGAAAATGATCTTATTGTTAGTGATTTGCTGGAGCTGCTGTTCTTTGACGATGGCTTTTCTTTCTGTGTACATAAAATTTCTGTGACCTGTGCAACTGTTACCCAGATAGCCCAAAGTACTCAGACATGGATGCTTCTTAATCAGTGGCTGATAGGAGAGGATAAGATGATGAAAGTTGGAAATCAAGACTAGCAGGAGGATGTCTGAGCATCACAGGCTGAAATTGAAATTCACAGGAGCTCTGTTCTGAACTTGTACAATGTACTTCAAAAATCTGATGCAGTTTGAAGAATTAGGCCTTCAGATGTTGAACTGGAGAGCTGGCATTGGTTTGTGCTGCTGCTAATTATGACCTATTCTGCTTACATTTTCCAGCCTGTAAAGTAAGGATGTTTGAAATGTTTGAGATACTTCAATTGCATAGAGAGTTTTTAAAGGAGTGGCATGTAGCATCTGATGGTGATTTTTGAGAATATGATACCCTAAGCAGCATAAGAAAAAGCCAATTTAGGGCTTAATAGTGATTTTTTACTCATTCAGAGGTTTTTAGAGAGTTTTGGTGAATTCACTAGCTATGTAAAGCCTTCTGTTTCAGGTACAGGTCAAGCACTGACAGACAGTGTGTGAAGAAACTGCTTCTTTTTAGTGGGTTGCTTATTTTTTTTTTTTAAAGACAGTTTTCTTCCATTTTCTATGAAAGAGGAGAAAATAATTGGCACCTGCCATGTTTCAAGTAGCATCAGCAGCAGTCTGTGACTGAGACTGAAAGAGTGTCCTTCCCTTCCTGAGTCATATTCAGTCCTGCAATTTAGTTTTTCACTCTTGTCAAGTTCGGCTAAAACTGCAGTTCTTAATATAACTTGACACAGTTGTGAAGAAAATTATGCACAAATCTAGTTCATTTTATAAGAGTGGATTTTTCAATGAAAACTTATTAAAAAGACGTATTGGAAAGTAAAAAGTGTATGGGAGATGTTTAAGAGCCTAATAAACTCTCAAACTAAAACCTGCTGTAAAATGTTTTCTGACTATGAGTCAGTGCTGTACGAGGATGGTGTGCTTAAATCTTTACAAGCTTCTGTGTAACTAGGAGTTATCCTTTTTTCTACACAGATTGCATTTGTGTTTTCATTTTAAGCATATGTAAATACTTGTATGTGTTCTTAGACAACATATGTGTAGATAGAACAAGTAACAATTGTTAACATCGTATGAAAAAAAAAGTTGGTTATTTCCAGCTTATGTTTCCTTATGCTTATTTTAAACAGATTGGAAGAAAAATGTTACAGGAGGGTGTTTTGAGTTAAGGTCATTTTTTGAATGGGTACAATCATAGTATTGTTATGTTTGGAAAAGACCTCTAAGAACATCAATTCCAACCGTTGACCCAACACAACCATACGCACTAAATCATGTTGCAAAGTGTCATGTTTAGAGATCTTCTATATACCTCTGGGGATGGTAACTCCACCACTTCCCTGGGCAGCCTGTTCCAATGCTTAACCACTCTTTCAGTGGAGAAGCTTTTCCTAATATCCAATCTAAACCTCCTCTTTTGCAAATTGAGGCCATTTCCTTTTCTCTTAATACTAGGCACCCAGAAGAAGACACTGACCCCCACCTCACTACACCCTCCTTTTAGGTAGTTGTAGAGAAGGGAGACAAGGTCTCCTCTGAGCCTCCTCTTCTTCTGACTGAACAACCACAGTTCTCTCAGTTGCTCCTCATAAAACTTGTGCTCTAGACCCTTCACCAGCTTTGCTCTTTTTTGGACATGCTCCAGCACTTCAATGTCTATCTTGTAGTGAGTGGCCCCAAACTGAACCCAGTATTTGATATGTGGCCTCACCAGTGCCCAATACAGGGGGATGATCACTTCCCTAGTTCTGCTGACCACACTATTTCTGATACAGGCCAGGATGCTGTTGGCCTCTTGGCCACCTGGGAGTACTTCTGGGTCATGTTCAGCCAGCTGTCCACCAACATCCCCAGGTCCTTTTCCATTGGGCAGCCTTGCAGCCACTCTGCCTCGGGCCTGTAGTGTTGCATTGCGTTTTTATTGCCAAAATGCAGGACTTGGCACTTGGACCTGTTGAATCTCATCCCATTTGGCCTTGGCCTATCTATCCAGCCTGTCCATATCCCTTTGTAGAGCCTTCCTACCCTCAAGCGGATCAGCACTCCTGCCCAGCTTGGTGTTGCCTAGAAGCTTACTGAGGGTGCACTCAATCACCTTGTCCAGATTATTGATAAAGATATTAAACAGAACTGGTCCCAGAATTGAGCCCTGGGGAACACCACTTGTGATCAGCTGCCAACTGGATTTAACTCCATTCATCAATGCTCGCTGGGCTTGGCCATCCGGCCAGTTTCTGATGTAGTGAAGAGTATACCTGTCTAAGCCATAAGCTGCCAGCTTCTACAGGAGAATGCTGTGGGAGACAGTGTCAAAGGCTTCACTGAGGTCCAGTTAGACAGCATCCATAGCTTTTTTGCCACTCACTATGACCACATCTGGTCGTAGAAGCAGATCAGGTTGGTCAAGCAGGACCTGCCTTTGATGGAACCATGCTGGCTGCACCTGATCCCCTTGTTTTTCTGCACATGGCATGTGATGGCACTCAGGATGATCTGCTCCATAACTTTCCCTGGTACTGAGGTGAGGCCTGTTGCTCCCAGGATCCTCCTTCCAACCGTTGTGGTAGGTGCACATCACAGTGGCTAGCCTCCAGCCATCTGGATCTGACAGTAAAATGACAGTAATGTCACGTGAGAGAGAAGATGAAAACATGTGTGTGGATGGGAAAAATATGGTTACAGGCCAAAGTGTTGTTTTTTTGGTTTTTTTTTTTAATGTCCTGCTCTGTAAAGATTGTAGTGTTGCCTGAAAACATGTGAATTTAAATTGACTTCAGAGAATAGCACAAGAAAACCACCTGAGAGCCTCAGGTGATTTTTATTCTGTTTGTAGCATAAAAAAATTTGTATCATGCTGGAGAAAATGAAATGCTATACTAAGTTCACATGGAGAGCATGCCAGAAAAAAGTGCTCAAGAGCAAAGGATAATGCAAAACAAAGGAAAGTGAAGCTGTTGCAAGGATTTCATAATGTTTTCATAATTTGTATAGAGATTTCAGTACACAGAGTTGATACGCTTAGAACCTTTAAAATTACACAGTGAGTGAGCATTTGTAATAGTAATTACTTTAAAAGTCCTCACATGATATGATGCTAATTTCAAGAAATATACATCACACCACCTTTCCACCCCCAGTGTTTATTCCTGTTGGGAAGATCAGAATGTAATTTTCTAACCATGGCAATTTTGAAAAACAGTTTAGGGCTTGGATTACAGTAGAATTTTGTGTGGTGAGATGATAAAAGAAGGAAAGGCACTAGCCTGGCAGTCATTTCATTTAAACAAGATGCTCCTCATTACCCCTTATCTATGCATATCTTAGTAAAGGGTATGAAAATTGTTTTTTTGTTTGAAGTTCCCCAAACCAAACCGGTTTGTTCTTTTTGATTGAGAGGCACTTAAAGACTTGTGTGTTTGCCATGCTACTGAAAACCAGCTAATGTTCTGTGAAGCCTGTGCCAGAATTTAAAAGTCAGATTTTAAATTTGTAAAATATGTGGTAGGGATAAATAGAAAAGACATGAATAATGTGGGATGAGGAAGGAGAAAAGATATAGTGCTGTTTTATACCTATTATACCTATTCATGTTTATAGCTTTGTATGTGAAGATATTTTAACTGAACATTTTAATGATTCTTATTTTTGAGGGATTCAAAGGTACTTAGGGAGTAAAGGAGTGTTTGAATAATCCAGACCACTAGGAACATATAATTGCAAACCAAGGGCAGTCCAGAAAACCACAGCCTTCTCTGTATTAACTACAGTCTTGTTAAAAAATAGAATCATGTATTTCCACAAAATATATTTAGGCAGTGGAAACTATTATGAGCATCTGAAACTGTTTATTTTATTTTCCACATATTCCTACTTTGAGAAAAATAGTTGGTTATCCAGAGGAACAAATAAACCCTTTTGTCTTTCTGTGTCTTGGTTTCTACCGATTGTTTTTTCCTGAGATCTGTCCTTACCCAGTTAAAAAAGAAGATACAGCAAATGGGAATCTCAGATAGTCAAAGAGTAACTGCTTAATCTGAAATACAGTGAATTACTGAAGTACTGTGCTAAATTGAGCCCTTGATGTATCATCACTGCCGGTTTAACTGGAAATATTTATTGTTCTTAATGTAAATCAGAGCTCATTTAAATGTGTAGATGAGATTTATGATTTTTTTTCCTTCATGAGATTGCTTGACTCCTTACTCTTACTTAAGTAAGCTGTTAGGTAAATATACATACATACATGTACACACATGTGCAAGTGTATACATCTATACACAAACACTGGGGAAGATAAGCTCTAGAGCAGATCTCTTTGTCTCCCCAGTTACAAGGGAAAATTTATGGATAGTTGGCTTCGTCTTTCATTAGCTTTACCACTGACCTTTACTGCAGTCTGCAGGCAAGACTGAAAAATTGGCACAGACAAGTTAGATGTCGCCTTTTCTTTTGTGGTCTGGCACAACTCCTAAATTGTTAGGAAATGAGACTTGACAGTTTGTGTTACTAATTGGAGAACAATCTAACCATATTATGATTGACTTCAATCTAATGCCTCACATCAATTGACTGTAGTCATCCTCCAAGGATGCATCACTGTTTTTTTTAGTGCTTTCACTCAAGACTTCAGGAAATGTCTGTTTGAGGAATATAGAAAGTAGAGCCAAGAAGGCTTTAAAACAGCTCTGTTCCTTTGTGGAGTGTAATTCATATAATAGAGTAATAAAAAAGACACTGGTAAATGAAAAGAAGTTTGTTGGCAGACCTGACTTGGCTGCACTTGAATCTGAAATAACCTGCTGTGTAACTGTTTTATTCTGTTCAGCCTATGTGTATTATAGTTGAGACAAGTGCCACTCTCATTGCTCAGAGTACAAAAAGACAAGTATCATCTCCTCTATGTGTCTGAGTGTCGGACTTTTAGGTAAAAACATTGATCACGTTTAATTCTCTGAAATGAATTATTTCTTAAATGCTGCATGTATTTTGTCAGCAAAACACAAGTATTTTTTTAGTACAGTAATTTTGAAAAGCATTTGGTAAAAGTATTTTCTTCCAAATAGTGCTTATTATCACCCTAGATAAATGGCTGGTTCTTACTACAGCTTTAAGAAGCAACAGCTGCATAGCTAGACTTAGATTAAAATTTGAGCTTAAAACAGAAATTTGTCTTTTTTATTATATGTAAATAGAATTTTCTAGTACGACTAAATGTTACTTAGTTTAAACTAAAATTTATTGCAACAGCTCCATTGTAGCCAAAGTAGCCTCCTGTCAGCTTTTGTAAAAATTCAAATGAATAGAAGAATGGAAGTGAGACCTTGAAATTTTTAATTTAATTACAAGGTCATTTAATCATTTTAATGTAACTGTTTAACATTTGGCAATTTTTTTGCAATTCTCAAGTGTGGTGATTTAGTCTCTCTTCAAAGAAAACTTCAGTAATGAAGGGTGATACTTTGTAGAATTCTGTCAGGAGCAACTCTGTAAATTTTCAGGTTTTTTTTGTTTGTGGGGTTTGAGTTTATTGTTTGGGTTTGTTGGTTTTGTTGGTTTTTTTTTTTTAAAGGAACTAAGGGTATGTTCGTCACTAAAAAGGTTTCATAATGTGATAACTGATATTGGTGGCATTAAGACCTTAGGCAGCTCATATCAAAGAACCTAGTGGTACATCAGAGCTGCTCATCTCTACCTTTCAACCATGAGGACACGGTGTTAGCAACTACTTGGGGGAAGAGTGGGAGCAAGTGAAGATGGAACAGATCAGAAGAGCTGTATGTTCATGTTCTTCTCTGAACCCCTGCTGATGTGGGTTTTCTGTGTGTGGTAGTGGGAGTGTGGTGGCACTCTTACTTACCCATTTTTCTTCTGTGTGAGAATTGAGATAGGAGACAACAGTAAGTGAAGGGAGCAAATGCTCTCCATGGATGGTAATTGCTAGCTTGTTTCCAGCTGTCCCTTCACACTACCACTTCACTCTGCTTGCTTTAATGGGGTAGCAGAATGTAAATATTTACATTATCTTGGTTTGCTTTCCTGTTCCACCCTCAAACAACACTGTGTGTTTCACCAAATACTTCCTGGGTGCCACCTATAGAATGGCCTTTGTGGCATAGGATCAGTGGGTCGTCCATTTGTCTTGCTTTTTTGGTCTTGATTTGGCTTTTAATTGCTACCTGAAGAGCCCTAGCGCTGGAGGATGCTGCTTTCAGGAGATCTTGACTTTATTCTTCTCAGTAGATGAGATAATAAAGCTAGTTCTACTTCTTGGTGATGCTATAATATTAATTTCAGGATATCTGTTCCTTCAGCACAGTATTTGCCCTCTCATTTGTTCCTTCTGGAAGGTCAGCCTCAGACCGGTGTGACCTGTAGTCTTATACTAATACGAACTTTCCAGTTTTTACTATTTTCTTAGGAATTTACAAAAAGAATTAGAGGTTAATTACAAAAGAGTGATAATATATGTACATCTTGGGCAAAAGTAGAATTAGAGAGAATTTCAGATCCATTGATGCCATCTTACTGATACATCTCTGTTTTCAAAAGGAAAAATGTTTGAAAAAGAGCAAACAACAGTGTAAGCAGCTATGAAGGGTTCTTAGCTTAATATTTGCCCTTCTAATGTTGTGTGCTCAAGCTATGGTGCAGTTCAGGATTTTTTTTTTCCTTGCTGTTGTTAGTGCATGTATCCAACTCATACAAAACCAGTGGCAAGCTCTTCTACGTTGCTCTGTAACCGAGACTCAAAATACTTGCTGTATTGATGAAGGCTACCAGGACAAGTAAGAGAGAAGTAAATCGTAGTGTGAAAGCTGTATATACTTGAAGAAATGGACCTGAATATTAACAGATTGAAAAGTAAAGCAAATGGATTATTGATTAAAATAATGAGTTCAGAACCTGTTTATTTGCACTGTCTCTTGCTTCAGATTTGATGGATGAAATGATGTTAGAGATAAATCAGAAAATAGCTATCTTTGGGGAATCTTTCCTTTTCTTTCTTCCCTTTGAGAAATCTATTAGCTTCTTTCTTCTGGACAGAATTTAGTGCAGTTTACCCTCATTTGGATAAACACCTACCACTTTTTATGATCCCAGTCCAAAACGCTGGGAGATAATGTTTAGTTATAAGGGATTCCAAAAGCCAATAATATACTTGATTATTATAACATTTGTTCTCAGTTTAAATTCCAAAATTTCCAATTAAGTTCGTGTTCAATTTGTATATGCCATCAGATAAAACTACTATATTTTTGAAATCTTCACTGATGTTAGTTTACACAATGTGCTGAGTTTTTTGGTACTTCTGGGAATGTTTTACTGGAGAGTACTCCACAGTCATTTAGTTATTGAGTTTCACTGGAATCTGATGACCAGGGTTTAAGTTTTTAGTCCAGAAAGATGCACAGATTGGCTTGTCATGCCTCTCATGTTACAGACTGCTGGCTATTGTACACATAACAACAAATCACAGAATCACAGAATGAAAGATCTGCTAATGAAAAAGCTAAGACCACACAGAAACAGAAAACTGCCGCAGCCATATTCTTCATCATTTCTCAGGTTTATTTACAGTTGCAGTCAAGACAGTACACTAATTCTGTGTGCACTGTATTCTTTTCTTTTCAGTAGTTAAAGAAAATATTTAACATGAAGAAAAAGTTTTGTAGAAAGCTTGGTTGTTATTTTGGGCTTTTCTTTGGTTTTGATGTTGGGATCAGGTACGTATGAAGCTGCCAATAGAGAAGTGTATCATACTTCTCAGTCATGTTACTCTTAAAAGGGAACAATAAGGATGTTTCTGATCTTTGTAAGAGGAAATAAATGTTGAAAAAGCATGATAGTTTCTGTGTTTAAAAACAAACAAAAAGAGGTTTCATATGAAATTTTCTTTTAAATTGTGGATAAATCTATCATGGGAGAAGACTCTTTAGAACTGGACTTCAAGCTAGAGAACCTTTAGACAAATTCTAGAAAAATGTATTATTTCACTGTTGCCAAATTTTCCTGGAGCTGGATATGTGTGTCAGCAGGGTGGGTTGTTTCTTCCTCCCATTAAGCAACTGTATTATTTTCTTAAGTACCAAGACCAATTCTTGGCACATTCCCATGGAGCTTTGGCAGTTTGTCTGCATGATAATATTTAACTTCTGTTTTACTTGTTTTATTGTAAAGTATATAATCTAAGGACTAGTGGCATAGATTATGATGTTTCTTATTCCGTCATGAATTTTTCAGTGACTCCTCATTTTCTACCAAGCACAACTAACCTCCCTTTTTCCTGTTCCTGCAGGCTGCCTTGTATCGGCTGAGTGGGGATTGGAATCCTTTACATCTTGACCCAAGTTTTGCTGCTCTTGGAGGTGAGCTGAGGGATACCATTGTAATAAGTTTTGGGCAAACAATGATGCAACTGTATTTTTAATCTTTTCACATAGTCTGTATATCTTTAATAAGCTGGGAAAAAGAGTGTTTTTATAGCTGTTCTTAGAGTCACCATTAGATGTCTTCAGAGTTCCATGTGACAATTTTAAAGCTTTGTTTCTGGTAGTTAGGAATGCAAAATGATGCTTGGGCTCTACCTATAATGGAAACCTGTCTCCCACCCTCCTTATATGTCACCAGGAACCCATCTTTACAATCTCTGTGTCACATAAGCAGAAATAATTGACTATCGAAAGCTTCAGAAGGAATTCCATAAAGTCTTTGATAGACAATTCTTTCCATCTAAATAATTTTGAGTTTGTGTTGGTCTTGCTGGAATTCTTTGGGCTTCTGTGTAGTCTTTCAATCCAAATAAGTCTCAGGAGGGCAGGAAAAAGGGAGTTTGTTAGCGCTTGTTTCCAATAAAATTGCTTAACTGCACCTCTTGCCACTGCAGTAGCTTATTCATTTTTGTAATGGTACATGCCAAAGCAACAGACAGGAGGCTACATTAACTGATTCTTGCAGAGATGTAGTTATTAAAGAAGGGTCTGTTTTCTGAAATTTCTGTTGTAAAGGTATTTTTTGGATTTCTTTTTTAGGCCTTGCTGGTAGTGTAGCATGGTTACTCCAGAGAGACAGCAGATTGATTTACTTAAGAAATTTTCCTGAATATGTATGCTAGCATCATTAACTTTACATGAAAATACTGCTCTGAAATAATGAGTCTTCAGTTTTCTGGTGACTTATTTTTAGTATAGAAGTATCATGGTATGGTGTTCATGCTAAGATAAATGGAGCAGAGCTATGCTGCTCTGTTGAGGTCACACTTAACATGATGATGATGCTATTTGTTTTGTATTTTATTTGCTATTTTGCCACAATTTGTCTCCTTTCATAAATACATACTGTTTGATTAACTCTCTTTTGTATAATTTTATGTAAATTTGTGTTAATAAATAATGATAATCTAATACCAGGGTCAATAAAGAGATTTCCCTAGTTTATTAAACCGTTCTGTTTGTTTGTTCAGCTGATGATTTTGGATAAACATGTAGATGAAATCATCCAATTACTCTTGAAGATGCTGGAGGAGAAAACCATGTTTCTAACTGAAACCCCAGTGTTCAAAATAGTAGTGATAATCCTACAAAAACCCTACAAAACAAGAGGAGTAGAAATCTTCTACCTGCTCACACAAAAAACATGGGCACTTAGCACTGTTAAAAAGTGAAATTAACTCTGCAGATGAGATAGCCTCTTTGAATAGAATACTGCCAGACTGGATTTTGGAACTGTGGCAGTCTCCTACTCAAATACCCATACTAAGTGTGGGTTCAAATAAAGAACAAAGTCACTGCAGAGTAATTCCACAAATATTTTTTCTAGTTGTGCCAAAGCTTTTTTGTTTGGGCATATTGACACACCTTCTTGTCTCTGTAAATCTCTGTAAATGTTCTCTTTGGCTGGCTCTCACCACTGTGCACTAGAAGAAAGTATTCAGTGTAATGTGCTCACATCGTTCCAGGATTATTGTTAAGCCTTCCTGTGAGTAATGTTTCCGAGAAGATGCAGTACATGACAACACCTGTTTATATTCTTGTGTCTTTATTTCTGTAGCTTATGAGTATTTCTGAGACACTAGAAAGTGAAAGCAGTATTTACTTTGTGTTCTTTCTAGTCTAGACAAAAAATAACTCGATTGCTTTACAGATTTTACTTTGACTATGTATTAGTTCTATAAAGAAGACACTGGAGAGAATAGGATCGTACATATTTGTCTGTTCTTGAATTCTGAAAATAGTGGTGGTTCTTGGTTCTTGCATAATGAATTGAACTAGGCTTTTAAAGAAATAAATGTCTCAGTAACATGCTGTATGAGATATTGAATACTGATATTGTTACGGTAATGCCAGTAATCTGTTTTAAAATTGACAGCACAGTATCTTTGTGATTTCAGAAATACTGTGCACAGTGTACTAAGAAGAGTGTACTACTAAAAGTATGCATATTCACATATTTTACTGGAGCAAAATGACAGAATGATCAGAGTGGAACACATACAGCAAGAAAACAGAGTCATGCTCCTTTTAGCCTGTCCTTTATGTCTCCTCTTCTAATCTAATGAGTCAAAATTTTTGTTTCTCATCCTTACTCCTGCTAGCCTTGTCTTTCCTTTGAGCCATGTCTCGTTATTCCTGTCTTTACCAAGATTGAGTTCCAGTGGCCTTTTTGTCTCTGTTTTTAAAGTGGTTTCTTTGACATCATCTGATTCTCTTAAGACTAGACTTTGTTCTGTCTCCTCTTTCTTGTTTGGTTATTTTTTGGTTTTGTTTTTTTTCCCTGCCAATTGTTGTCCCTTGGGATGACTTTCCATGCTATATAGATGCTGTTAAGAGTCTCTCAGAGCTCAGGAAAAACAAACTGGCAGCCAAGAGTGTCAGATGAGGCACATCCCAGCAAAGCAACTGACTTCAGAGCCAGACCTCTGACAGACCTGTTTTGAATCCGTGGGCCATTGCAAGTGTGAACAATTACTGTTCACATGCTCTGTCAGGTCAGAGCAACCTGTTAAGGGATCAGAACATAGTACAGGCAGCATTGTTAAAACTTAACTGTTGCACTTCAGCAAACTCAGGCCAGTTTTCAAAAGTTTATTTTGTTAGATTTTGACAGGGTCTGGAAAAAGATTCAGCACTAATACAAAGATTGTCCTCTACCAAGGTTCATTTTCTGCTCCAAAACATGAAAGTGCAAGGAAGCCTGACCAAAAATGTCAGTCTAAATAAAGCACTGTATTTTTTCCCTCTCTTTTTTGTTAGGTATATTGAGAGTGCTTGAAAACTTTTCAGTGTGTTTTTCCACTTAAGAATATAAAAACGTTAATCCAGACGTATGCACTGTATTTGAAGACTTGTGGCAGCCATGAATAGGAATTAAAAATGAGAAGCATCAAATACTTTTACTATCACCACCTTTTAGCTTTGATACACATACTTCCATGTAACTGTGTATATGGTGTGACTATGCACATGTGGTAGAACAGCCAATCTCCTTATTTTTCATTTTGTCACCTCTGCAGACAGGGACTAATTCTAGCAGTGTTCAAGTGCCAGTTCTCAGTGAGCACTTGGCTTTGCCTCAAAGTAGAGGAAGCAATAAACAGTAACAGACACTTTTTCAGTGAGACAAATGAGGTTAAAAAGAAAAAGGATTAAGAACATTATTGAAGGCAAATACTGTTTGTAGAAGCAACGTGCAAACCCCTAATATAACAAACGCTAAACTTATGTTTTGAAATAGGATTTAAGAAGCCTATACTTCATGGACTATGCTCCTTTGGGTTTGCTGCTAGACATGTTTTGAAGCAGTTTGCAAATAATGATGTGAACAGATTCAAGGCGATCAAGGTCTGTACATTCATTCTTTGCAGTTAATTTTCTTGATTTTTCTGCTTTTAGTGCCAAAACCTGAAATTTTCAGGGTGGGAAAACACTTTTTCACTGTCTTACGTGCCACAATTACTTTTACTTATTGCTGCATGCATCTAGTATGTTTCTTAAATATTTAGGCTTTCTGCCTTGCTAGTTGACTGATACTTCTCTTATGCTTTTTCTGATTTCAGTAGAACCTGTGCTTTTAAGCTTTGCATGTAGGTATGACAGATCTGCTCATACCCTTAATTTTGTTATATTTTGTTTTCGTTTAGGTTCGTTTTGCAAAACCAGTCTTTCCAGGGCAAACTTTACAAACAGAAATGTGGAAGGAAGGAAACAGAATCCTTTTTCAGACCAAGGTCAGAACACACCAGTATGGGCATTAGAGAAAGATGTATTGGTTTAAAGACTGGGGATATGAGGGGAAGCAAAAAAAGTGCCTCATCAAGCGCACCATTGAAGAAGTTTTTGTAAAGAAATTAAGGGAATAAAATGACATATTCTTACTTATTTTATGGTGCCACTAAGATTCCAATAGAAATACCATTATGGTCTTAGGACTTAATACACTCCTTGTAGTAAATAATACGATAACTCATTTCATTGTTTGTATTTTCTACGTTTGTCCAATGTGGAAGAGCAAAAACCAGTCATTCTCATGTGACCATAGTTTGTATGGGGTTTTTTGCAGTTAATCATAATCTTGTGTATGTATCTTTTTCTAACATTTGTTTATCTTAACTTCTTACAGTCAGTTTATGAAAGTAAACCCATACACATTTAGCTTTAATTGAACTAAACTTAAACCACATCTACACAGAACAACTTAAAAATAGAAGTTTCGTAGCAGTTGGACACAGTAACTACAATAAAGTGGAATTTACACCTCTATAAATACAGTTTTTTCATTATTATGTTTTCTTTGGCATTGCTCTTAGCATTTGGTGTGGGTCCTACACTTGATAGGATACTTACAGGAAGCTAAGGGTAAAATACTCCATGTAGACGTGAAAAGTAGATTCTTGTTGCTTCTATTGTAGCATCCTGTGAGACTGTCACTTTCTTAAACTGACATTTGCAGCTTGCATTTGTCTGTATGTGTTGGCCTATGCACATGCAATTTACTTTGCTTTGGATAGACAAAGTTTTGCAGCCCCATTTTTGTAAAAATGTAGCCAGCTGTTGATTACTGAGTAGAGAGTAGTGCAGCAGGGATAGTTGCAAATGCAGGGAGGATTGGGCAAGTGAAGAATCATTGTAAAGCCATAGGATTGCTATTTCCATAGGAATACAGCTTTGTGGAACAGAAAGGAGATTTTTTTTGCAGACCTGGTGAGTGTTAGCAGCTATAGAATTTCAGAATGATAACAACATTGAGGCTACTATATCCCAACTCTCTGTTGCTGGTTGCTAGTAGTAAACAAGACAGTGTGGTGCCTCAAATGAGCTTTGGAGATTATTGTATTGGAGACGGTATAGCTGTGTTTAAAAGGTACTACCACCCAGTCCTAACAGAATTTCTAGACTTCAAGTATTTACTTTTGAGGGTTTAGTGTATGTATAGTGTAAATGAGCAGAATCTGTTGTATACTTCCAAACCCATTGGACATTGTAAACAAAGTGAGGTGTTTTGTTGTGTTTAAAGGCTGGATTTGTTATTATGCTTAGTTTAGTCATTGCTAATATGTGGAGTTTTGGGGGATTTTGCCAAAGGTTTTTTCAACAAGCGTGGAGTAAGTTATTTTGGAGAGAAACGTCAATGTTTAACAAGCTTGTAGAAAACCACCTTGTTTCAACAGTTACGAATGGTGCAGAATTCTGTTTCTTATTGCCTGTTGTTAGTCTGAAGAAAAGCCATCTTTGTACTCGTAATAAACTCTGGTTAAAATCAAACTAGACACATAACTTCAATATGCTGGTTGAAACCAATTTTCAGCAGTGTCTGAAATGTGGTGGCAGCAGATGACAAAGGCTTTAGGCATGGTTTGAGTAATCTACAATAAACTAGGCTGTGATACTGCATGGTCCTTCACTTTGGCTACTTATCATATAACTCTGTGCATTGCCAATGAATCATTTTGCCATCTTCTGTTTGCTGCCATAAGTCACAATGGTTTGTCAGATGTCTTGAAAGAGACAATGCCAAAATGAAACCCTCTGACTTAACTATTTAAAAAAAAAGTAGAAAGAATTGAGGTGTTTTTCAACTTTCTTCTTGTAGTCTTTCTGGTTTTACAATGCTTAAAAAATTCTTTTTAGTGCAAGTTACAGTGTAAGGCATCTGGAGGCAGCGAAACTGTCCACATGAACTCTTGGCAACTGCATATCTAACTCTGGAAAACATCTTACGACTACTTACGAAATAGCATTAACAGTAACTTAGAATACTATAGGCCAATTTTCAGATGATATTTCTACTATTTTGTGAACAGAGGAAGAGGAATATACTTTGGTATAATTTCTCAAGAAGGAAATAATTATTTTGTTTGCAGAGCTGTTTGCAAAGCATAGTATACTAACTTGCCTCAAGATTACAATACATTTATGGGGTGGTTATTTTTCACTCTGGAACTTTGATGTTTTATTTACCTCTGAATTTAAAATGTAAGAAAGACTCTTTGGTTGTCCTTCTCTTGTGACTTTTTACAAATATATTACCTCTTTAATGTATTTTTTTCCCCCACCACAGGTCAAAGAGACTGGAGAAGTTGCAATTGTGGGAGGCTATGTGGATATAGTACCAGCCTTGGATAAACCTTCTGCTCAGGAGCCCATGAAGGTAGGAGAAGCAATAGAAGTCTTAACTTGCAAAGTGGTATATTTAGGCTTTATTCTTGTGAAAAATAAGGGAAAAGGATCACTTGCCAGTCTTACTTGCAATGCTTAGATGACTATATTAATTTGGATGTGCGCACACATGTTATTTGTGACACAGAGGTTCATGGATCTCTTTTGAGGGGAAGAATACAGATGTTTTCAGATACACAGGATAGCTGATGAAGTTTGAGGTGCTTGATGTGAATTAAACTGTTAGGATACGCATATCACTCTGTACGTTGCAGCAAGGAGGGCCATAAGTTTTGAGCACTTGCATAGCTTAAGATTGAAATTAGTCCCTGTAATTTGGAGCTGTACCTGTAAAGTGGGCATTTTGTTTTTATTTGGTAGATGTTGAAGATCAAACTCAATTTAAAATCGGGTAACCTTTCTTTCCCAATTTTTGTAGAGAGACATGGAGAGAGTAGCAAGAAGGCATTAGAAGAACCAAACAAAATGAAAATAAGATAGTGTACTCACAGGAAAGAATATTTGGAAAGAAGCTCTGCCAGGTGTTTGTGCATATAGTTAGGCTTAACACAGAATCATAGAATCACAAAGGTTGGAAGAGACTCTAAGATCATGAAGTCCAGCCATACCTATCACGATACCACTAAACCATGTCCCTAAGCACCACATGTAAATGTTTCTTAAACATCTCCAGGGATGGGGACTCCACCACCTCCCTGGGCAGCCTATTCCAAGACTTCACAACCCTTTCAGTAAAGAATTTTCCCCTTATATCCAATCTAAACCTCCCCTGCTTCAGCTTGAAGCCATTTCCTCTCATCCTCTCACTGTCGACACTGGAGAAGAGACCTACCCTCATCTTACTGCAACCTCCTTTCAGGTGGTTGTAGAGAGGGATAAGGTCACCCTTTGAGTCTTCTCTTCTCCAGACTAAACAACCCCAGTTCCCTTAGCTGCTCCTTGTAAGATTTGTACTCCAGACCCCTCACTAGCCATATTGCCCTTCTCTGGACATGTTCTAATGCCTCTATGTCCTTCTTGTAATGAGAGGCCCAAAACTGAACACAGTAGATTTGTTGATAATACATGATATGCACTTTGTATTTTAAAAAAACCTCTGCATGCATGCAGTAAGCCTTGGGTACTGAACTTGCCACAAAAGACAAGATTGTGCATGAGGTGCTGAGAATGTTTTGGATTTTTAGTGTGGTCTAAAAGTCGTTGAGTGTACAGTGTGTTACCTCAGTAAACTATTCTTTTTTCCCCATTGATTCCTGCCTGCAAAGGAGGAAACTTTGATACATTGAAGTTTATGAAGTAGTGAGATAGTGACATTCATGTAAATGCTTGTGATGTATTCCCGAAATCTTGTTTCTTTTTGCTGGTTGTGTTTAGTCTTTTGACATTCTGAACTATTTCTAAATCTTCCTTTTGCATTTGAAGTTCAAATCTATAAACATTATTACTTTCCAGTGAAATAATTGAAGAGATTTTTTTTTTTAACACTGGCATTTCTTTAAGCTTACTCTGAGAAATTAAGGTACATTGGCAGAAGTTGCCTGGCAGAGGCAGATATCTAGCAGGGGAAACTAGCCTGAGTGAGTGAAGATTGGCAAGTTTAGATATCAGGAACTCTCGTTTGTAATGGAAAGTGTTAGGCTTAATCAAAGAGGTAACAAAAACGTAGTGTGAGGAGTATTACATTGTGGTGTACTGGTATGTACATCAGACTAACTAGAGCCTTGAGAGCTTCTTTGCTTCTGTTTGTGGTTTGAGGACCTAACACTTGACAGCTCCAACTCCAGTTAGATGAAAAAACGTCACTGGAACAACTTCTTAAAAGTGTAGTGTTTTTTCCACTACTATGTTAAAGAAAGACAATGAAAGGCTTGCAAAGTAATGTCTTTTGCAAAGTTGAAAATGTAAATGTAGCTAATAACACTCTTAAACGATAAACACGTTGTGTAACTAGAGTTCTGACTGTTCATAGTGCATTAACATTTTTGTATTCTAAAAATTAACATGCCATTCAGAATGTAAGAAGGTGGCAATAGTTATCCTCCAAAGGGAATAAAGGGCAGTTTTGAAGCCCTTGGAGCCCAAATTAGAAAATCTTATATAATTTTATCTTAAATTGTAGTGATAAATGACAAAAACTGCCAAAGCAAGATTTGATATAATTCTTAAGTAAGAATATGTGAAGCATTTTCTGCTTGAATGGACTCTTTAATGCTGACAGTTGCTAGAGGTGATTATTTGTGGTGGAAGAAATCTTAATTGCATTTAATAATTCTGCAATAGAGATTTTCCTGGACATAGCAGTGCTTGAACTAATAGACATATTTAGTACTTTCTAAATGGAGTTTCAATTTTAAATTCTTCATACCTCTTTTTTTAAGACTGCAGGGCTGCAGAGTGACCTTGTATTTGAAGAGATTGGTCGTCGTGTTAAAGAGATGGGAAATGAATTGGTAAAGAAAGTAAATGCTGTATTCCAATGGGACATCACTAAAGATGGAAAAACAGCAATGCAGTGGAGTAAGTTTATATATATTGCCCTGATGCAGTTTTTAATGATATAAGATTAATTGTACTCATTCTAATTAAACCGGTGTCTTGAAGAAAAGCATAAGGCGAATATTCACTGGGACCTAAAAATCTGGATGTATATTGAATGCACGAGTGACAAGGAGGTCTTGCCACTTAGTAATGGCAGTTACTAACCTCTCTAGGAACATACTTCTGTAATTTACCTATTTAGATGTAGAAGTAGGCAAACCATCCTCTAGAACTTCAGAGCATTTTGATTTATGTTTTTCCAGAGTGGACCACCACCGCACTAAATTAACCTACTACAAGGTCTTTGTTACAGTAGTTAGTTTGCTCGTGATGTACACACTGACTAATCTAAACCAAATAAGTATTTATTTCTACTGCATTGTTCTTGTCACTGCAGTGAAAATTATAGCCCAATTCATTTCTGTTCCAATTTTTAGAGATGAAGGTATAATTATTCTTACCCACCATTTAAGCATTGGTACTGTGTTGAAGAGAGGCTGAGGCTTGTAATGGCCATGGGTCAGAGGGGAAGTGTTCCTGGTAAAGTGGATGATACAAGTGTGTGAAATGGTCTAATGGGATCAAAGCTACTTCTTCTAAAAATTTCTTAAATCCTTTTGTGCTGAGTGTCTAAGGACATGTATTTTTGAAAAAAACAGTCCAGTTTTAGTAACTGGGTATGTTTCATTGTATCTGGAATTATTCAGGTTTTTTTGCACTTGAAGGGTAAATAGTCTATTAGTAGAATGTAAAGTTTTTCCAAAGGGATAAGCCATAGTCAGGTTGTAACTTCCACGCCTTTGCTTTTTTGTGGAGTAGACTCAGAAGATCTGTCTTAAAACTCGTTACTGATCTTAATGATTCCTGCTGTCTGTAGATTTCCTATTATAAGTTAGATTATAGCAATTTTTGAATTATTTTTCTCTCTTTTCTTGAAATAAAATCACTGTTTTGAGAGCTAGATCCCATAGCATATAGCTACAGTAAAGCAAAGGGGAAAATATGACATTAAAAATTAATTTAAGATTTGGTTCCTCTGGATAAATGCTACATACTCCTTCAGTGTATGGTCAAAATTATTGATCACTAAAACAACTGAAATGTGAGGAGGTAGATTATTTGGGGGGAGGTTTTTTGTTTTGTTTAAGCCTGGAATTGATGCTAATTGTTTCATTATCTATCCTCTCTTTAGGCCTGTCTTTTGCACAGACAGTGTTTGTTGTTCTCTTGGGCTATCTACTAGGCCTCTTTCCCTAATTAGATTTATGTAGTTTGTCTTTTAATTTTTTGTTTGTTTTTTAATTTTTTGACTTGTAGATTTTGCACAGCTTTGTTCTGTTGTGAGAACTCTAGCAATTGGCAACAGTAGAAACAATCTGGGCCCTGCAGCTCTTTGCTGTCTGATTCAATGACTGTAGCTCTAACATCTTCTGCTAATGTCCTTGAGCTTCTTTAAGATCTGGGAAGAAGCTGTGGGGAAAGCAAATAAGAGAAAGCAACAGTATTAAGCACTGTTGAGAAACTTGTTCTCATGTATGCAGTTCTGGTGTTTTCCAAAACTTCAGGAACCACAAGTTTGTTTTTTTTAAAGTATGCTTATATTTATATCATTTAGTGTTTCAGTTGCAACTGTAACCTTTTTTCTCTGTTCTCTGCAGTAAGCCAAGATTTTTGTTTATTCCTTTAAATGAAGTGGGATTTGTGAATTGGAATTAGCTTTTGTTGTTACAGAGACAATTCTCGGTGTTAGCACTAATATTAGTAACACTAGTCTGTATAATTAGCGATGACCTTTACTTTTATATAGTTCTCTGTGGATTGTGTGAAGCCATGGGGAGGTGTAGAACCATTGATCTTGATCACACTCAGCATATGAAATTTTGGAGAGCTTGTTTGCTGTCTAAACAGTGTTGAACTGTGGCGTGCTCTTTCTTCATAGAAGCAAGCTGTTCTAATTTAAGAGTATGCTGAAAATCCTCTTAAGAAGATAAGGCAATATAGATTTTGGCATTATCAAAACCTAAGGAATAAGCTTACTAGTACTGGAGCTATCTTTTCTTATTTTTTAACAAAATTATTAATTGAGAACCCCCAGCTTTGACTTATCCACTTGGCTTCAGTACCTCAAGCAGGCTTTACTCTTTCCTGCATACTTATTACTGTACAACAATTGCCTTGGTTTTCAACTGTCAGGAAATATTTTTTTTTTAGAGTTAAGGTACTTCCTTTCAGCTTCTCTTTCCATAGCGAAAAGACATTGCCATTGAGATTTGTTAGCTGATAGTTAATGGCTCTCTAGAACAGTACTCAGAAGAGGTTACCCATCTGTTTTTTAAATCATGCTTCGGGAGGCACTGGTGAAGGCAGAACATACTTCTTTTCCTTTCCAGTTCTCCAAAGAATAAAACAGGAGAACTGGGGAGAAAATCATTACATGCATTTGATTGCGAACATCTGACAATTTACAGCTAAGTTGCTTGATAATTTATGATGTAGTGTAACTTCAGGCAGTGAAGAGTGGGTGACACTTTTGTTATGTTTGCTTTGAGGTTGAGTCTTGTGTTGCAGTTACGTACCCTCTGTAAAAAGTATAAAAATTAAACCAAAACAGACAAGAAATAGTTGGACCCCTTAATATCTCTCTCCTAGAAATGATAAGGCACTCTTTGAAGGCAAAGCAAAACCTGCACCCCAAATCTTAGATATCTATTCAGGCTATTTGGCTACCTGCTATAGAATGTCAATGTTTAGTGTTTTAGCCTGTATGTATATATATTTTCTGACTTTTTTATTACGTCTCTGACAACAGCATCCTATGGACGGTAGAGTTCATAAATATTTAAAATGCTTATGTGTACATGTAAAAACAAAAATCTGAAGGATAACTGCTGTTTCATTCACTTAAACTGCTTGATTGTGTTTTTCTGCCAGGTTTGTAGTACTAAAATTTTACATATATAAGGAAGCTAGTTGAATTTTAAAAGGTACTTCAGCATTTAGTTTAACTTATGTCACTACGAACAGTATTGAGGAATACTACCCCTGTGTTTCAAACTCCTGGGTTTTTTTATGGAGTGGGTCAGCCATGTGAACTGCTAGGAGAAGAGCTATATGTGTAGCAGCCACAAAGGGCTACCTGTTCTCAGGAGCAAAGAACACTGGGGACATCTTTAGGCTGCTCATTTGTTACTCCTAAGAGTTGAGCCACACAAGCAGTACATGAGATAGTTGCCTGGCAGCAGCCCAGGTTACTAGCCACCCGAGCACTGGCATAGCCATACCAGTAGCCAAGTCATTATCAAGCTGGCTGCTGCAATCATAGTGCAGCATGCAAGCTGCAGTGACAGTGTGGTAGCTATAACCACAGAGACGTGTATCCAGGACATATCTGTAGAAGATATGTATAGGGGGCTTGCATCAGGACCATTTTCTGTTACAGCAAGCAGCTGTGTGATAAAGCTTTATTGCATAAAGTTGTATTTTACAAGAAGTCATGCTTTCTGGTCATTTTGGAAAGCTAACATTTTTCTGCTCTGATGGTTGGAATCTGTTCTGGTATTCGGCTCATTTCTTTCATTGCTAGTTCATACCCATTTGTCCATGTGCCAGTGCTGAAGTTTGGTCCCAGTTATCATCTGAATACTGTAGGCTAGGTGTACATCAGGAGGCAAGAATAATGTTCCTATGTGTTTTAAGTACTACTTCTTTTTACACCCTTCCAAAAAATTAATGAGCAAGGAGGGTAGTTTTCTATTCTCTATATGGAAGGAAGTTCTTTTCCCTCTCTAAAATAACAATATACTAATGTATTTTGGATCAGTCTTCTCTCTGGTGTGATTCACTAGAATTCAAACTGCAGGATTTCATGATTTCATTTCCACCAGCTAGTTCTTCAGGGTTTTGGGGTTGCTTAGGTTTATTTATTCATGTATTTATTTATTTATATTTTATTTAATGTATTCCCTGACTCTTTGCATTAGAGATGTCATAAAGCTTAAAAAGGGAGTGGGTCAAGTAACAATAGAAGGTCCTTCATGCTTTTGTGAAAAAGACTATGTTTGTTGTCACAGAGCTCTTCTCTTTTGTGGCTGTTCTGTGGCTATTGCTTTTTTCTTCCTTAGCAAAAATCTTAATGCTTTTTAAAAAGAATAAAGGGGAAATGTAAAAGTATTTCAATATTTTTGGGTAAAAACATACTACTAGATTGCCCCTCATTTCTTCAGCATTTCTAATCAGTTTTTGTTTGAGATGGCTTAAGGATTTGATGTGATTCAACATAACAGTTTTGCCTGTGGTGCCATGATTATGCAATGTTTACAGGCATATTTTTGCTTTGGCAGCTTACAATTGATTATAGGTGTGGATTGGTAAGTGATGGTCTTGAGACTTGGATAGGAAATGGAGGAGAACAGGGATGTAGCAGTGTTAATTAGGTACATACAGTATTCAGATTAAAATCTAGGAGCTTGCCTGACTCACTAGACCTTTTTAATTCTAATGTTTTTGTCATCTGAACTTTACACTGCTGTGACTGATAGATTAGTATTATCAATGAGATATACCAAAACTGTTTTTCAAGCCAGTGCTTAGTAGAGAAGGAGAAGAGGGTCTGGTGTGTCTTCTGAGATGTTGTGTCAGGCTTTCAGCATCTGAGTTCCCTTCTTGAACAGTCTTGGAAAGGTAGGGACAGAGGAAAAATTAATGCATGCAAAAACACAAGAAGGGATTCATGCTCTTTTGATTTCTAAGGTCCAGAAGCAATTAAAAATAATTAATGAACAATTTTAAGCATCCCAGAAAACCATATGTGTGTCTTGTGAATTTTTATGTGGGGCTTGCTGACTAATGCTCTTTGGCTCAAAGAGAGCTCAGTTTTGCTGCATTGATATGGTTCATAACATTGCTAGCATTTGAGTAGAGGTGTATTTTAAAAGCACATTGACAGTTAAGCTTTGTTAAGTTGATCTGAGGAGCTGGTATCCACAGTGAAGCTTGCATTTCATGATTCAATAGGTGATTGTTTTTTGGGTTTTTTTGGTAAATCATAGCTTGTGCCTGAATAACCAACAGAATAAATCTTTAAAGGCTTATTTTCAATGTTAGACTGTTTTGTATAAAATGAATGTTAGCCAGCTTCTGCCCACAAACATAGAATGTATAGATTGTTCATCTGATGCTCAGTGGGGTTCTTCTTCCTTCTCCTTTCAGTGCATCGTTAGTGATGTCCATTAAGCCTGTCCCTGAAATTATATTTTACCTTAAAATAAAGTTGATAACAGTAGTAGTCCAGTATGTCACTTCTCCAGGAGCATCATTGTGCACTTAATTCCCGTTCTCGATTTGTTGTAACTGCGTATATATTACTTAGAACAGATTTCAGAAAGTGAAAGACTTAACTGAAACAGATAAAAACTATTCTCAGTCTGTTTAGTTCACCTTGCCCTTTCAGAAAAAAAATATTTGGAGAAGAAAACCCAAAACAAACCAAAACCCGCATGATAGTTTATGCAGAAGTGATTCTCCATATTTAGGCCAATGTCTTAAAGTTTGTCAACCAAGAGAAACCAACTGACAGTATTAATATTGGCTAAGCAGACGTGATTCTGTGATTAGAGATGTCATGTACTTACGGGAACATCCAGTTGAATTATCATTTTGTTTTGTGCTTAAAAAGCAGGGGGAAGGACCAAGAGGAAAAGATGTAAAGGGAAAGACTGGCAATTTGCAAAATCTGAAAATGATTTGGCAGATCACATAATGTCAAATATTCTTTTAATAATCTTCTAAACAAACGACACGATACCTGATAGTGTTAGCCTTGTAATAGATTATTTTGGCAGGTCATTTGGTGTGGGAAAAGAAGACTGTGAAGCTTCAGACACTTTGAGAAATTTTTGGCTTTCCAGAAGAAAGAGACAGATATTTGGCAAGACTTTAAATGCTTTTTGCATAAAGCAGAACAGGCTATATTGCCTGTGGGGCAGAACAGTGAAAATGGAGCAGCATGTTTGAACACTGCCACATTTGCCTTCTCTGAATATAGAGTGCTGTTCTAAAACATTAGAACTTTATAGTTGCCTTTAACATTTTCACAGTAATTGCACTAATTAATGTTTTGTGAATCTTAAGTGTTTTTTAAGAATGTCTAGGAATTATTTTGGCTTTCTGTGCAAGAATTTTCAAATGACAGTCCTTGCTGTAAACCTCCACCCCCTTAGTATAGCCATAGTATTTTTTTCTCCATTCTAATCTCAATTATTTTCTTTTATTACGGAAAGAGAAACGTTAAAAACCCTTTCATTTTTAAGTGACTGTTAGCTCAAGATTTATGTTTAGACTGAATGCTTTATAATAATGGCTGAGGAGAGTAGTGCTCTTTAAGACTGAAAATTTTGTCTTTATTTTGAAATAAACTTATCTGCTGCTTCTTCTCAGCAATTGACTTAAAGAATGGCTCTGGAGCAGTGTATCAAGGACCTGCAAGAAGTTCTGCTGATACCACCTTCACCCTCTCTGATGAGGACTTCATGGATGTGGTACAACAAAAGACCAACCCCCAAAAGGTAAAAACCTGTGTGCCACAGACATACTTATTTGCATAAGGACATAAAATTTGCCTTTAATCAAGGTCTGGTTCATGACTGTTTGCATACAGAAATCTGCAACACTGGCTTTTTTGACAACTCAGACCAGAGTCAGACGAGGTATTAGTGCATCATTACCTTATACTGAATTAGTCAGAAGACACGATGAGGAATTTATGAGGCAAAGATGCTTCAAATGACATAAAGCCTGGGAGTACATAGTTAATTTTTTATTTGTTTCCTGGCACTTCACAGTATTTGATTTGCAAGGCCAGGGTTTGTCTGTTTGATCATTCAGGCTGTTTTGATTAGTCATGTTTAAGGAAGTTGGTATTAGCAGTATTCTGATTTACTGTTTCTACTGCAACAAAGAGAAATCTTGGACAATGCATGCTTGTAGATCCATTGAAGCTGGTCAAAATTCACCGAAACTAAATAGATTTTTAAGGTAAAGAAAGATTTAAAGAAGGTATGTAGCCTAGGTCTGCACTTTTAACCTTTTGGAGTAATCAGCTGCTTAAAAATACCAATTTTACTAATAAAAATGTCTTGTATGGAAGTAAATTAACCCGTCATGAATTCAATATGTCAGCTTACAGATTAAAGCTTGATCAAATGAAAACTTTAGTTATGCTCATCATATATCAAACAGTCCCTTTTCTTTGATCCAAAGCAGCAGTTGGAGACTTAGTTTGTAAAATTGGAGACTAACAATTATGTCAAATGTTTTAAGTCCTACATACCACATGAGTAGAATCCTTTGTGACCCTCTGCTTATAGCAGGCATAAAGCACACGCAAGCAAGATGTTGACGTGTAATCTTCAGAATGCTAAAGTATAGTGATTGCAATTCAGGAACATAATCTATTCTTAGGCATTAGTATTTCCTTTGAGTTTCTGTGAAGCTTTTCATCCAAAGAGGCTCAAAGCATCTATTGAAATTCTTTTCTGCTGGCTCTCTCCATTTCTTATTTGAATGTATTTCAAGTTGAAGGAACTATGCAAAAGCACATTGTTTCAGAACTTTCAAAGAGCTTTCAAATTGCAAAGCCACAGTGAAGCAAAACTAGTTTGAAAAAAATACTGAACTAGATTGAAACAGGAGTATACAGCTCTTTGAAGCAGGGACAAGAAGAATGTAATATACTAGCATTTCAGTGAAAATATTGGTTGATTATGATTCTGCAAGCACAACGAAATCTTGTTTAGTCCCCGTTTGTTTCATTATGCTATGTATAAAGCCAGTACATTTCTTTGGAATATGTGTATTTGTATATTGTACAAATAGTTCCTGCTTGGATTTGCTACAAATTTGAGTGAGTAGCTGACCTTTTTATTAGGCATTTAATTTTCATTAAAAGGCTGTTTCGTTCCATTTTCTCATTTCATACCAGGTTATGTGGGTTTCTATAGCACAGACAGGGAGAATCGGGAACTTTAATTTTTGTGCCCTGGTGAAATTGTGCCATTAGCTTCCGTGAAGAAGTTTGTCTTAGACGAGGAGAAGTCCTCAGTGCTATGTGTAGAAGAGAAATGGAAGCCACCGAGGTTGCTTTCTTGTTTGTCTTTTTTTTTCCCTCTGAGTGTTAGACTTGCCCTTTCTTGTACTCTGATAGAAACCTGTGATTCTGGATGCTATTGAAGTTGAACTTGGATGGTTTTCTGTTAACCCGTAGCCATTGGACATTCAGTACTGAAGGCTTGCTCCTGAGCACTAAACAGTGACACTGACCTTTGGTGTCTTGTTTGGTTCTAGCAACAGTCTGGGTTGTAGGTAAACAGTTGAATACATTTTTATTTCTTTTTCTTTCCTCTGCTTTTTGTAGGCATTCTTTTCTGGTAAACTAAAAGTGAAGGGGAATATCATGCTGAGCCAGAAGCTGGAAATGATACTGAAAGATTATGCCAAACTCTGAACTGCCTGATCATCTACCACACCACTGAAGATAGAATCTTCATTTTGTTCTGAATCAAGGACTGAAACATTTGCAAGCTACATAACATCAATGTATTGATTCTTTATACTGCTAATATACAAGCTATTTTAATTGCTCTAGACAGAAAGATATGAAATTAATATAATGATTAATATTATCCCTTTTTTGTTTCTCAGCAATGATAGAGAATCATACCTTTCTCATTTCACACCTCTATCTAAATAAAATGTATGTAGTTCTTACAAAGATGCATATATTTCTATATTAATTCCGAGGCAAATTAAACCAATACACCTCTTCTATGTGTCTGTCAGTCTTCATTTATGTTGCCTTAGATAGACTGTCTTAATTTCTATGAATCTAGCTGGTTCATTAAAGTTAACATATTTTTAGTTCTGATGATACAACTAAAATGTCTAGAAGATGGAAGTCAGTTCCATTTATTTATATCTTGTCATTACAGGTTTTTTTCTGAAAAAGAAAAAAACTCTTGAGCTTTAGCTCTGCCCACCTTATTTAGACAGTCATTTTTATATGTTACTCTTAGACATTACACAGAAAGTGGTAGGCATTGATTGTTCAGGGGAAACTTTTTCATCTGAGAGGAATTAAACTGTGCCAAAGGCAGTAGCCAAATTCTTCTTCGTGTAGATTCATTCTTGTGAGCGTCAAAGGAAAAGATGTAAGAGTTAATTCCTCATTTTGTACCTATGGCCAGAACTTGATAGAAGCTGTGGCTGTATAATTTCCTGAAGAAAGTGTGCTCTTAGTCACTGATCATCACATAAACAGCTACAAATTGGATTTCACCAATGTGACCAACATTTTTTGTGCTCAGTATCTTTTTCTTCTCATTTAGACCTGTGCTACGTTGATACCTTTTGGAGAATTCAGGCTGTCTAAAGCTTGTCTCTTTGGTCAGAATGTCAAAATTATTTAGCTTTATCTTAGAGAATGGATTTTTTTTTTCCCAAAAACTGTGAGGCACATCACTGCCATGACTGTGTGAGTGAAGCAGAGCCATTAAAGAGCCTTTTGGGGATAAATTCTACCTGTTGTAATACTGAGTCAGAGTCTCCATAAGTTCATTTCTTCACAGCTTTACTGTGAGCCATGCTTTGGTTCAGGCAGGGAAGTATTAATATGAAGATGGGAAGCTATTGTGTACAGTTGTGTGATGTTCACCACCGCAGAGAGGCCATTCAGTAGAACTGATTGGAGAAATGTCCTTTAACCACTTAACCTGTACCTTTTTCACAGCAGTCACTTCAATATAGAAGTAGGACCAAATCATATTCTATGTGATTGCCTGTACTGCCCACTGTCTATTTATTTGTGACAAATGAAGGTGTGTTCTGTTACTTTCTCCTAAGAAATTGGATGAGAAAGACAGATTGATAGCAGCTTTGTATTTTTATGCATGCACATCCTACACTAAAAGGAAATTAGTTTTCTACATTTATCTTTCCTGTCAATAAACCTATATGTAATGCCATAAAAAGTATGTCTATTAAGAAGGAGGAACTTTACGAACTAACTTTGATTCTAGGAAAGCAATTATCTATACATCCATTTAAGAATACGGTATTTACTCTAGGTCACGTGGTCTTGAAAATTCACAGCAGCTGATTCTTTTTTTCTCATCCCTATAGATTATCTAAAACCTTAAAGCACTGCTCTACAAGGAGGGAACAGGCTGCTATTAAGATTTTTTTTCCTTGCCTTTGGATTTGGGAAGCAAAAATATTCAGGGAGGTTCGTACTGTTGAAATCTCTGCAATTTACCAAGTTTGAGTTCAGTCTACTAAAGAACATCTGTTTACTAAATGTGTTGGGTGGATGAAAATGATGAAAAAACAACCCAAAAACCATATCAATTATAGGTACTCTGCTGCTGATTTCTATGTGCGTGGTTTTGGTTGGACACAAAATCCACACATTTCAGTTGTATTTTCAATATTGGCCTAAATTAAAAACACAGAAATACACCCCAAAGTTACACTTGGATTTGACAAAGACACACTAGACTTTAGTGTAAATAAAGCTTCTTCCTGCACCATGATGTGGGTGGTATAGAAAGTCCTCCCTACTTTACTGATAAAAGCTCTATTTTTTGCTCTCCTTACTGAGGTTAATTGAGTACACCTTTTTGAATTGTGGTAGACTCTTTTTCTGGGAGCACAGTTCAGGGATTTAATTCTTTCATCAGCCTTGTGGCCTTGTATAACTGTTGTTAATGATTTTGTCATGTTGGTTTCATCTCTAACTCAATGTATTTACCTTCAGGATGCTTTAGTTGGCTCACACTAAGTGGTAACTTGAACTGTTAACTGTTGAAGGTAAGGTCACTTTGCTACGTTGAATATATACCTGAAGTGATTTGGAGGTGTTGGGTTCAGTTTCCTAACTAGCAAGTGAACTCCTGTTCATGGTTGCTAGGTTTTAAGAGTAGAATTCTCAGAAGTAATCTTTATCTCTAAGAGAGTCCATGCAAGGGAATGTTAGGCAGTTTGGCACGTGGTTGTTTCAGTCTGAATGAGTCTCAGCTGCTTTAATCTTGAGCAGCGTCATTCTGTTTTGGGGTGTCATGTTTGAAAGCTGCTCCTGTCTCTTTCATCTGGAACGGTTTTGGGGACCTTGCCATCTGGTAGCAAAAGCTCCAGTATAGTGTTGCATCCATTTCCACACAGGACCCAGAAACATGAAACTACAACACACCATACACTTTTTTTCAGGGTAGCTGATTCTTTGAATGTTTTTTCTTTACTGGGGATAATTGTCGATACCTATATTGCAAAGCCCCACTTGTTTGCCCACCATCTCAGATAGTGCTTCAGTGATATTACTAAATTCTCTAGCAAATAAGGAGGCTTTTACAAGCATGTCAGCTGTAAAGTTCTTAACAATGCATAGAGGAGAACCAGATTGTCTGCTGTTCATTACAATGTGTGCTTTATAGTGTTTTGATTAATTCTGTATACATGTAAAGAAGGTGCTGACTGGACATCCATGTAAAGTCTGGACATTAGACTTTGTAGCAATTGGAGGTAAGAATTCAGATTTTTGTCTTTCTGGAATAATGGAGTTTGTGCCAAACCTGGTCAAGTAAATTGGTGTGATTTTTTAATCATAGCACGGTGTCGTTTTATTTCTCTTTTTTTCTTACTCCTTACATTTGTTACAGTCTTCCTGCTGGCTTGCAATTATGTCCATCCTCTGAAAAGTAAATTGCAGTTTCACTGGTGTATCTCCTCTTCAGTCATTAATGAGTCCTCTGATTTAAGCAGGAGAGCAGTAATAATGTATGGGAAAAGTTATATAATCTTTCTGTCTATTAGTATTTACTTCAGAGAAGCCTGTGCTGAATTTTATGCTTTCTAGTCACTGGAATTGTTCTTCATGAGTTTATTTGAGAAGAGTTCGATACACCTTCCAGCAGTCATCAGTAATTACAGATAACAGCTTCTTAAATGTTGACAAGTGCATTCATAATCAGTCAATATTAACATGAGTAGGAAGGGGGAGGAGCAAAGACATGAGAGATAGGTAAACCTAGAGCAATTTGAGACAGAGAAACTTACATACTGTCTCCTCTTAGGCTTGTTCCCACCTCCCAGAAAGCACCACATTCATAATGATTGTTTGTATTCTAGTCTGTTGGGCTGTACTGGTTGTGAAAACAACTGTCCTTCATAGACCAGGTCACACAGAAGCGTGTCCAGATAGGTTTTGAATATCTCCAGAGAAGGAGACTCCACAACCTCTCTGGGCAGTCTGTTCCAGTGCTCTGGCACCCTCACTGTGAAAAAATTCCTATGAGTATTCACACGGAATCTCCTATGCTTCAGCTTAGAGCCATTGCCTCTTGTCCTGTCACTGGGCTCCACTGAGAAGAGCCTGACCCCATCCTCCCGACACACACCCTTCACATATTTAAAAGCATAGATGAGATCACCCCTTAACCTGCTTTGGACTAGATGATCTTTCAAGGTCCCTTCCAACTCCTAATATTCTGTGATTCCGTGATTACTCAGGAGTTGGCTTGGTAAATAATAATGCTTTGTAAAATGAAATAATTCAGTGGTACAACAAATGGAAGTATTCTAAGGTGGATAAATAACCATTTTTTAAATAGTTTAATATCCCTATTTATTTTTTCTAAAATAAGGTTCTTTAATATAATGCATTATACCCTGACAGAGGTCAATGTCAGTGGAATGATATCTTCTCTTACCTTCCGCAAACCTTAGGGGAAGAGCAGCATTCGGAACATGATAACATTGCTTCCTTTTAGCATCAGTGAAGATCTGTGGAAAAAGAAAGTGAGTCTCATTGCACTGTTTTCTTTCTGATCATAATCTTTGAAAGGGTAAAGGGACAAAGGAAGCACCAATATCTCCCAGTTCTTGCAATGCTTTTTTCTTCTTCAGTTCGTGCAGATACCTTTCTACTCATGTAAGAGTGAATTCTTCAAAATGATTGATCACAGAATCACAAATGTTAGGGGTTGGAAAGGACCTCAAAAGATAATCTAGTCCAACCCCTGCCAGAGCAGGATTCCCTACAGTAGGTCACACAGAAATGCATCCAGATGGGTTTTGAATATCTCCAGAAAAGGATCTACAATAAGAAATTCTGTCCTTTAGGCCATCGACTGTATTTTCAGCAGACTGACCTAGACAGCTTTGGGCGTCAGCACATCAGAAGTCAGTTATGAAAAATATAGTAAGTTATGGGTGTAGTTGCATGTGTATAACTTCTAGATTGCAGTTATGGTAAAATTAAATTGTTTAATCTGTTTAATAATCAGTGCACTGAACCGGCATAATAGTGTCTTACATCAGTGGTAGGCTGAGCTCTGTTACAGGTGGATCTCTGTGTCTTTTACTGGGTACTCAAAAAGTTCCCATTATCTGCTAAATTAAATCACATGTTCTAAGGTTGCTGTATCTCACAAGGTACAATACTATCAAAGGTTCTGTGTTCGAGTCCCGTCGGAGTTGTGTCTCCCCTTTTTTCTCAGTGAAGCCCAGTGAAAGGACAAGAGGCAGTGGTTGTAAACTGAAGCATAGGAGGTTCCATGTGAATACATGTAGAAATTTTTTCACAGTGAGGGTGACAGAGCACTGGAAGAGACTTCCCAGAGAGGTTGTGGAGTCTCCTTCTANGCCTCCCTAAAATGGCCTTTCAAGTAGCTGAAGAGAGAGATAAGGTCTCCCCTCAGCCTCCTCTTCTCCAGGCTAAACAACCCCAAGTCCCTAAGCCTCTCCTCATAAGGCCTGTTCTCCAGACCCCTGATTAGCTTAGTTGCCCTTCTCTGCACCCTTTCCAGTACCTCAATGTCCTTCTTATACTATGGTGCCCAAAACTGCACACAGTACTCAAGGTGTGGCCTCACCAGCGCCGAGTACAGTGGCAAGATCACCTCCCTGCTCCTGCTGGTCGCAACTCCTAATATTCTGTGATTCTGTGATAGTATGTAAAGTTCAAATTGTATGGTGTAAAGTTTATGCATCTTGGTGAGACCCCACAAAGTAGTGTGGTAAAAGCCTTGTACACATTGAATCATCTCACTATTCTGCCAGAATCCCAGAATCCTGTAATTTTAAATCATTTTCTGTCATTACAGGCATCAGGTGATGTTCACTTGCCCCAAGCAAATGTTATGATCAGAGATTTAATCACCAACAAGTGGGAAGGCCCTATGGACCTTATCACTTGGGGTCATGGGTATACTTGTGTTTTCACAGATGAAGGACCCCGGTGGCTACCAGCTCAGTGTGTGCGCCCTGCTCTGCGCTGTCCTGGAAATTGCCATAACAAACAATGATTGGTTGCCAGTTTTAGCACAGGAAATTTAGGAGTTAGATATATTGGGTTTTTTTGACAGCGGAAAGCTGTGTGTTTTTCAGTATTGAATGTCACAAAGTTTTTGATATAAATTGCACGTTTAAATATGGAACGGGATGGCAAAATGTGACCTCTGCCATTCCCATATACCAAAATGTAGTAGCCTGGTGCATACACTTAGGCAGTAACCAATGTATGCCTGCCCCTACTGTGGCCCTGCCCCGAGCTCTGCCTCGTGGGTTATCCTTAATATGTGCCTCACAAGTGATTCCTAGAGGAACTGTTGGAGGTCTGTGTATAGTAGGAATGTTGACCCCTAATTCTACTCTTTGTGCTAAGTTTGTTATCTTGTCTGCAAAGGGCCCTGCAGAAGATGATAAAATCTGCCTTTGCTGTAGAAAAATAAAAAAGAGGAATGTGGTAGCCTGCAGCTGGTCTGTAGGCCTCACCAGGTGGGCCCCACCTAGAAAGAGACAAAAAGAGGAGCTTGACCTCTGCAGGACCCCACTGTATCCTAGAGGCAAGGACACAGAGAGAGGCACAGAGATAAGATAGCCAATGGCAAGGGGTTGGTAACGGGGTGACCAATCATGGCACGACATTTGTTTTGGCCAATTGGTAAAGTGTATGCTGACCCTGGAGGGTATAAAATGGAACAGTTGAAAATGAAGTTTGCTATTGCTGCTGAAGAAGTGTGTCGTGTCCATCTCCCATTAACAACAGCACATGAGACTCATGAAGCTGTCTGACATTTTCATGAAGCTACCTGACCCTCCTGTTCTCTGTTCCCCTATATCAGTTTCTTCTCTGGTCAAAACTGGTCTGTGCTCTGCACAGTTCAGCCTTCTGCTGTGTGAAATTCAGCCTTATTTTTATAAACAATGGGAAATACAGTTCTGGATATCTGCTGTAACCTTATCAGAGCCCATAATAGCTATGGTGCTGAAAGCATTGTAATCCTTTTAGAAAACGATGATAAAAGGTAGCAGAGTTTCTAACTGAATGTAATACATGTGGGGTTTTAGGTGTTTCTATTTTTCATAAAGATAAAATGAGGCCACCTGAGGACTATATCAGGGAAAATATAACCTTCCTAGCTCAAAATATTTTTAAATGAATTTTTGATTATTTGTTTCATCAGTGCTGTTTTTCATGTATGTGACCAAGCACAACAAAAAACCGCTATAAATGTAGAAAAAGAATAAGAAGAAAAAAACCCACCTGTCTGTCCTTTTTCATTTTTTGAGGAAGAAAAAGAAAAAATTTAAATAAGGAAGTATGTTCCTTGTGTGGTCTGTGACCCACATCACTGATCCAGTTGGGTTAAGCTAATTCCCAGAAGTTATCTATCTGTGAGTCTGGAAATGGTCAACACTGACTAAACTCCAGTTTGGCTTTAGGGAATTGTCATAGATGACCTTCTTCATATCTGAAATAAAATCAAATAACTGAGCACTTGCATTCTGGATATGTTTCTGTGTGACCTGATCTAGGGAATCCTGCTGTGGCAGGGGGATTGGACTAGGTAATCTTTCGAGGTCCCTTCCAACTCCTAACATTCTGTGATTCTGTGATTCATTCAAAGGTAGTGTGGTGTTTTGTAGAGAGTTTGTTTTGTTTTCAAGAGACTTATTTATCTGCATGCCTTTTGCATCTTGAAATTTGGTGATTAATTCCAGGCCACTTAATAAGTCTGCAATTTCAGTAGTTTTCATCGTCAGCTAAAACCAAGGCCAATGTTGTTTATTATCAAAATCTCATTTTGAAAGGAAATACCAACTTACAATCAGAATGGCATGCTTTTATTTAATTTTTTACTATTCCAGAACAACTGGTGAAGCTTCTCTTCAGAAGTCAAGCACTCTTTTAAATAACTGCCTGCTTGATGGTGTGAGATCATATGATGGCCTCTTGCTGTTTCCTAGGAGGACTCTGATTAATGAAAGAATTTTCACGGTTATTTTTGGCATTTCTTGTAAGGAGCGTAGACAGTCTTACTAAGCCAGGCTTTGGGAGTTCCACCACATGGAAACTTTCTAATGAAGGTCAAAGAAACCTAAGAAAAATTAATTTTTTTTTGTCCTGTCACTTGGACAGCAGAGGCTGTAATGGATCTGATACTTAATAGCACTCATAAAATAGACCTATCGGGTAGCTTTGGACTTAGAAGATTGTAGTAAAATATATATGTGTTTCAACTCTTCAGAGGTTTTTGCAAAGCTCCACCAGTAAGCGTGCAGCTACAGACAATTAGAAAGTCATTTTTTTAAGTACCTTCTCAATGTCAGACATCTTTAAAGAGCTTTTGTGGTTACTGAGATTTTGTAGCTGGGGGAAAAGTTACATAAAACATTGTTTTCTTGGGCTGATAAAATAGTATTTGTAAGTAGACCAAAATACAGACAAGAGCCCATAGAAAGCTGGGGAGAGCAGTACTCCCATGCAGTTTGCTCTTACCAAAACATTCCCCGTCAGAAGAGGCTGAACATGAAAGCAGCAGAGGGGCCCAGGTTTTGAAACACTGCTAGGTGAGAGATGCAGCTTCTGTTCTTTACACATAAATTTACCCATCATGAAAAGAGTCTGGCTGTAAACATCTTTACTATTCTCTGTATTCCAAGAGGTTTAACATGTATATTTAATGGAGCACTCTGTCACTCTGTTGCTAGGTGATTGACAGAGACAGCAAGCAAAAGACATGCCACATTATGGCTTTTTCACTTATTTTTAATTCATTTCTGAAGGAACCAGACTGTAGTTTAACAGTGTAGTCACTGGTTTGGTTGCTTTAGAGTTGTTTTTTGAAGAGCAAAGAAAAGCAGACCAATAAATATCATAACGACTAATGAATTTGCACATGACTGATAATGGATTGAAGAAATGTTTCTCTTCAGGCCAGCTGTGCAGTTCCTGGCCTCTCATTCCTGCTTCCTAAGATGACCTTGCACATTTGGGAGCAAAGATCCTGACTCCAGCATGGCTGGAGTTCAACCGTGGATACTGAAATTACAGATTTTATAAAGACACAGATTTCATAATAACATTGCCAGTATATCTCCACCAACTCCTCAGTGATCTGCAGGTAGTAATTACTTGCGTCTCTCCCTCCCACCAGAGATAATGACTTACCATGTTTGTTACTAGCACCCCTTAATGCTCTGGCAATGCCAATCACTGTTTCAAGTGCCCTAATTATCATGGTTGCATTAACTCAGAATAATTATTCATGTTCTGCATTTAGCTCAAAATTACTCCTGGTTTGTACATGAAGTAGCAAGGCATGCTTGGATGCATTTCTGTCTTTTACTACAGATATTGGTTGGCTAATGCAAGGTTTCTAGTAACCTTAGCTGTTAAATGCTGATTGATTTCCTATTTTGATCTCTTCAGATTTTTTTGTTTCAAAAGAGATGAACTTGTGGAATTTTTGCCCTATTTTGTTCATTGATGTCCTCTTTTCACAAGGAGTAGATGTCCTACATTATGTGCAACAAATAAGAAAATCTTCTGAATCTTAGCATTTCAAGCTACATTTTGCAACAGAGCTTGGCACATGCCTTTTATAAAAATTGAAATCTGTCAGGGAAAAATAAGATGCTATCTGTACACTGTGTCATCATAACCGTTTCACTAGTCCTTTCTGTTCTTGGCTGTGAACTGCAGCCCATGCTGTGTTTTCAGATGTGCTGTGTATGCATTCCAGCCTCCTTGGTTTTACTGTCAGTAACTGTCTTCCTGAGAGCAGCTTTTGCTATGCCACTGTTTCCTGCCTGTGAACAGTGATTTTAGCAGACACAGAAGTTGTTCTGTTTGTTTTCTTCTTTATATTGGTAGTTTGAAACTTCTAATGCTTCTTGCTTCTGTCATTATGTATTTTTTTAAGGTTGTTTTGAAGCAAGACAGTCATCATGTGAAGTAGCTCATGTCACTATGGCCATACAAACTGCTCTTTGAGAAAATTACTAATTTTAAACTTCTACATTTATGAATAATTATGTAAGCTAGTTAGTTTTTAGAAAAATTCTGCTGTTACAAAGGTGGACATGGATGTTATCAGTAATCAATAAATTCAGTGCTGTAAATAAGCTTGATTTACTTATGACAAACACTGTGTCATCATCCCTCTTTAACTCCAAGAAGCTATGCAGCTTTAAACAATCTGTTATTTTGCTTTTCTGTGGTCATATGCACACAGATACACAGTTTTAAATTCTGATTTGATTAACAAGCATTTTTATGTAGACTGGAACTGGTTAAACACTACATTAACTTTGTGCTCACCCTGTGTCTTAAATCTGCCAACTCCTCCTCTGATGCTCCTCATATGAAGAAGTGGCATTCAAATATATATAGACCCCTGATAAGCTCAGATGGTAATCTCCAATTTAGGCTGCTAGTTAAGATCATTCTGGTTAGTCGGTGCAGTGATCTGGGAGCTCCTCTGGGCGTATAAGGTAAGGGCAAGGACTTGGCGAGAAGGAGGAAAGTGCTCTTCTAGCAAACAAAGCAGGAGTTTTAGTTGTTTCAACCACAAATCTATTATCTGTGGGAAATTGAGTGCCTCAGTATGGTCCTGTCACAAGTTTGCGATGTATGGAAAGCAACAAAAGCATTGCTTAAACTTTTGAGATCCATGTGGCAAAAACCACCACAAAGGTATTCTAAGAGAGGTGAACATACATCTTAGTGCCGTCTTCTGAGTAATTGCTTGTTTAAATTTAAAACATTTAAATGAAGATGGAAAATGTGTTGCTTGTCCAGAAATGTTGTTTGTGTCTTGTGCAATTTGAATGTCAGTGCTGTTTTATTGTTTTCATGATATTCTTTGTGGCCAGATAATGAACAAAATGTTCTGACAAAATTAGAATTACAGGCACATTACTACCTGTTGTTACCCGTCAAAAACCTGTTATGTGAAGGCAGTATTCTGTAACCCAAAATGAGGGACAAGCCAGAAACTCTAGGTAGCCTGTCTCATTAGTGCAGCAAGTGGTTAAGCACAGTAGGACTGGTCAGCACTATAAATCATTAACATACATGGAGTGTTTTAGCAATGTATTTTGCTACAAGGATAATTGAAGTTTTAAAGGGTCGTCAAACCTTGTATTTCTCCATGTATTCTATTCTAAGTGTAATTGCTTTCATTGATTGCTAGTACTGTTCCAAAATAAGTGCAGAGATGCAAATCAATCATTTCAGAGAACCAGAGTAATAGGCTCTCATAATAAGTTTCCTGAAAGTTTTTGTTCAATTAAAAATTCAGCCAGACAGGAAGGAGAATAAATTCATAATCAGTGCTGTAGAGTTCTTCTTACAGAATAGGTAAACTTTAAATCCATTCTGGCAGTACAGTTAGATGGCACACTTTCCCTGGGGGACTGAAACATTGGTATCTTTCTCCAGTAATTCCATATGTGATTTTGCTAAATGTCATTTTGATTCAAGCACAGCAAGAAAACAGTTCAAGGAAAAAAAAGGGTTGCAGATGCATACCTCTTAACTTGAAGTAATAACACCCACAATATCAGTTATTTTTCTAAGCTAAAGTTGCTAGTGGTTAAAAAGTTCTTTTGCATTCTAAATTATCTACAGTATTTGATTTGAGAGATCTTAAAAAGGAGAAGTGTCTAGGATTTTTGGTGGAGTTTTAAAAAAGCTCTTACATGGGGATTCTGTTTTTGATTTGACACAAATACCTTATTCAAGGAGAACTTCCCCTGTACTTATTTTCTTTCTGGTATTGTTTGTGTAGCTTCCACTTTCATAAATTTTCAGCTCATCAGAATAATGGATAAATTTGACACACAGAAGATACCTGACCTGCTCATGGCCGTGGAACAGATGAGTAGAGCAGATTCTTAAACTTGTTCCTAACGTCCTACTGTACTGTGCAAACCACTAGGAGTTTGTTTTTCCATTTCCTATTTCTTCAGGAGAGCTGCAATCTAAAAATACTCAAATCACAACTGTGTAAGAATTCCAGTCTTTAATAAATCGAGGTTATGTAATAACTTCTATAAAACTGGGTCTAGAACATCTGAAAATGTCAGGAATACTGGGACTAGAATTTATTTCTAATAATGAAAAAAAAAGGACTTTGGTTCCAATGCTATGTTTCATTGCTCTTCTTTGTTGCATTAATAACACTCTTTTAAATATTTAAAATATTTCCCCAATACGCTGATGACAGTCCCCTGCATGAGTGTATCTTTAAAGTCATGCATAGACATCTGTCACAGAAGAACCAATTTAAAAATGAATGAGTGAAATCTGAGGGAAAGTTTTATAAATCATTAATAACATGAATATATTAAGTCTCTAAGAGCTAAAATGGAAATTCCCTTGTTAGGCATGAATGTAGTGTTTATTTAGCAAAGGCAAAGATGATAACTACATTGTTGAAAAGACTAATTTGTTAACAATTCTAAAGTAATTTAAGTGATAGGTCAATTTGCAAAAATCTACATGTATTAGTCAAGATGACTGGTTTGTCTTGGTGTTAAAGTGTCCTAGGATTTCTTCCTTCTACATTGATGGTTTTGGATTCTCCTCTTTTAATCGGTATCATAGGTGCCGTGCATAGGTGATAATGACAATTTGCTTTATTTTTGTCAGGTTCTCAGTGAAGCAGCCATTGATTACTATTTTTCTCTTCCAGATTACAACTGAGCCCACAATGTTAAAATGGTGCACTGAGGTATGCACATTATGTAAGCTTTACCTGGCTTTTGGCAATTTCCCCTGCTCATCAATAGGAAATTCAACATTTCTCTCTGTTCCTCAGACTTTTGTGAACAGTAACAGTGCACTGCCACTGTCTGCATTCCCATGAGGCAAATAAGAATCTGATAGAACTGAAGCTGGCCCATTGATGAACTCAGAAAAATTCTATTAGATCTCGGTAAAACTTGGGTAGCCTCAGCTTACATGTGTAATGAGTCAGAGGGAAGATTTTCACTTTTATAGTGTCTCTTGTAAAGCCTGCCATTTCTGTCTCATCCTGTTAAGCATCTGTTTTTGTCTATTTAAGATTCAGTGCCTATATGAGAGAAATCTTCTGATAACTAGTCTATAATTTTATTATACTAAACTGAGTGAGGTAGAAGCTGCACTGGGGAGTTAGTAATCTTGCCCTGAAAACAAACATGCCATCTTATGCTTTTCCGAATATCCTCTGTTAATAAAAACATCCCTTTCTTTTGCAGAGTTGTGAATTTTTTACTAAAGACATACTGTAACAAAGCCCACAGTGTCTTAATCTCCAGAGTGGGACTGGGTTTTCTCTGCCCTTTTATCTCCTAACTGGGAGAACTTGAGATATGCCCCTGTTACTGCTGCAGTGAACAACGAATGTGATCTGGTGTTTTGCCTGTCCCAAGGAAGCTATGCCAATAAGATCTGAAGGTGTCTTACCAATATTTAGCACTGTCCTTTTAAAATGGTATTTATTCTTTCTGATAAGGGAGATAATGATGCACTTTTTTGACCTGCTGATGTTTCCAGAGCAAAATCCAGATTGATAATTCTCAGACTTATGAAGCTGCAAGTAAGCTTTTAAATAATTACTTTTCTCATTGATGTATCTTGATAGAAGAATTCTTTCATAATAAAAGCCAAGGATTAAGAAATATATTGGTGACTTTAAAGTCATTGAAAACTCATTGCTTCCAAAGGTCTGTAGTGGGACAGCATTTTATATTGAGGAAGAGAGAGAAATTCAAAATGGGATCAAATTAGAAAACCCTGTGAAAAAAACTAGATGTGGATTTAACAATATGAGTTGTTATGAGATGGTGTTTAGTTGCCAGACACAGCCACGTCATACTGGTTCTATCTGGACAGTGCAATTCTTCTAACATGACAAGTATTAATACTCCCTGGCTGTAGTAACATCTATTTAATTGACTTATGTATTGAGCAAGTGGAAACAATTAAATTAAAACTGTTGTGTGGCTTTGTGGTAACAATATCTGTGCTGTTATCATCCTCTGTTTTGTCATAATCACATTTACTAAAGACACTGAATTTCCAATAGCTAACCATTTCAGAGGACAGAGAAAGTTATATTTTGTCATCTTTGAGTCAGAGTGATGTATAGAACATTACTTTTTTGTTAACTGTTAAATTACTTGAATCATTATTGCTTGAAAGAAGAAGTGCTTATCTGAAGGATTAAGAAACCATGAAAGTTATATACTCTGTTTTAATGCCATTCCCTTTCATATTTGAAATACTGCTATTAAGGAATTGTATTTTTCATCTGAAGTGTTACTCAACATGCACCCTGGCTGGTCATGATGAACATTTCTCTACTGGATAAGGTCAGATTTGATCTACTGTGTGTCACAAACTGTGTGGTATGATTAAAATATACCTGTCCAAGCTCCTAACAACTCAAGGAAAATCTGCTTTTGTTTTTGGAGAATGTATATGATTCATCACTTCTGTGAAAATCCAAGCAGCCATGAAGAAGACCTTAAAGGCTTTATTGCAGTGTTGTGCATACTTTTCGACTCTACCTCAGAAACTTTGTGTGTGATAAATCTATATTCAATGCAGGAATCTTTTAAAACATGAAGTCATACAAAATGATGAGCTTTGTGAATGAATCAGTTCCACATGCAGAAAGGTATTTCCAGTGTCTCTGCAACTAGTTTGGTGAAAAATTTGGAAGCCATTAGAAATGTTTTTTGACATACTGATCTGGTTTATGAATCATTTTCTTAGTGATCCTTTTCCAGCATTTCATTTTTTGTTTGCATTCTTTATGTGAACAAAATCATAGGATCACAGATTTATTTATGTTGGAAAAAACCCTTAAGATCTTTGAGTCCAAATGTTTTCCCAGCACTTCCAAGTCAACCCCTAAATCATGTCCTCAACTGCCACATCTACATGTCTTTTACGTATGTCCAAGGATGGTGATTCCAAGACTTCCCTGGTGAGCCTGTTCCAGGGCTTGACAACCCTTTCGGTGAATAAATTTTTCCTAATGTCCCAACTAAACTTCCCCTGGTGCAACTTGTGGCCATTTCCTTATCCTATCACTTAGTGGGAGAAGGGACTAACCCCCACCTCACTACAGCCTCCTTTTGGGTAGTTGTAAAGAGGGATAAGGTCTCCCTAAGTCTCCTTTTCTCCAGACTGAACAACCCCAGTTCCCTCAGCTGCTCGTCATGAGATCTGTGCTCTCGATCCTTCACCATCTTTGTTGCCCTTCTCTGGACATGCTCCAGCACCATGTCCTTCTTGCAGTGGGGGGCCCAAAATTGAACCCAGTACTCTAGGTGTGGCCTCACCAGTGCTGAATACAGGAGGATAATCACTGCCCTAGTACTGCTGACCATGCTATTCCTGTTATAAGGATATGGGCATATTGATCTTCTTACTGTCTGTGTTTAAATTAATGAATGTTTTAAAATGATATTGCAGGTCATAGAATTATAGACTTGTAAAATGCTTTGGGTTGGAAGAGACCTTAAAGACCATTTAGTTCCAACCTCCAGCATGTTGAGTTCACTGTAATTGTAGGCTGAAGGTACTTAATAGTAACAAATAGCATGTTACTGTTCCTTCGTTGTAAACTTAGTGTCTTTTGATTTAGAAACAACCAGAAATACTTCATACAGCAGTATCAATAATGCACAGTGTATTTTCCTGTTGTTGACTGATATGCATCATCATGGCTAGGCTTCGTGAACAAAGATTTGGGGAGGGCTCTACCCACTGATATGCACTATCAAAGAAATGATCTATGCTATACTTGCTCAGGTAGCCACAGAGCAAACTCACAGTTTAAGTAGCATCTTAATTTATGGTCAGACTGCTGCCTTGGTTGTGAACATTGCTTAAAAAGCTCAGCCCCTTCCATCTTTGTGAAGCAGAGTAGAGCACTGGCAGCTGCAGCCAGTGCCACCTCATCTCCTTATCAGGACTGCCAGCTCCTTTTCCCTTACTTTTCCTGCATCTGTTTGCTACCTATTTCAGTGTGATCCCACCTTCCTTCCAGAAGACTCCAGCTAAACCTGATGGTGAAATACGAGGTATGGTTATAGTATTAAGTCTTTCCCATGTGCCTCCCATTGCTTTTTGTCTCAGGCCTGTGATGCAGAAACACTGAACATCTCTGCATATAGCAACACCCACATACACCCAGGGACTGTGTGAAACTCAGCATAACCCAAAATGAATGAAATCAATGTATTCTCGTGTTCTATGCTGGAAATTTAGATACAGTTGTTTGCTTTCTCTATCTGTTCTCCAAACAGGTTTTCTCAAAAAATGTCTTTTTGTTTATTTGGGAGTAGTGAGTGTGGATACTTCAGAGCACAGACCTTTGTTCCTGAAGTCAACATCAAATTTGTCTAGAATAATTCATGAAAGTATAGGCCTTGTGAATTACCTGCATTTATTTAAGTAGTCCTGTGCAACTCTTTATCTCATGAAATTAAGTATAACATCATTAGCAGTTATGTCAGTAGTATATTTAGAACAATATAGTTTCTGAGAGAGAATTAATTAGTCCAGTATATTTGACTGAGTCAAAATGAAATGCAGTTTTACAGGGATTGCAATTTATCATGTATCTATCACATGCATACTGCAACGAGCTCATGCTTTTTAACAGCATAAGTTTTAAACAGCAGCTAAACACAGGTTTTTGATTGTAAAGGATGTGTAAAAGCATGTAAATTGATACAGACATTTTGCTGCTCTGACTGTCAAAAATACTTAAGAATTACCCAGACTGTGGTAATTGATTACAAAGCAAAAGCACATGTTAGGCAATTGAAGGTTTCAAAACACGTTATAAAGGAATTTGGAGTGATATATAGGGTAAATGAGTATTTGAGTGTTGCTGGGTATGTGAATTGCTCAAGCAACTTAAATGCCTGAAAAGCCTTTAAATTTCTTAAAAGTTTGGTTCTTACATTGGGATAGGCAGTTTTTATAGTTATAGTTTTCTCGCTCAATATATAGATATGTATATATATATTTTTTTTTCAAATGAGTAGTATCTCAGTAGTCAATTCTTTACAGATAATGTGAAAGACCCCATGTCTAGTGACAAGAGAAACATGAGGATACTCTAACCTACTAGTGGAGGAAAGTCTGCCTGCAGCCTGCATGGCCTGTGTTTCACTTTATTCAGAGCTGAGATGTGGTGGTGCTAGATCAGGTCTTTGGCAAATCTTGCTCAATTTGTCCAGCCAGCAGTGAAACAGAATGTTTCATGCTGGAGGAATGATCTGAGTGCAGAGCTGGATACCAGGTGCTTTCCTGATTCTCCACTTTACCTTTTCTGGTGTGTGGAATGACTCATACAACGTAGCTTCTGCAAAAGCTTGAGGTTTATTACTAATAAAATACATCTTTAAGGAGAAAAAGGCATTGGTTGAGGATACTTTCAGTACTAACACATTGCCTGAAGGCCATTATCAATGAGTACATTTGGAGGGGAGATTTTTTTTTGTCAGGGTTGTTTTTTACTCTCTAGATTCTTTTTCATGTCTTGTGCTTTTCTCTCCTGCCTAAACTATTCTTCTTCCCCAGTTTTCTCTTAGTCCCTCCAGCCTTGACAGTGTTGTTCCATATATATATATATCTGTTGAAGTGCTAAGACGTTTATTTTTCTGGACACACCTGGTTAACAGTTGTGAAGCAATAAGCACTATTAGTACTTAACTAAGTAGTACACTGTTGAGGTCTATAATCACAGAATCACAGAACATTAGGGGTTGGAAGGAACTTCGAAAGGTCATCTCATTTCATATTTCTTTTCCTTGTCTTACCTCTGCAGGAAGTCCCATTTTAATGTTTTATTTGGTGTACTTAAGGAAGAGGATTACAACAGCATAATATCTCCACTTTCTTTGAAAATACTCTGTTTTCATGTGTTATGTCTGTCATACAAAATATGGGCATGCAATGTTTTAGTTTAAAGTGGATCCAGTTGTAGATTTTCAAGGGTAAATCTATGTCCTTTTAAAACTGTTGCAGAAGTGTATGGATGATCCTATTACACTTTTAGGGGTTTTTGTCCCCCTCATGCTTTAGTTATTCCTCAGAGATTACATAAAAGGAGGTTTTTACAGTAAAATGTAAATGTAATCAATTCTGTTGAACAGTCTTTTAAGTTGGCTTTCTTCTGAATCCTGAGTAAGTCCAGTTCTTGCTGCACAATACTGTTCTCCCTGCTGATCTGAAAAATATGTTATTGTGAATATTATTTCATTCAGAGAGGAGACAGCAGTGAAGGGACACTGATAATCCATTCTTAAATCTGTCTTCAAGTAGAAGAAAGAGGCAAGTTCCTCTGGATTTCTCTTTCTGCAAGGGCAACAGAGAGAGTAATAATCTGAGACACAGCCATTGAAGAAGGTAATTCACAAGTCAAGATACACTCAGCAATTCAACAAGGCAGAGGAGAGAAATGCTTGATGGACATGGGGTACTTTATTTAGGTCATGCAGTGCAGGCAGTAACAGGGTACTAGTCCAAAAAGCAGTAAATGTATGTCTATTCTTTGGGTTACTTTCTGCCATTCTAAAGAAGCTGTTTTGTTTGTTTAAGGCAAACACAAGGGTTATTTTGGTGAGTGAGGGATGAGAGAGACTGTTGCACACCTTACATGCCTTCAGTGTACCACTTACAGGTCACAACCATCCCATGCCAGAAGGGTAACCAGCCGGGTGGGATACCTCTGTGTGCAGGTATGAACATCTGGATTGCATTGATGGCCTGAGTTGTGCTGAGTTATACATACTGTGTGTCTGTGTTTCTGTTGCACAAATAAATACTTCTGTCACCTTGAAAGAGCTAGTTTCCTTTCCTTTCCTATCTGTAACCGAAAAGTATAAGGCCAGAACACCCCAATTCCCTCTATTTTACAGCATTTTAACATGTCTGAGTCACAGTTTTAACTGCCTTACAGGGCACATATACTATATTCTGAGTTTTCAGACTCACAGGCTTGAAATGTTTCTATCATCATAATTTTTATCCCATTTAGCTGAAACTTTGCACTTACTCGGACTCGTGCCAGACAAGAAGTTCAGTATCACCAGCCATCCCTGCAGTGCTTCCTGGCAAAACCTTCAAATTCTACTAACTTCCTTGGCCATGGACAACACCGGCAGTCGGAGCTCTGTGGGACATTTTGATTTCCTTAAACTCCTAATTAATCAGTTATTTTCTTCCTTATTCCATATCCATTATTTTTCCACAGCAGTATTCTTTTGGTATATTATTCATGTTAAAGCTGTGATTTAGCTGGAAACAAGTGTGAGAGAGGAGAACATGACTCCAAAAGAGGATTCTGTCATAAGTGCAGTGTTTAATCGGCTATGATTGCTTACTAATTATCTCTTTTATAAGACATCTCAGAACTTTGTATTATGTTTCATTCTTTTTGTCATTGTGTACAGCCTCAAGTATGTGACAGGATGATTGCCTTCTCTTTACAAAGTTGAGGCTTTTTTTAACGTTGTTATATTTGATTTTAAGAAAAATCAATATTTATGTTCTGACCTGAAGCAGTACTCATAATTGAGAATTGGGCTAAAACTATCAGGCTATCAAGTTGTTGGTATGAAAAATGACTGTCTTCTGGTCAGAGGTGAACCAAAATATTTCTTTTTATGGTATTTAAAAATATATAGATAACTGTGGCAATACTTCATGAAAGCAGAAATGAACAACTTTGAACATAACTGTTTCCCCCCTGACCTCTGCAATCTTTGGAAAGCTGCATTAGGTGAAGAATTTTAGTCTTCAGAAGACAGAAAATAAGAAAAAAACCAATGGCCATAGAAGCAGCATGATTTCTAGACTGTATATTTCCTGTTCCGTAACTGTCTGACTTTCTAGATGGCTAACAAAACAGCCTGTGATATCTTCCAGGTCAGCTAATAGCAATCTCCTTTGTCACTGTGCAACCTCATTCAGCATTTCAGACCCAATATTGTTCTTATGTAATCTGGTACCATGCAAGAGATCTTGTCTTGATAAGGTGTGGTAAATCCACTCATAGAACTCAGTGCTCTATTTCAAAATAGTAGTGTGTATTTGTTTTTTCACTTTCAGAAGGTAACATAGTCCTATGTCTTGTGTTTCTCTCAACATCTGTTTCAAATATTTTTGAAAGTAATACTTTGTGGTTTTTATGGTAACTTGAAATGATTAGCATCTCATGCATAGATGCTTTTATGCCAGTAAACTAAGGGTTCATATGCCTATATAAGAATATGTCAGCTGCTGTTAGAAGCTGCAGCCAGTAGTGCAGCCAGATATTTTTCCAAAGCTGGTCTCTGACATTGATTTGTGATCATAGCTGAAGTGTTAAACTTCCCTGAACCTCATGACCTTTAAGTCATTCAGCATTGAGCAATGTTTTGTAGGACTGAAATGTTTTCCTGTAGTCCTTCAGATTTAATATATTTATTTATTTTATATATGTTTTCCTTTCACTTAGAAGAATATTGATCAATGGCATTTATTTACCATTAAGATAGGCTCATCTAAATTCCTGGAGATTAACAAGCATTGCAGTCATTCGTATTTCTGGGGTATTTGATGTTGTCAAGGACCAGTATAAAGAATGCATTCCTTAATTGACTAGATAAACTTCCATTTTTACTTGATAAACCTCACTGGAGCCTCTCAACAGCAAAAAGGTCCTTTTTGTATTACTTTGGATCCCATTTGTGTTGAAAGTAGTGGATAATGATGGCAGAAGAAACGACAAATGATTCATGGAGGTGGTAAGAAGCACGTTTCCTTTTAAGATGAACAAACTGAGTGACAGAAAACCAGCATGGAGACCAACCCCCGAATAAGAGTCCATGCTGTTTGGATATACCTGTGTCACTTCTAGCCTTCAGAGAATTACAGAATCACAGAATGTTAGGAGATGGAAGGGACC
>VWZX01000190.1:17262-71842 GCA_013399015.1 Galbula dea | reverse complement strand
CCAAAGGGTGGTGAGGCACTGGAGCCGGTTGCTCAGAGAGGTTGTGAAGGCCCATTCCCTGGCAGTGTTTAAGGCCAGGCTGGATGTGGCCCTGGGCGACCTGGTCTAGTGCATGTGGCATCCCTGCCCATGGCAGAGGGGTTGAAACTAGATGATTTTTAAGGTCCCTTCCAACCTAAGCCATTCTATGATTCTTTGATTCTGTGAAATACTGTATTCTTCTATGTGTTCAACACTTAATCTCATTAGGGATACAGCATGAGGGAAACAATTCCCTGGTCTGTGGCTGATTCTTATTCCCATGACAGATTATTTGCTCTGATTGAACACTGAGCTTTCTGCAGCACAGAAAGGCTTTGTTGTGAACAGTATCCAGACCATTCTGCAGTATTTCACCACTGCGTATTCAGTCAGACAGTATTTCCAAATGAGAAAACAGAAGCACATCTTAAAATACACTAACAGCCTATTTCATTAACTTCCCCTTTTGATTTTATTTATAGACACTGCAAATGGGCATCAAGCATTTTTCTGGGCTCTTTGTGATGTTGTGTATTGGGTTTGGCTTGTCCATTCTCACTACCATTGGGGAACACATTGTGTATAGACTGGTCCTACCACGCATCAAGAAGAAATCCAAGATGAAGTACTGGCTCCATACAAGTCAGGTACGCATTCAGAAGGAACCCTGTGAAAGTCATGTACCTGATTAGGAAAGTCTGGACAAGAACAAGGTGTAAAAGGTTGTAGGAGCACGGATGATTGACATTTTTAGCGTGACAGCAGCTTCTGGACTTTGAAGAGCTTACTTAATGATGGAATGAGAAGCACAGAGGAAACAGTTGACACATTCACAATTGCAAAGCCTACAGAAGGGACCTTCCTATTTGCACTTGTAACCTGAAGTGCAACCTTGTGCGTTGTAACATAGCCACTTGTAACCTCTTTGGGATGCCAAAACAATATTGTGATTAATCTGAACTGGCTAACCAGAACATTTTATCTCACTGTTATAGGTTCTAAAAATTTTGATGCATGCAGGAGGTGCTGGATAACCTCCTAATATTATTCTGTGGAAAAGAATGGAAGAAAATTGCTCTAGGTGTTTGCTCTAAAGGAAGAGGTTACTTGTCAGCAAAAGGCACAAAATAGAAGAGTTCCTATTGCTTTAAAGCAGCACAGTGAAAGAGATCTTCTAGAAAATACTGAAGTTTGCCAAGATCCACTTTTTTTTTGAGAAATTCTAACAGCAAGGATTGTGCAAACTATTGATCAACCTTTCAGGTTGCCCTTCTTTGGGAAACTACAGGAAAATAAATCTGGTTTAGTGACAAACCACAGGCATTGCTTGTATCCTTGAATGTACAAAATAATTTATGCTCAGGTCCATCACACAAAGCCCAAATTGTTTACCTGTTTATGGAGCTATTCTTAATCGTGCTGTTACTAATTTATTTTCTTCTTTTCCCTCTAGAGATTACATCGTGCTCTGAACAGTTCATTTATTGAGGACAAATGCCAACCTAAGACAAAACGAGTAGAAAAGAGGTAGGAAATTTTGCATGCCTTAAAACACAGACTACAAAATTACTTAGAAATTAAATATGTTGTGTCTGGATATCTACTTATAGATACAATATATACCAAAGATAATAGGGAAAAAAACAAAACAGAAAAAAGAAAAAAAAAAAAACAAACAGAAACACACAACCTCCAAAAAAACAAATCAAACAAACAAAACACAAGAAAGCAACCTAACAACAACAACTACAGACAAAGGAACCTCAGCTAACAAAACCAAGATAGAAGTGACAAGAGAGGGAGGCAGACATGGATAGTCTCCAATAGAAAGTATTAAATCTGGAAATTTTGTTCATTCATGATTTTGCATCCAACTAATAAAGCACCTTCATTCTAAAGACAGGCTGTACAGTATTTTAAGTCCTCTGCCCTTACCTTCAGGTAATTAAGTACTCACATACTAAAGCACTAGCAGGTAACTAGGGCCCTGTGAGATAGCTTTACAGTGACTGAGAGGTCAGGCAGTATATGCATTAGAAACTTTTCTAGCTTTCTCATTTTTTAGAATGAGAAATAAGAAAGCTGAGAAGAGGAAAATGTAGTCTTTTCGCAAACCTTTGTTTCAAAGAACTCCTGTTGGAGAAATAAAAGTAGGTAACAACCATGCCTTATTTTGATAGCCTACGCCTACTAAAGATGAGATAATCTTATCTATAGCTACCAGGAACACAAGGCATTTTATTAAAATTATTAATTTGCTCAGTAACTCAAAAACTACTAGTGTACTTTCTAAGGACAAAGGCAGCAATATTCTTTTCTGTAGATAAATTCAGCCACAGACTGTAGAAAAAATATCTTTCAGGCTGTTGCTAGGTATTTGGCATGACTGAAACCCACCTATGTAAATGCATGTTGTGTTTTGTTTGTCATTCCTGCACTAATGGCAGCAAATGTAAGACATAAACATCTATAAGCTTCTAAGATACAAACAAGTATAGAAAAGCATATGTAATTAATCTCTTCTGTTCATTCCTTCATCTTATTGCCCTACATGACCACATAGCATAACACCTCCTTGCACACAGCAACTTCTTGCTTTTGGTCTTTAAACAGCAATTCCAGGAGCTGACTGATGCAAAACATTTCCTCCTACACCCTCTTTGCTGGGTGGTAGCATTCACACTCCTACAACCAGAGGCACTAACTCAGCTGGAGGAAGGGAGCTCTGTGTATCTTTCATGATACAAAAAGTACCAGCTGAACTATTTGCCAGATACTGGGCAGTGCAAAAATGTCATAATACAAGGGGATGGCAATAAGCCTCACAGAGAATGGTTTAGTAAAAGAATCACACAAATATTATTTCAACATTGAGAATGAAGATGTGCTGCTTCCCAAAGCCTTCTGCCCACACAGCGTCCAGCCCATGTGTGTGTGTATGCACACCCACCCATGTCCTTGTTCTTCTCATAGTCTGAGCTGCTGTTTGCACAGAATTATGGTGAATTTAACTCAAGACATCTAGCAACAGGGTGTCCAGTTTATCATGAACAGTGATGCAGCAATGTACAACCCAGTGCTCTCAAATCAAATTATATTGTTGCACTTTCTTTTATTCCTGCTGAAGACTGTGGAATTATTAAAAATACCAAGACAAAATAAGTGGAAAGAATTTGCATTATGCTACTGCTATTTTCCTCAAGGCAAAAATCCACTGTTCTTTTCAGGTCAAAACTTTTAAAAAATTAGGAGATCTACTCAGCATCAGTAGTGAAATTGAAAGGGGTTTTATTTACTCTGGTCTTTGTTAAGACCACCTGTCTACATACCCAGACAAAAAGCACCACCAGGAGCAGGAGAGGCTATGGCAGTTACTAACACTTTATCAAAAAATTGTGTTTTGATTTGTAAGAGGAGAGAAAAATGTATCAGAAATTGAGGATTAATGATATGACTGTGAGAAATACTTACAAAACAAAGGGCTGAAGTTTCTCTGAGACACACACTTCTGCTCCAAAGGCAAGCTGACTGCCCAGGACTCTGGGGAGCACGGGCTCTCCAGAGCTACACAGCAGGGAAACAACTTCAGGCACCACAGCCACCGGTTAGTGGTTCCACTCCTTGCTAGGTGGCCTTTTTTTGCCTACAGTACTATCTGTGTGGAAATGCAGCCTGGTGGCCTTCATGGCCCTGGAAATGCTTTGCCCAAGCTAATCTTACTCCCTGTCTGAAATGTGCTTATAAGGTACTGATCTGTTTTCTTCTCTCCAGGGGATTAACATAATTGCATCAAAAATCACACATCCAGTTTAGCACAAGACTTGAGAGTCTTCCTGTCTTTTATTTTGAAATATAAGGAAATCACTGATCTACGTGTCCCCACTGGAGTTTCCCTGAGTCCTCTGGAGTGTGACTCAGGCTGGGACTAAAACTCCTGCCTAAAACCTTCCCTCCTCCCTCTCCACCATCCCATCTTTTTAAAAACACTCCTGAACGCCCACCATCTCTAAAGAAGTTTCCACTTTCCAACTTTTTTCTCTTCAGGCAGGTCAGAAAAGTATCTACTCCCAGCTCCGGACTCCTCCTGAAACCAACTGTTTTCAGCAGTCCCAATCCTGAAATGTTAATCCTCTTCCTTAATCTGCTGATCGGTAGCTCACAGTAATAGGCATTTTGTCCAAAGATACCCACAGAAGACCTCTGTGACGGAGAGTTTCAACCTCAGTTTATAAAATGAACACACACAGATCTATCCAAAAGGTAAAGAAGGTAGGAAGGCCAAGCTCTTCTTCCCCAGCAGCAAACTCTGTGCTTCCTTAGGTTCCAGTTGCAGAGTGGAGGCCACAGGGTGCTCCTCTATTTGGGAAGAAACCCTAGAAATGCCCTGATTTGGGAAGGCTGCAGAGTGGAGTTCTGAAGAAAGAGGGAAAAGATTCTTGGGAATCAAAATATGTTGAAAGACTTCCCCACAGGAAAGATTGAAGCATTTGAAGAAGTTTGCAAATGGGAATTCCTCCCCCAGCATAAAAACTCAATTCTGTTTGTTCTGTCAGGAAGCTTCTGTCTGTACCTGCATGGCTTGGGTACACCACATCTCCCAAGCTACTCAACAAGACCTCAAGTCCAAAGAGCACACTTTTCCCTTCATCTTCCCACACCAACTCTAGGCTGCTTCTTTCCTTCTCCATGGGAGCAAATGCCTAAGCTAGCACAGAGTACGAACACACAAAGGACTAACACTGTAATGAACTTTGGACATTGCAGCCACAAAAGCTTTCAGAAAGCTTTGGAGGAGGACTCACTTTTTTGAGCTGGAGCTGAGTGGACTATAATTTCATGACTAACAGAAACAAAGTTTGGGGAAAGATGAATTTTAGCTTTCTGTCCTAATCTCCTCAGACAACACTAAGCTGGGTGGAAGTGTTGATCTGCTTGAGGGTAGAGAGGCTCTGCAGAGGGACCTAGACTAGCTGGATCGATGGGCAGAGGCAAATAGTATGAGTTTTAATAAGGGTAAATGTAGAGTCCTGCATTTTGGGCACAATCCCTGACAGCTCTACAGGCTAGGGGAAGGTGTGGCTGGAGAGCTCCCCAGCAGAGAAGGACCTGGGGGTGCTGGTTGACGGCCAGCTGAACATGAGCCAGCAGTGTGCCCAGGTGGCTAAGAAGGCCAACAGCACCCTGGCTTGTATCAGGAATAGTGTGGCCAGCAGGAGCAGGGAGGTGATCTTGCCCTTGTACTTGCCACTGGTGAGGCCACACCTTGAATACTGTGTGCAGTTTTGGGAACTGCAGGAAGGACATTGAGGTGCTGGAGAGGGTGCAGAGAAGGGCAGCTAGGCTGATCAGGGGTCTGGAGACCAGGACTTATGAGGAGAGGCTCAGGAAGCTGAGACTGTTTAGCGTGGAGAAAAGGAGGCTGAGGAGGGACCCTATCGTTCTTTTCAGCAACCTGAAAGGAGGTTGTAGAGAGGCGAGTGTTGGCCTCTTCTCCCTTGTGACTAGCAATAGGACTAGAGGGAATGGGTTCAAGTTGTGCCAGGGTAGGTTTAGATTAGATATTAGGAAAAATTTCTTCACCAAAAGAGTGGTGAGGTATTGGAGTAGGCTGCCCAGGGAAGTGGTGGAGTCACCATCCCTGGAGGTTTTCAGAAAATGGGCAGATGTGGCATGTTTAGGCCACATAGCATGGTTTAGGGATAGCAGTAGTGTAGGGCTATCAGTTGGACTTGATGATCTTGAAGGTCCTTTCCAACCATGATGATTCTATGATTCTATGGTTTAATTGTAAAAATTTGGCTGTTCATGATTTCTGCTTCTCTAGAATAAATGGTAAAGGAATATTTCTATGTAATCTGTTAACAGCGGCATCATACTTTTCCAGTAGGATGGCTCGCAGGGGAGGGCTGCATACACACAAGAGCAGGCTCTGATTTTGTATTTCTCTTTCATCTTTGTTCAGGTCCCATTTAGGCAACAGCCAGCATGCTGTGTGGAATACAGCTAGTCTAGGCAACTGTCACCGGAAAAAATATATCTGCACCGACGAAGGGCAGAATGAGGTGACAATCCAACAGCACCAAGACATCCCCCTGCCACAGGTGAGGAGAAAGACTCCAGCTTCTTTAACGACCAACGGGAAAGCAGAGTCCCTCAATATGGCCAGGACCTCCGTGATGCAAGAGCTTACAGAGCTGGAGAAGCACATTGAAATCATCAAGAAGGAGCTGCAGCTTGCCATGGACAGGAAATCAGAGCTGGAAGAGTATCAGAGGACAAATAGGACTGCAGAGCCCTAGGCCAGCATACCTTTCCTGTTTATTTCCTTTCACCCCTTCCCCTGTAAAATTTTTAACGCACTTTTGTAATGCCAGAAAGAGGTGCAAAAATAAAGTAGGCAATATGTTCTTCATGAGAGCAGAATTGCAGCAGCCTATAGCCACTGCCACCCTCCTGAGTCCTCCTTTCCTAGAAAGTTTCTCATTCTCCTGGCAAAAATCAGCCATTTCTAAGAGACTGGGGAAACAAGGAGCATCTAAACATTGAGAGCTCCTGGTTCCTCCACTTGACAGTACAGTGAGGTTCCCACTTTTTTAGCCCTTTCTGTGCATTAAATCAAAAAAAGGGGATAAAAATTTAAACTGCTCATTGGAAGCATGTTCCTTGTTGGTATGTTTTTGTTGTGGTATCTATGGGTCAAGTCGATGTTCATGCTAAGGCTCCTTATGGTTGCCTCATTACACCCTCATTACACTACAGGTGCTAGTTCTGTGTTGGCAATCCCTTCCCTCCAGGCACAGGCCGTGGTTTCACGAGGCAAATTCTTGGTGGCAATCCCAGTACACACCATTCCCTCAGCTCTGTCAGCACAAATGCAAATGTGGCTGCTCTGTGACTGTGAAAAAGGAACTAATCCAGCTTAAAAGTAACTTAGCAAAAAACAAACCACCACCTCTGTCTGCTTCTGAGCCCTAGTTTGGCTTCCACTCCCACCCAGACAGAAGCCATGCAAACAGCTGCACCAGCAAATGTAAGGGGATAGGTTCACAGAGCAGGGACGAGGGGAAGGAAGAGGTGGCAGTACTGTACATCAGTATTTACCAGTGTGAAACTACTCCCTTAATATTCTCTGTCTTCAGTTGATAATAAGGTTCATTCTCACAGCCCAAGTGACATAAAAGGGCTCTGGTCCATGATTTATTCTGACACCAAGCCTTCACCAAAGTCAAACAGAGCAACAAAAGCCTCTCTCTGGACCAGGGCTCACTATTAAGGAAAATGAGAGTTGCAGTTTCAAAGACAATGTACTAAGTGGAGCTCCCTCCCACCTGGATGATGAGTAGAGGGGAAGGAAGGGTAAGCTGTTCAGCATCTGAATAAATATTGCATCAAACCAACTGACTGTGTTATTTAAAAAAAAAAAAAAAAAAAATTAAAAAACAAAAAAAANAAAAAAAAAATTTAAAAATCAGAGAAATCCTGTTCAAACACTTCCCAACACATCCTGTATTACAGAGAAAAGGAACATTTGTAAACACTACCAGAATTAACTCCCATCTCCCAGATGTGTCACTAAAGTCATTTTTATCCCCACTGTAGCTCCATGTATATCGTCAGGAGTGATGTTCTCACCAGGCATGGTTTAGAGGCTACAGGAAGATCTCAAACTGTATTTTGGAGTTCTACCTTTTTGCACCTTCATCCTTTAAAAAAAAAACAACACAACCCTCTTGCAAATAAACAGTTCTGCATGGACCAGTGAGAGCTGACAGCAGTGATACAGAGACTAGTTACCCTAATCAGGAGGTGTTAATCTCATTTATGCTTATAAAAATGTGAAGTGTGGGTGTCAGGAGGATGGGGTCAGGCTCTTCTCAGTGGAGCCCAGTGACAGGACAAGAGGCAATGGCTGTAAGCTGAAGCATAGGAGATTCCATGTGAATACAACAAATTTTTTCCCATTGAGGGTGCCTGAGCACTGGAACAGTCTGCCCAGAGAGGTTGTGGAGTCTCCTTCTATGGAGATATTCAAAACCCGTCTGGACACGTTTCTGTGTTTCCTACTGTAGGAAATCCTGCTGTGGCAGGGGGGTTGGACTAGATGATCTTTTGAGGTCCCTTCCAACTCCTAACATATTCTGTGATAATTCTATTCCCTCTTCAGTCCTTGGCATCTGCTTTTTGGCACTGTGTCTGCTTCTTTCAATACAGTCAGTTACACAGGAAAGAGTAATTAGGACATAAATTGAGATGGGATCCAGAGCCCTACACATCAGATAGGTCTGAAAAAATTAAGATACCCCTTCTGTCCTTGCTCCTGACAAGCTAGATGACTACGGGCAAGTCACTTTGGTTGCTTTTGTTGCCTTCCCTTACCCTCTCCTCCCTCATTTAGCTAATCAGCTTTTTAGGAAGAGCTTTCTATTTGTGTAGCATCCAGTACCTTACACCCTGTTTAAAACCAGAAATATAAATGAAAAAAAATGCCAACTACTTAATCATTAATATTAAGCAAAATTCTGTATTTCTGGTAGGTGCCTTAGGGACTACTCCCCATGTCAAATGAAGAATAGGGATTGCTCCAAATTACTGCTGCACAAACTAGAAGCATTTGGGGAGGTCCAAGTTATTGTTCCCAACAGAGACACATTTTGGCAGTGTTATTTTCTTATTCAACTATTCTTATTCAAATCTATCCAGCCTGATCCCACAGGAGACCAAAAAAGGACTACCATAGCTTTCTGTGGGATGCGAAGTATCACACATCTGTCAATGCCTGCAGACTGCATAATCAGGAGGATTGGCTATAAGAGAAACATGCACTAGAGACTGTAGTTGAGGATTTTTCTTTGTTTACACTTACTGACTCTGGGTCAGACAATGAATTTGGACAGATTTTTGATAAAGAATAATTATCACCCCTTCCCTTCTTTTACCAAAAAACACTTCTATTCTTGATAAACTTTTAATTATTTCCACTCATTTCGGCAAGTCAAAGCAGATCATCTTTAAATTTTCACTGCTTCTCAATGTTTAAATTATAAGCACAGAGAGAAATGTAGTCACTTCCAAAATGAGCTCAAGGACTTCCTGAGATTAAACTAAAATAAGAAAACACATTTTGAGTTTCAAAACCTCATCTGTGAAATGAATCCAGACTGTTTCAAGTTTTTTGTTTCTGTGTTCCACCAGAGTGAACCCAGCATTGCCATTATACACACGAAAAGTTTCAAGCTTGATTTTTAGGAGAAAGGTGATGTGACTTAGTGACTGGGAAGAGGTAAAGGGGCTCTGCCCTTCTACAAAGCCTGTTTAATTCAGATTGTTGTTCACAGCTGTAAAAGGAAGTTTCCTGCTACAGCAAAGCTGTTTGAAGATCCAGACAATGTCTGTTGGTGACTCAGGTCCTGGTTTTAATGAACAAGCATTTGTAACAGGAAAATCTACCATCAGCATTAGTATTCCTAATACATTATTCTTTCTCCAACTTGACATCACAAATTGTAATCCAGGGAGCAAGTTCCAATCAAAGAAGAGTGGGTTCGTCTACACATGCTGTAACTAAACTTAAGTGACACCATAAACTCTTGGTATCCCAGCATCCCCTGGTTAAGACAGGGTCATGTACTCCTTCTCCCTTTTCAGCATTCACAGTAATTTGCAAGGTTTAATTCACATTTTATGAATTTTTTCATAAAGATAAAAATAATAAGGCATATTATAAGAGTCTGCAATTAATTGTTTACTTTACTACTGTTTCCATTATTTGCTACAGAAAATACAGGAAGGTAATACAGATTTTTTAGGATTAAGGAAAAGGATACAGATGAGAAAAACCTCTGACAGTTCCACCTTTCAAGAAAATTAAGTTCACAGAAAAAACACTATGCCTTATGAAAGAATGCTGTAAATAAATTCCTTTGCATTTTGATTTTAGCAACTGATTTCAAATACTGCCTTGCACTACAGGGAGCACAGAGACTATAACCTATGTCATATCCTTTCACAAAATTCCTAGCAGACATAAAATGACTGATTAAATAATCCAGCATCTTGGCCTTTCGTTGTGCCAGGAATAAGACAGTGAACATATAACCAGCTGGAAAAAAGTTGTTTTAGGTAACCTGTTTTTGAAAGCAGAGGAAGGAAGAAATTAATCTGTTTACTTTAGAAGCTTAAAGCTTGTGAAAATGTTTCCAATAAGGAGCACAGATAGATACTACCAGAGGCAAGAACAAACAGAAAAATAACCTAGATAACAGCTTTCATTAGTTTGTGCATTACAAGATTAATCTTTGTAGCAAAGTTGCAACAAAGGAACCCCTACAATTGTTGTTTTTTTTTTAAACTAATGGCAGTGACTGCAATGCCTCAACCTAGGAGAAAATGTCCACATCAACCAGGGTTCATTAGCGGAATGCTATTTCCACAGACTCTCCAACATGTCATCTTTCTCCTCTTCTGGATACTATGATATGCATTTGCTTTTGGGGTAAGGAGGATGGTTACGAATGCACTGGTCTTTACAGGTTTTTGCCCTGACTCAGGAAGATACATGTCTGAGTTACTCCACTGAAGATTAGAGATGTACCTGTTCATTCATTATATGGCCCTTAAACTGGGACAGAATTCACTCTAGAAACACTATCATATCTTAATAGGATTTAATAATTATCATCCAAAGCAAACTCCTCAAATAAAGACCTCATTTATCTCTGCTACACCACAGACAGCTTCCATCCCACCACGGCTGGACTTCAGTTAGATGTTCCTAACTTGATCGACAGGAAATGTACTTTCAGACACAAAGAATCCACAAAAACCGAGGGCAAGAATAAAAGAAAAGGGACAAGAAAAGGAATCAAGATCCAGAATCTTTCTTTCACACTCTAACCACATTTCTCACAAGAGACTGCAGGATCAGCTGACAGAAGCATGCACTGCCCCAAAGGTGACAATCGCAGAAAGCGAGAGAGGCTGGATGGTCAGCATTGAGAAGCAACTTTCCGTCATTTCAGTGGAAAGAATCAACCAATGTAGATCCTGTGGAAGTCGTTGGCACCAAAGGCAGCATTGCACTTGGGGCACTTACGCTGCCGGGTGTCATAGCGTGTTTTCACACACTCGAAACAGAAGACATGAAAACACTTTGTGAGCACAGCATCCTTTTTGCGCATGTTACAGCATGGGCAGGTCAGGCGGGCCTGGAAGACACAAACAGTATAGGTAGGGCACACTACATTGCACTAGGTATGTTAAAAGATGACTGAAGATGAAGGTCTTCTGTTCCTCATAAGAAAGTAGTCTCTTCAATGCACGATAGGGCTACGGTGCCAGAGTACAGGTAAGAGATGTCAAATACTAAAAATACAACAACACAACCTTTTCACTACAGTAGAATTAAAAATGGAAGTTGAGAGACAGCTACTCACCTTGTAATCCTTGATTTCTTCCATCAGTATCTCATCACAGTTGGGAACCATGTCAGGCTTCTTAGTGGTCTCAAGCTTCCTACGTAACCTAGAAATATCTTCCTGCATTAAAACAAGAGACCAAATAAATGAGCAATATATTCTCTGTCACAGCTTCTCCAGGGACCAAAGAGAACTAGCACCTGGCCAACAGTGCAGCTGGCTAAAGATAGTCCACCCATACTTTCATCTCTGATAACCCAAAAGACTTAAAAAGATTACATTATCATCTGGTACTGCATGTATTGTCAGTTATCAGTGGACAGAACTTCTGAAAGAGCCAAGACCTGATGAAGCTGAGAACAGAGTGAAACAAGACCCCCCAAAAAGTATGTGTAGCTGGAACCCACTCCAAGGCTAATGCACAAAGAGACAGACACCAAAGCAGACAGATATTGAAGGACTGTCCCTGAGGTTTATACCTCAGCCCTTTTGAAGTTGAACATCTCTTTCTCTCTAGTTACTCTGTTTTCCACTATCTCATCCTGGAAGTCATGTAACTTCTTCTGAGCCAGCTCTAGCTGTGCTTTCAGTTCATCTGCAAGCTGGGCAGCATCCATGGCCTGAAAAAAGAAAACCAGTATAGAAGTACCAAACGTGGAAGAAGACTCAAAATTTCTAGTCCCTCTGCCTGGCAATGAAGACTCCTTACAGAATACTTCCTGGGTTGCTGGAGATGGGGTTTTTTTTTTCAATATAATCATAGACTCATAGAATCGTCAGAGTTGGAAGGGACCTCAAAGGTCATCTAGTTCCAACCCCCCTGCCTGGCAGGGACACCATCCACTAGATCAGGTTACCCAGGGCCCCATCAAACCTTGTCTTAAAAGCTTGCAGGGATGAGGTTTCCACAACCTCTCTGGGTAACCTGTTCCACTGTCTCACCACCCTCATAGTGAAGAGCTTCCTCCTAATATCCAACCTAAATCTACCCTCATGTAGATTACAACCATTTCCTCTGGTTCTATCACTGTCTGACCTCCTAAAAAGTCCACACCAGCTTTCTTGTAGGCCCCTTTCAGATACTGGAAGGCCACAACAAGGTCTCCCCGGAGCCTTCTCCTGTGCAGATTGAACAATCCCAACTCTCTCAGTGTGTCCGCGTAGGAGAAGTGCTCCAGTCCTCTGATCTTGGTACTTCCAAATGGAATGACTGGAATTATTCCCTAAATATTACTTCAACAGCAAAATATCTTATTATTAACAAGTTCTACTCATTTAGCTTCAACGTACCCACCCACTAGAGCTAAGCCCTGTCACACTGCAATGCACGTCACTTAGAAAATGCTAATATTCTAATATACTAATATAATACAAAATTCTCTTCTTGTTGCAAGTATTGTCAGCCTTCCAGCTTCTACATTTTCTCTGCTAAATTGTTTAGAGGCAGTTCTATAGCTGAACTAGGCAGAGCTGCAAGGGGTTTATTCTCACCAGTTCCGTAACTTTCTAACTGTTCCTGCATCAATGAATAAATTAGCTAAGTTCCCTCAATGCAACAGATTGTGATAACTGCGAGTGACTGAGCTGAATTCCCCTCCATCTCCTCTTCACAGTGCTATTTCTCCTTTCTTTAATGTTTTAATGTCATTCCAGCATTTCTACTATAGATTTAACAACAAAGGCAGCATTAACCATGAGACTTAGTCTTCTTTTACTCTTAACAGACCTGCTTTATTGATGTTAGACATCTGTTAAAGGTCTTAACATTCCCCAGTCGTATTTCCCTAAAAAAGCTTTTATCCCAGTTAACTTCATCTGGTTGCTGCCTCTTCCTTCAGAATAGGCTTTCTTCTAAAGGCACCTTACTTCAGCTCCCTAATTAGACTTTCACAGGAAATACCATTCTACAACACTTTAACCAGAACTCTCTTCAGGACTCTTCAAACTTCTGGTATACTAGTTTAAACCTAGGGAATATCAGGTTCTGAAATAACAAAGAGAGCTAGGAGCCTTCAATGCTTCCCGTAAGACAATAACTCCATCTTACAATCCAAGAAGAAATCTCACCTTGCGTTTGTTCATTTCCAGGGCCTGTGTTCGGAGACCTAGTTCTTTCTCGCCTGTTCCAATACTGCTTTGCAGTAAGTGTTCCTTCTCCTCCAGCTTACGCACAACCTGCAGCTGGGCGTCCACCTTGGAAAGGGAGAGAGGAGCTACAGAACGACTGAAATGCATGCTCTGCAGGTCTTCAGAGTTGTCATTAAAGCTCCATGCTAAAACTACCCCGCCTTACCACCACCACATAGGACCTCTTCAGCTTGCCTTTTTCTCCCTCAACCTGTGTACAATTAGCACTCAAGAGCTATATCCAGACCTCTGCAGTGATTCTGATCCTCTCTCCATCCCACTGTAGGGGAGCAAGCAAGCAGCTGTATGGAGCTTAGCTGCCTAACAAGAGTTAACCCCCACCACCTCCACCTTCCCTCCTCACTTCTGTTGTCCTCTCTCCTTCTCTCAAGTTACCTGTGTCTTCAGTGTCAAAACTTGGTCTGCCAGCTCTTCCTTCTCTTCTTTCAGTAGCTTGTGGATCTGGTTGGACTTGATGCGTTCTGACATCAGCTTGAAGTTAGCATCATCCTTCTCCCGCAACTGCTGCATGAGGCGGATGTTCTGCTCCTGCATATCTTCAAAGGCTTGGCCTGTGACATCCATTTCTGACAGCAGGGCCTCCTCCTCCTGCAAAAAAAACCCCAAAGACATAGGCTCTGGCAAAACTGCCTCCTGTACCCTTGTAGGTACCTGAACATTTTATTCAGAGATACCAAACCTATCAAAGATAAAGGAGTATGTCTCAGTATCAGTACCCTCCCAGCAACCAGAATCACAGAACGTTAGAGGTTGTGAGGGACCTCGAAAGATCATCCAGCCCAACCCCTCTGCCACAGCAGGAGTCCCCACAGCAGGTCACACAGGAATGCGTCCAGACAGGTTCTGAACCTCTCCATAGAAGAGACTCCACAACCTCTCTGGGCAGTCTGTTCCAGTGCTCTGGCACCCTTGCTGTGATGCATTTGGCAGAAAGCCAGGTCCAAACCATCACACCTCACTGGGAAAAATTTTTTTTCTTGTATTAGTGCTTCTTGAAGTCTGCATCACAGCAGAGAGACCCTGAATTACAAAGTGTAGATAAGAAATGGTTATCTCCACAAGCACTCACAGACTGTGGCTTGACTTCTGGCAGCATCAGTTGTGACAGTCATTGCCAGAGATAGACAGAAACCAACTCCCAACTTTGGGCAGCTAGCTGAATAGCTGTCATACACAAGGTCAACAATATGACATGTAGACAACTCAACAGCTACCAACAGACAGGCCAAGGCCATTAAGCTCATTTAGGCCACTTCAAGGGAGTAAGTGACAAGACAGAACAGCTGCGTACTACCAGGAGAAGAATCTGAATTCTAAAAAAGTACCTATCAAGTCACTGGCTTGCCTCTCCCCTGCTGAGGTGGTCATGCTCTCTTTTCATTAGATTAAGCCCTTTTCTGTGGAAGTATGTCATGTACCATGCAGATGTATTAAATATACAAATCTTGCAGTTAATACTTTTTAATAGAAATTATAAGCTCCACCCATAAAGGTTAATCCAACCATCTCTCTCTGTGCTCTTCACTGAGACCACAAATAAGTAAGCATTCTCCACCACTCCCTGTCATGACTTTTTGACTCTCTGGTGTTGTGAGGTCTTTTTGATCATTGCTTCTTCGGCTGGTTGGTTTTTTCACCATTCGATAAACAGGGAGAAAATTCAAATCTCTGGCACAAAGAGACAGAAATTTCTTCTCTTAGGTAATCTTCCTGGCTGTAACCTGAGGGCAGTTCCTTCACAGGTGCTGCAGCCAAGACAGAACTAGTCAGAAACTACTCACCTGCTTAGCCATGGCTAGTTTCTTCTGTAAATACTCAATTTGTTCCTCCACTGCTCGGATCTTGCGGAGGGCATCCTCATCAGCCATCTTTTTACTCTCCTTTTTCTCCTTGTCTTCCAATTCTTTCACCCTCTGCCTCAGTTCTTCCAGCTACAGTGAGGAACAAAACCAGAAATGATACTAACTACAAGAATGTGGCCTGAATATTGTTAAGAGCCTGCTTGCTCCACAATTCTCTGAAATATTGGAGAAACCACCTTCAAAGCATGGGAAATGAAAACTCTTATGATCTTGACAGGACAAGCGTACTACTGGCAGATGGACCATTAAGATGGGCTATAAACCCAGAATCTTGATTTCAAAACTTCTGACAATTCCTTTGCAACTTTGTGTCTGAGTAAGACGTTAGTCTTTTATGTATGCAGGGGACAGAGAGCAGCTGCTCCTCAAAGGGCATCTGATCAAGGATATTTTTCAATACAAAAAGGGATAACAAGAAAAGAAGGAAGCCATAAACAAAACACGCAAAGGCAGAAACCTGACAGACAAATCAGAAGGGACACAGTGATGAGAATCAAACACGGTTCGTCACGCTATTTTGATGAGAGCCTGTGAGGATGTTTATCCCAGCAAGGTTATCTGACTGTGGACACTGACAACTGGGAAACGAAGGTTGGGGGTGGGGGAGAGGGAAGAAGGAAACTAGGAACAAAATACACAGAGAGGCAGACTTGATAAAATACATAGACAAAGGCAAGAAATAAACCTCTCCAGTCACAATAGCTGATAGGCCACCAAGAAACTACAGGTACCACTTCCAAGATCAACTTGGACTTTGAAACTGGTTAAGACTGTAAACCACAGGTGGATCACGGGCTGAGAGGGCTGTGGGAATTGGTAGAGCTACACAAACCGAAAAGGGACATGCAGGGAAAGGGAGAACAAGGATGAACAAATCTGGGCTAGAGAAAGGTACAAAAGAAGTCGCATGTAAAATTCAGGCAGTCAGTACACACTTGTCGGGCTCAGCCCTGCACACGATCACCATAACCTGTCCTACCTTCTTACATCTTCTTATTAACTATCTCTGTGCAATCTAACTCTCTACTTCATGTGTATGTGTGCTGCATGGAGTAAGGACTTGCTACAGTCAAGAGCTGTATGCGAAGAGACTCAGAGGGCCCAGGATCACAAGGGTATCAGACAACACAGGGGCTGTGCTGGTACTTCAGGGATCTATGTGCAATCATGAACCTAGAGACTGTTATGTGTGTGCCTGCACTAGTGACATGCTGTTCTACCAGCCAAAGAGGAGGAAGGGGACTTGTCTGTCTATACTTATGAGTCCTGCTTGTACATGCTGCTGAAGGCAGCACCTTATCTGTGGCACTCTGAACTACAATGCCAGTATCCTCAGTGTGTGTCTACATCTCTGGAACATATGCTCAGTTTTCTACTGGTTGAGTCTGGAACTCAGAAAGCAGGAGCCATCTCCCTCAGCCTAGGCAAAGGAATCATCTCTTTCCAGAGGAAGACATCCACAAACCTCCCTGTTCGTCTCCAAATCGCTCCAATCTTTCATCTGCGTGACAAAGATGAGAAGGGGGACAATCTCTTTTTGAAGACAAAAACAGCACATGTGAGAGTATCCAAAAGGAAGTTTCAAGGAACATGATAAAGAAAAAAAGGGAAGATAAGCGAGATTTACCTCAGCTTTTGCTTTCTTCTCAGCTGCCATCAGCTGTACTTTGTCTCTCTGCTCTTTGGGGGCAGAGCGGTACATATCTAACAACAGCTTCATCTCTTTCTGGCTCTCCTGGGCCTTCCTGGAAACAGGGAGACAGGTAATTGTGAGAACAGAGCAGGAAAGCCATATTGTTATATATCCAGCATGAAGCTGAAAAGAAACACGTTCAGGCACGTGGGTGTAAGTGGGGAGGAAACATGTACCCTAATAGTACACAACTAAACACCCATCTCAGATCCAAAAGAGGAAAGTATGCTTGCACCCTGTATTAACAATCTGCTGTTGTAGAGCTTTATGCAATTGTAACAGCAACAACTAAAGATTACTTGACCCACACCACAGAATCATAGAATCATTTATGTTATGAAAGACCTTATGTTACTCAAAGATCGTATGAGTCCAGCTGTTAACCTAGCACAGGCAAGTCAAGTATCCACCGCCTTGAAGTAGCTGGTTTGGTAATTTATGCTTCAGGCTATCATAGGAGAAATGTCCAACTAGACAATTTGGATTATATTGTCCAAACTGCAGTCACACAGAGGGTGCCAGAAACCTCTCTTTTGTGAAGCTGATCTCCTAACAGAGAGCTAAAGTAGTAATCTCATACAAACACCCCTGGTTTGTGCACACATCAAGCAGAAAAGGCAAGGACAACAACTCTTACTTGAGCTCAGCCTTCAGCTGCTTGATAACTTCAGCCTCCTTCTTTCTTCCATCTTCATGCTTCCCTTTCTCCTTCTCTTTGGACTCTCTCTCCTTCTCAGATTCCTTCTGCTTCTGCTTTTCCCGCTCTCGCTCCTTTTCTTTTTCCTTCTCTTTCTCTCGCTCTCTCTCTTTCTCCTTTTCCTTCTCTCGTTCCCTTTCCCTCTCCCGTCTCTCTCGCTCCCGTTCCTCTTCATCTCGCCTGGCCTTCATTTCATTAACATCCTCAGAAGCAGGCTTGGACACAGACACTTGGGCAGAAGAATCATCAGGTTCTTGCTTGATCTCTGGAGGTTCCTCTTTTGTGTCTTCAGTGCTGGACTGGGACTGTAAGAGAGCACTACCACTGCGAGAACGGATCTATCGTGGAACAGTAAGAAAGACGACTCAGAATAAAACAAATGTTTGAGTTCTTAGCCAGAAATCCACCTCATCTCCCTTCCCTGGTCTTGGTCCCAGATCAATGCTGGCATGCTCCCTCCCAAATTGCTACTACTTTTTGTGGAGCACTCATACAGCCACAAAGGAAGACCATTCACGTGGTAAGCGGAAGCAGTAAAGTGTAGAGCTCCACTGAAAATTACATTGTATCTTACATGCTGTATCAAAAAAGGTTGATACTGCAGGCAAGGGTGACCACCTACTCTGGCAGGGGGGTTGGACTAGATGATCTTTCAAGGTCCCTTCCAACTCCTAACATTCTGTGATTCTATGATTCTTCTAAACACTATGTACTTTTCTGGAATTTCCTTCTGTGATACCTTGCTCAAGTCAGATTGGGCCTCTCTCAGTTTACGCTTGTATCGTAACACCTCTCCCTTCAGCTGGTGATTGTGATTTTGGAGGCTGCTGATGAGATGACGCATCTCTCGATTAATTGGGCCTGCAAAAAGAGAAACGCACCTGTAACAAACCACACTTCGGCCAAACTTCTGTGAGGACTTTTGTGGAAATGAAGAACAAGCTGAACAATAACAAAGAACCAAAATAAGACTACTATCATTCTGCCACACAACAGAGCAATGTAACATATTTGCAGCAAAATGTCATCACAGAATATTAGGATTTGGAAGGGACCTCGAAAGATCATCTAGTCCAACCCCCCTGCCACAGCAGGATTCCCTAGACCAGGTCACACAGAAGCGCATCCAGACGGGTTTTGAATATCTCCATAGAAGGAGACTCCACAACCTCTCTGGGCAGTCTGTTCCAGTGATCTGGCACCTGAACTGGGAAAAATTTTTACCTTGTATTCAGATGGAATCTCCTATGCTTCAGCTTACAACCATTGCCTCTTGTCCTGTCACTGGGCNGGAACCCCAGATCCCTTTCCCCTTCACTGCTCTCCAACAGCTCAGCCCCCAATATATGCAACCATTAAGTCCTTGCAAGTTCCTAGTCCTAATTTCCCCTCAGCATTACTTTTTTCCACATTCCTAAGGAAAATATATCCTGCTACCAAAAAACTCTATGAATTCTATAGCACGTATAAGGTCCTGTTCAAGATGTGGTCAATCTGTTCCCTGCTAGGTTGAAGGATAGTGCTGTTAAATCTAGTCTTTAACCTTCAAACTGGTAATGCTCTTTAATTATCTGCTTATTGTACTTTGTTATGTTTGAAAATAACACACCTTCCCCCTGATAGTCTTTTCGGGTTCCTTAATATTTGTTACATTGGTGATATGGTTAATAGGTATAGGTGAAGAAAAAGGAAAGGTCCCATCTACTCTCAGAGTAAGTTAAGGTCTTGCTGATTTTGGAGATTAATTCTGACTAACTAAAAGTCTTTTATTTTGGAAGATCAGAGTGCTGGCCCAGTATCTGTGCTTTCCAACAAGCATATCCACATGAAAAGTAATGTAAAGGGCTGTCACAGTGTTGGCATGCTTCCATTAGTGGTAGCAGTATTTAATAGCGGGATAATGCCACGCAGCAAACATAACAAAAGGGGCAGTGGTTGTAAACTGAAACATAGGAGGCTCTGTGTGAATACAAGAAAAAATGTTTTTCCAGGGAGGGTGCCAGAGCAGTGAAACAGACTGCCCAGAGAGGTTGTGGAGTCTCCTTCCCTGGAGAGATTCAAAACCCACCTGGACACACTTCTGTGTGACCTGATCTAGGGAATCCTGCTGTGGCACAGGGGGTTGGGCCAGATGATCCTTTGAGGTCCCTTCCAACTCCTAACATTCTGTGATTCTGTGACTTAAAAGCTACTTTAGAAGCAACTTATTTCCTCTGATGAAATTGAAAAAGACTGGCTTCCTGCCCAAGCTGCCATTCCAGACTTGTAAACTAATCTTCCCAAATGTAGTTTTTAATAATGCAGAACACTCTGCCATAAACCAAATTATTAGTACAATGTATGTATTTTGCAGCATCTAAAAGCAAGTCAGATATCATCAAACTGGCTTCCCATAAAGCACATGAAAGCCAGACATACCAGAAAAAATATTTAACAATAACAGACAATGAATCAAACCAGGTGTTTTACCGCAATGGAGCCTCTAACAAGAAACTGGTGGGGAGGGAGTGTTGTTTGGTTGGTTTTGAGCGAAGCAGAAAAATTCCATACCTGCTTGTTCATTGGCAGCAAGTGTCTGTTCAAACTCTATCCTCAACATTTCGTATTCTTTGCGGACTTGTGCCAGAGTGTCCTCTAGCTGAATCACCTCTGTGCGTAGTTTCTTGTGAAGGCTGACCTCGTCCCTCTGAGGAATAAGAAGGAGACAGAACTTGGTGCTGTGACCCTGGAGTATTTCTCAACCCATCAACTTACGGCACTAGGAACAGATGAGTTATTGCTAGGAAGATAAATTTCCTGAGCATTCCCAGAGCCACCAAAAACCAGTGGTAATGGTCAACAGATGGCAATGTTCCTTAGTCTGATGGAGCAGAGGCATTACCTCAATTAGTTCCACCTGGCGCTGGTGTGTGGTGCGTGTGCCATGAAGCAGAGTGCGGGCCTCATCAAGATGTGCCTTCAGCTGGAGACTCTCATTATACAACACAGAAAATTGAGACTGCATACAGCGATATTCTGGAGTCTCCTTCACAGCCTCTTCCACTGCTCGTCGCAGCTCAACCTAGTCAGGAGATAAGAAAATGCCACAGGATAAAAAATGATCTCCTTGTCTTTGGTATCTACTTTGCAAGATAGAATAACAGTGAATCAAGCTGCCACAAACAAAGACAAAAGTAGAACTTTAGTAACACTGCTGTGAAGTAGATGAATATCAATTTTAAAAGTCTATGCTTCCTCTGTATGCCCTAGGCTGTTTCTCTTGCATAGGCAGACGAGAAGAGTTTTTGATTCACAGGTTATGAAACAGTTCACCTCAAAGACATGAGCTTGAAAAACATGATATACACAATCAATTGATTTATTGTAAAACTATAATTGCCTAAATCAATAAATAGCGACATAGAAAAGTACGGTAGAAAATACATGTGCAAATAGGCAAAATGTTAGCTTTCTATTAGTAAGCGACATAATGACTGAAAGGAAGAGAAATGAGAGAAAGTACAGAATCCAAATTTTTCTTCTGGATAAACAGAATTTAGAGGTGCCTCAAGACAGTTTCTGGAATCTCATCTCTGAAACTTAAAGCTATCAGCTCAGGCATTTCTTCCAACAGGCTAACAAGTATATTGATCCCTAAGACAATTTAGATTATTACCTGTATTGTATACTTATCTATCATAAGAGTCAGAGCTTTTTATTTCACCACCTTAAAGACACAAGAAATTCATACGCTATTTCCTATCTATCCATTCTACCACAATGGGAAAGATTTGAGTTAATCAACTCTCTCGAGACCCTAGCTCTCCTACACGGCTTCCCCGATTTTTTCAGTTCTCTGATTCCACTTGCACAGGGCAGCAGGAAGGTGGAAAAGGGGTCAAAAGTTGCAAAGAGGTAATATTAGTTTTAACTAGACATCACTGAAATATAATGAATAGATCAGAATGAAAAATAGAAAGTAAGAAGAACTGGTTGAAGGACAGAAGTCAGAGAGTTGTGGTCAATGGGATGGAGTCTAGTTGGAGGCCTGTGTCTAGTGGAGTCCCTCAGGGGTCGGTACTGGGACCAGTGCTTTTCAATCTATTCATTAACGACCTGGATGAGGGAACAGAGTGTGCTCTCAGCAAGTCTGCTGATGACACTTAACTGGGTGGAGTGGCTGACACACTGGAGGGTTGTGCTGCCATTCAGCGAGACTTACAGGCTGGAGACTTGGGCAGGGAGAAATTGAATGAAATTCAATAAGGCCAAATGTCGAGTCTTGCACCTGGGAAAGACCAACCCCACATATGAGTATAGACTGGGGACTGAGCCATTAGAGAGCAGTGAAGGGGAAAGGGATCTGGGGGTCCTGGTGGATGGAAGGATGACCATGAGCCAGCAGTGTGCTCTTGTGGCCAGGAGGGCCAATGGGATTCTGGGGTGGATTAGAAGGGGTGTGGTTAGTAGGTCAAGAGAGGTTCTTCTTCCCCTTTACTCTACCCTGGTGAGGCCGCATCTGGAATATTGTGTCCAGTTCTGGGCCCCTCAGTTGAAGAAGTGTAGGGAACTGCTTGAAAGAGTCCAGCGCAGAGCCACCAAGATGATGAAGCGGCTGGAACATCTTCCTTATGAGGAAAGGCTGAGGCAGCTGGGTCTCTAGCTTGGAGCAGAGAAGGCTAAGGGGTGACCTCATCTATACTTTTGAATATGTGAAGGGTGTGTGTCGGGGGGATGGGGTCAGGCTCTTCTCAGTGAAGCCCGGTGACAGGACAAGAGGCAATGGTTGTAAGCTGAAGCATAGGAGATTCCATGTGAATACACATAGAAATTTTTTGAAAGTGAGGGTGCCAGAGCACTGGAACAGTCTGCCCAGAGAGGTTGTGGAGTCTCCTTCTTTGGAGATATTCAAAACCCGTCTGGATGCGCTTCTGTGTGACCTGGTCTAGGGAATCCTGCTGTGGCAGGGGGGTTGGACTAGATGATCTTTCGAGGTCCCTTCCAACTCCTAATATTCTTCTGTGATTCTGTGTGAAACGATCACAATTTCCTCTGATCGCCACATGGTGTCACCAATGCACTGAACTGCAAGCTTAAGTCATATAAAATTGCTAAGTTACACCTTGTATAAAATACTACCCAGCTAAAAAGCAACCACAAAACAGGACAGTACTAGTGTAGGTCCTCCAGACACACAGTAAAGCAAGACAGAGGGCGAACAACCACACAGAACATCTCTATTCTCAAAAAAGTACAGATTTCTCACCTTGAGTTTTTCATTCTGTGTTGTTACTTCTGCAAGATGATGGCGTAGTTCCTCCAACTCACTGAGGCGATTCCCAGCAAGCTCTTTATTCTCTTCCAGCTCTGCATTCATCTCCTCAAACTGTTGGTGATAAATTGCTTGTAAATCCTACCTTTAATGTATGTACTCTGCACACTAATTAAGTAACTGTTTATACATTAACAGAAATTATACTTAAAAGTCAGGTAACATTACAAAGTGAGACAAAAGCGTACTTCCATCAGGTCTGCTTCTTAAGTAGGAAACTTTTGCACAGACAAAATGGCTTGCCCATAGTCGCTCACATTTGTTGCAAAGGAGGTTTCTAAATACTGTTCCAATCTGTGGCCCTATAGATAAGCTCTCCGTGACTTTCTTCTGCCTCTTGCCCACAACCACGCCCCTGGCATTACCTTGCGGGCATTAATGGTGATTGTGCCCCCGTAGAGGCTACTCCCAGCTCCATACACCTTGTAGCCTTTGGAATTTACCTGCAAAAAAGGCAACAAGATTTCATCAATACCCAATTAAATCCCAAGTTTGCTGATGAGCATACCCAAGCCCAAAGATAGTACACTACTGTCAGGTGAGAAACTGTAAAGTACCACAAGGTAATGTCACACATCTCAAAACTACACTTATTTCTCTGATTTCCTGGCAAAAAAGACAGTGCTTACTCGTTCCAAAACATCTGCTAAGTGTCGATTGAGTCTCTGCTCCCTCTTGCGTATCTTATCAATATCCCACTGAAGGTCATCAATCATAGTCTCCAGAACAGACACCCGAGATTCTGCTGTCTCCACTCTCTCTTGCAGCTTGGAGAACTGTAATCAAAACAGTGTTTCAGCCAGCATACTGAATAGAATCAACATGTCAGTATTAATTTTTCTCTTGATTCATCATACTCCAGATTCATGTGCCTTCCACCTATATTTTGGCATGGCAACAGACTACACAATGAACTGTCCTGAGTTTTACACTGGCCGAATCTCAACACAGTAATGAAACTAAGATAAAACTGAAAACAGAGAAAGAGCAAGAAGCTGGGAGTATATGTCATAGAGGCAGAAAAAAGGCTTACTCAAAAGTTGGGGGTTTTTTGAATCTATTCAAAATCCGTATGTTCATCTACTTTAGAGACCACTGAAGTGTTTGATGGTCTAATACTGAGCAAAGCCAGCATTAACGTGACTGTTATAAGAATAGAAACATCTGAAATAAATAAAACAAAGAGCATGAATCATATTGTAATTCATGCCATTACACATTCATACATGTACAGAGACACCAAGAAATATGAAAAGACAGGAGAGTTGTGTCAAGCGTCTCAGCTGTTTACACAAACACCTTCGCATCCCTTACCACATCCTGTGCTCTGTTTTAAAATGAAATCCAATAAGCTCACTTATCTTGTTAAACTCTTTCATTCAGTGGTACAACAAGTAAATCAATCTGAATTATGCAGAAAATCTATGTACAGTTCTCCACAACAACCACCCTTTCCATAACCTTTGTTCAGAAGGAAATTTTCAAACCATGTTGTTCCTGTCCTTCTCCAAGCCTGCTTTCCACACTGTGGTAACCACGAATTATTCTAAGCAGGACTGCAAAGCAGATTTTTCCTCCCCCCCTTTTTATACCTCCTGAGACATGATTCGGTGCTTCTCCTGAAGAACATCAGCCAACTCCTGCAGTCGTCCATTTTCATGTGAAAGGTAGGTATTAAGCTCCAGAACTGCTTCTTCCATCAACGTAATATCTGAAGGATGCATAAAGATAAGGAAATAAACAGAAATCAAGGGAGAATATTCTTAATTCTTAAACAGCAAAGAGTGGAAAAAAGAAAACAAAAAAGGAAATTTCTGGATTTAACTTTACTCTCCAGCAGATGGTTCCTGAGGGTCTGATTTACAACCATACAGAGTTTTGACTTGCACTCAAAAAGCAAAAGGCTCTTACAGTTTAACACACTACAGATTTCTGATTATCAGTTTCCACCCCCTCATTTCAGTGATCATTCCAATTTGTGATCAGCAACCTAGAACATGCCCTTGCAACCTACTGACACCCTAATGCAATCAAAGTCATGCGTAAATCTGCTACAGCAGGTGGCATGAGCTAACATACCAGAAGACAATTACAGCAACTGAGTGCAGGCTCGCACTGCACTAATGTCAAGGATACCACAGAGTTTAAGGCAGCCAACTAAGGACTACAACACTTCGGTACACTTCCCAGAGCTCCTTGATCAGTGCATACAGAACACTCTGGACAGAGGGCAAAGCAAGGATGAGTTGACATTCCATCTAAATTTTCATTCAAAACATAAAAATTCTAACCAGCTAATGAATTCTTTAAGAGAGTCACCTGAACGTAAACTGAATCTACCACATTTTCAGAAGCTAGTCATTTGGATTTCTTCTGCAGAACTCTGCTTTGTATTCAAAACTGACAGCTACACTAGGCATACTGAGACATTACACGGCTACCATATTGCTCAAAAATCGGTAAAGTTGATGGGAACAGACGACCTGGTTATTCACAGAATTACACAGAATGTTAGGAGATGGAAGGAACCTTGAAAGATCATCTAGTCCAACCCCCCTGCCAGGGCAGGATTCACTAGACCAGGTCATGATGGTACCACCTATTCTTTACATACCAAATCATGGACCAAGAAGACAAGACTGGTGGAGGTATCGTGCATTTGGAACAACTGAAAAAAAACCAAACTGAAAATACACTTTATTACACCTTTTGCTAAACTGCAAGTGATAAGGAGTCTTAACAACAGTTTGCAATACTAATTTCACTTCTTCACTTGTAAACATAAAGCCTTTTATGCAGTGGCTGAGAATAGCTGGGCAATAAAGTTCAACTGTGATTTGTAACTTCTGTCAAAAACAAGCCTTTCGTTAGACCAACACACTAGGCAGAGTTCTCAGCATTTAAAGGCAGTTAAAATACACTAGTTGTGTGTATTACTAGTCTTTTTTAGAGGTTTTGGTTATTGAGAGCTTGGAAAACAAATCTGTTTTGGAAAATAAAAGAGCAGGAAAAAGACTAGGCCTTACAGTTTACAACACAGAATCGTGTCTAAGATGGGGGTAAAGGATTCTCATGTATCAGCCAGGGATCAATCACCTTGGTCATACCTCCACTGTTCAGCTTGTGGGACAGCACATCCACTTTCTCCTGCAGCTTGTCGTACATTGTCACAATCTGGGCAACTGCACGGCGGGAGGACTCTACACGTTCCTGCAGCTGAGATTCTATCTCTTCACTTGTGCTGCTGGCTAGAGTGGCTAGGAAGGAGAATGCTGGCTCCAGTCCTTCACCTGAACAGAAAGAGGTGAAAAAAAAGTAAACGTGCTCTGGTAGGCATCGTATCACAAACCTTCACCCTTTAAAAAGGGATGTCAACATTTCCGCAAGAAATCTATCTTATCCACTGTCCCCAGCCAGGTGCCTCACCTCGTTCTCGCTCATCTTTGCGCTCCTGATTACTGTCTGAGTCTGGTTCAGGTTCTGGTACAACCAGTGCTTTTCTTTCAGTTAAAAGGTCTCCAAAACCTTGGTCCAGGTCAAAGCGTTTAAGAATGATGCGGATATTTTCATCAAACTGAATGATGGGACAGGCAAGACAAGACAAAGAATGGATATGAATAAAAGGAGTGCAGTGGAACAGAAGAAGAGACAAGAGAACAATATATATAAAATAACAAAGCATGTTACTAACCTGATTCCAGTATCGATTGATAATCAGCAGAGAGGCATCATCAGTGGCTTGCCGACGCTCCAGCTTCTCAATGTGCTCCCGCAGTTCATCTTCAATGGCCTGCCGCTGGTCCAGCATCTCTGCTAGTTTCCGGTTCTTGGTCTGTAGGGTCCGGATGTCCAGCTCCTCCTGTGNATTAGTTTTTGTTTCCAGATGAAAAACACGCAGAAGGTTGACTGACAGTGTGCAAGGAAGACATACCGTTGAAGAAACACCACCAAGCTTAATGGTTTCCACTGTGGTCCCTGAATCTTCAACCCCTGCCTTCTTCTCTGGAGGTGCAGAAGGGCCAGGCTCTCCAGCTGTCCGTTTATTGCCAATTCCAGACATGGTAGCTTATGCATATAGACTACTGCCTTCTCAAAGTTTTTCCTGAACATTAAAGAACATTATTTAGGGAAAATAAAAAAAAAAAAACAAAACCCACAAACAACACAAAACCAAAACAAACAAACAAACAAAAAACCAAACACCCTCACACAACCAACAGGAAACACACATCCATGCAACCAACTAAATTTGGGGGTTTTAACATACTGACCCATCATGGTAACAAGATATCCAACAGTACAGACCATGTAACTCAAATGGTTTTGAAAAATTCTGGTCAAACATTAAGTCTTAAAATACAGCACTAGTATTAGCACTGAAAACAGCAAGATCATCAGAAAAAAATCCACTAAATCCACAACCTATTTCTTCCATTGTGTCCTGACACTATCCCTCCCAGTTCTAGCTCCCTCTCTCCCCACTACACACCTCCTAATATACTGTATGCCAGGAAATGGCCCACTAAATTTGCATGACCACAGACCCTCTTTCTCCTTTAGATAAACTCAATTTCACCCTACCAAGAATTTCAGTCCTGCCAAGGTCTCAGCTTTGTCTTAATTGTCCTCTCCTACACAAAGACCAAAACACACTTCCAGCTGGCACTTCCCACATCTACCATTGCCCAAAAGTCATCTACTCTGATCACCATCAATCACCTGCAGAGCGCAAACTTTCCCAGGCCCAGGACTTCACCACTAACCTAAAACCCATACCCAGCAACTGCATCTGAGGCCTTTCACACGCTTGCGGCACCTCTACTCAAACAAGCTTTCAAACCTCAGCATTTAACTTACCATACACCATAGCCTCTTAATAATTTCCTTTTTTGTTCACACCATCTACAGCCTTCTGGAGCTCGCCAAAAACATGTCGTGATCACCCATTCAAATCTCAGAGATGTCCCTTGGAGACACGGCCCCACACAGGCTACCGAGAGCTCCACATCGCCTACCAGACTCCTCTACACAGAGCAAGAAGCCCACACCAAACCCTCACTGATTCCCCAAGCACACGTAGGGAGCCACTTCACTGATGCCCTGAAGCACTCAGGGACGTGCCCTAAGACCTGTTCCTGTCTTCCACGCCCAGTGGGGACCCCTATGCTTCTACCACTGACCCCACGGACACCCGGGAGCCTCCCACAGCACCAACCACCGCCCACGCCCACGGCCGGACCGACACCAGGCACTCCGGCACCAGGCACCGAAAGCCCATTATCCGCCACTGCCGCGAGTACCTCTGGACTGCTACACACCGACTGCTGCCCCCCACGACACCCACACACACACTGTCTGTCCTTTAGGCCCATCCTTTCTTTCGCAGGTGTACAGCGCCTCCGCTCCCGCACCCTCCTGTTCTCCCGCACCTCCACCTCCCGGCACGCCCCTCTCCAAACACGCGACCCAGCCCGACCGCCCTACAGACACCCACAGATACCCCAAAACCAACACCCACCTCCTCCAACACCTTCCTCCGACCCACCGGATGTCCCTGCCGGCGGTGGTCCAATCCGGTGTGTGCCTGAAAAGACGTCAGGCAGCACCGCCCTCGGCCCGCTCTAATTGGCAGCCTCTCCTTCCGGCGGCCATTTCGCCCTTACCTGTCATGGACTCTCCTCGTCCTGCCGCTTGCCCTCGCTCGACATGGCTGCCGTTACCATGGTGCCGTGGAGGCACTTGACGCCAGTGCCCTTACCCGCACAAGAGATGGCTGCCGCCGCCTAGACGGCCGTGAGAGATGATGTAGTCTGGCCACCGGCTGCTCCAGGCGCTGGGTGTCCCGTAGAGGGCGACCGGTGGCAGCCAGGTCCCCAAGGAAGGGGTGTCCCCCACCGGCACCTGACTATCTGTGCTCCCGCGTGGTGCTCCGTGGGTCTATATAAAGTGTATGTCACCTTGTGTAATGAAGGTAACATTTATATGTGTAAATACATATTAAAAAAACATACACTGCACAAAGCCTAATGCCAACTAAGATTGACAATATGAAGTGAAATTCTAATATTTTAGGTTAAATATCTTCATCTCTGCCCATGTTCATAGAAAAACATGAAAACACAAACATCATCAGACTGTCAGGGTTCCTTCTTTACTTAACCAGTTTAAAACTATTTGTGTCTCTCCAGCAGACGCAAGTGATACCATAGAAGTCAGCTAAATAATAAAACTCTCAGAGACCACAGTTTAAGGTATCTGAAAGAAGCATTGCTTTAATGACACCAGGCACGTGGGGAATCTCTCCTAACACACACCCTCCTCCCTCCCCCCCCAATAATATATACAGGTATTTTATAGATACAACTTCGTACATATTTAGTTGATTTCTTAGAACTCATCTACATATGCATATGTTTTCCTACAACTCATCTGATAGTCTAACATCCTTGGTGCTTGTGCGGTTACTCTTGGTGGTCTCTGGTGGTCATTACTTCACCCTCTTCTTCCCCTCAGGTCATTATTAGTCATCCAATGAAGATGAAGATTCTTTCCTTCATCTTTTCTCTCCTTGTGGCACCTCTGCAATTCACAGAGTCAAACATTCCATTCTGATGTGCTGTATTAGCAAGCCAACTTCCCCTTATCTGCTCACTATAGTTACACGATGTGAAACCCCTTCAGGTGTTAGTAAGCTAAGTCAACATATTCTGAGGCATTAAACAATATAGGCAATGTTTTCAGTTCTTATTTTCTTACTATTTTTCCTGCATGTTAGGAAACTCCTGATTCTAAGCCAGATGCCAAGTTGATTTGTTGAACTATGTTAATATTATTATTATATACTACTATATATAAGTTTAACAAATTCTTAAACCTATTTATCGTCCATCACAAGGTTCTTTTATCCCCACTCCTAGTTCAACAGCAGCTGTCTCCACTTGGAGATGCCAAAAAAGGTACAGTTCTTATGTTGCAAATCACAAGAAAATGGCCTGGTATACCTGAGAGCAGTAGACTAGCCTAGACTTCAGGCTGAATCAATATCTGAGTTCCTGGAGGAAAACCAAACCTTCAGCTATGATTTTTTTTCCTCTGCAGCTGCCAGAGTGAGCCTGCTGAGCCAGTGAGCTGCTGCAGCTTTGTAAGCAAACGTGAGAGCAGCTGGGATTGCAAAGTTGACCAGCTTGGTTAAAATCCGTATCTACATAGTATATGTGGAATAAAATAAACTTCATGTAACAGAGCTGGAAAGGTGAGTATCTCAAGGGATTTTTTCAAACGTAGCATTCAAACCTCTCCTAGTTAAAAGTAAAAACCAAAAAATATTGCTAATGCACTTTCAGCCCAGAGCATTTCCTTGCAACTGGAGATGCCTCAGCTGAGTAGGAGACAGTTGGTAATTATTGATTCTCAGTGCAGTCAGTCTTTGACCAAAATATTTGAAACCAAAAGGAGCTTTTTTGTTGAATCAAATGTACTCAGAATATGATCTTCAAGTCAGCACAGCTTTCAGTCCTTGTATTATCCATATCTTCTCTCTACACTTGTTTTTTCTCCCTTCTATATATTTTTTCTGCAGAGTTAATCCCATGCAGACTAGCATCATCATCACAGCAAAACTGTAACTGAAATGGGAACAGTCACAACATTTTAACTTTGTGTCTGTGTCTCTTAGATTCACAGAATAGATTTGGCTGGAAGGGACCTTTGAGATACTATCATACTATTTTCGGAGCTGGAAGGGACCCAACAGGATCATCGAATCCAGCTCTTAAAGCCATGGAGGACTCCCTAAGAATCACACCATGTGCCTGAGAGCATTACATAGACCCTTCTTAAACTGCCTCAGGCATGGTGCTGAGATTACTTCCCTGGGGAGTCTGTTCCAGATCCCAACAACCCTCTGAGTGAAGAACCTTTTCCTAATCTCCAGCCTGAACCTCCCTTAACTCAACTTCATCCCATTTCCCCTAGTGTTATCATCAAGCCCAACCATTAACCTAACACTGCCATGCTCACAACTAAACTGTATCTCCCAAGTACCACATCCATATGACTGAGGCAGCTGGGTCTCTTTAGCTTGGAGAAGAGAAGGCTAAGGGGTGACCTCATCCATGCTTTTAAATATGTGAAGGGTGCATGTCAGGAGGATGGGGTCAGGCTCTTCTCTGTGGATCCCAGTGACAGGACAAGGGGCAATGGCTGTAAGCTGAAGCATAGGAGATTCCATCTGAATACAAGGAAAAAATTTTTCCCAGTTCAGGTGCCAGAACACTGGCACAGACTGCCCAGAGAGGTTGTGGAGTCTCCTTCTATGGAGATATTCAAAACCCGTGTGGACACACTTCTGTGTGACCTAGTTTAGGGAATCCTGCTGTGGCAGGGGGGTTGGACTTCCAGCTTCCTCAGCCTTTCCTCATAAGGAAGATGTTCCACCTCCTTCATCAACTTTGTGGCTCTGCACTGGACTCTTTCCAGCAGTTCCCTATCTTTCTTCAAGTGAGGGGCCCAGAACTGGACACAAGATTCCAGATGCAGCCTCACCAGGGTAGAGTAAAGAGAGAGAAGAACCTCTCTTGACCTACTAACCACACCCCTTCTAATTACAGAATCACAGAATCACAGAATCATTACGGTTGGAAAGGACCCTCAAGATCATCTAGTCCAACCGATAGCCCTACACTACTCTTATCCCTAAATCCCTCATGCCTCAAACGTTCTGGAGCTTTGCATATGACCTGACTATATTGTTACAACAGTAGCTTCTGCACAGCTCTGTAAGTCATAATTACAGTCTTCTGCAATAAACCAGATTGTCCGCAACACTCAAATTGGAAGTGCCTGAAGAACCAGACAGCCCTGAAGGTACAAAAAATTAAACACTGGAAGCCAAGACTATAGAGAAATGCACTTTCAGTTTCCTGGTCACTCTCTTGAGATCAGAACATCCTGCCAGGCAATATAATGAAAGAAGGAATGAGAGACTTCAGTCAGGAAGTAACCCAGACCAACAAGTCTCAGCAGGGACACTGCCCAGTTGCAATAATGATAATAAGAAACAAAATGTCTCAGCAAATGGAGCAGAACCTTGAGTCCTTTTTTCTATTTTGTGTTGCAACACCTGTGTTGTGTCTGTGCACGGAGAGTTCCTGTGTGCAAATGATAATGGAAACAGTGCTATGAAGAGTTTTGTGAAAATGAGCCTATGTCCACGAGTAGATGTGTTTAAATTTTAAACAGCTGCTGTTCAGAAATTGCTTTGTATCTTGCTAAGCTCTATATTGTTGCATGATGAGACTGGAAAAAGAAATGAGATTTATCTGAAAATATAAAGTACTCATCAGTAGTGAAAATTACTTAATTTACAAAATAAACTCTAGAGAAATCACTTGCAGCTTTATACGAGTAATTATAGAGGTTATCCTTCTAGATCTTAGACTACAGACTTCTATGTTCTTTCTCAAGTTAGGCCAGTGTCCCTAGTTGGCCTCCCAGGACTTGTCTGAATGTAAACATTCAAAAAAATTAATCTGAATAAATTAAGTATATGAACTAAAAGTAAATTACTTTAATTTCTGTGTTATATCCTGTATAGACACTATTATGTAGAATGAAAAAAAGTTAATATTTACTTGCTTCTTTTACTTCCAAAGATTATTCAGCTAAACAGAATTAAAATCTTTTAAATTTCAGCTACTGCTGTCCCTTAGAGATTTTGAAGTAGTTTTAAAATAGTCATAATTTGACACAATTCTCCTGACAGTCTTTGTGTAGTTAAAACTTTGCACGAGTGTTACCCAAACTGTCCAGCTAGGTAGCCCATTTCTTTTACGTCGTTAGCATACCTTTAGTTTCAAAAGTGCATATCTAAAATTTGTAGTGAAAGAGAATATAGGAATTACTAATGCTTGCTAGTGAAATGCGAGCAGTGACCACTGGCTCTATATCTAAGTTAAAGCATTTGTCCCTTTCTTACTCAATTGTGGTCTGCAAGAGTCAGAATGTTGGAGCAAGACAGGTTGGAATTTGTATCACCAGAGCATATACAGCTAAACTGATTAAGATACATCCATTTCCCTGAGTGCAATCATGCCTGTGGTCCTTCTGAAATTCTGCCAACATTTAACACATTGCTGTGCTAGCTCACATCAGTATTTGGCTACTAAACAACCCTACCTAATGATTTATCAGAGAAGCAAAGGAAGCAGAGAAAAGCTTTGTGTGTTTGTTCTTCTGTCTGTCTAAAATACTCTCTAAAAGAAAGAGCTGGACTACAATAATTGTGTTTGTCATCTTCAGATGAATGCAGCTTAGGTAGAAAAGATTACAGCAACAGTACTTAATAATGTAACTGCAAGATGAATTAGTTATTGGGATAAGCCTAAAAAGTCCAGAAGGCAGTTGCATATAGGAGGCTGGGAAATGTATGAAGGGTGTTTAGTCCTGAATAGATAACCAAATGCGCAGATCATGATGAAATGGAGATAAAAACATTTCAGCCTTTTCCGAGAACATTGATATACTCTAGACAGCTAAGCCAGCATGCATTCATCCCCTTTGGAGCTGTATGTGGTCTCACTACTATTGTCTAAAGTAAAACACAATAGCCCTGACAGCTGAGCTCACTGTGTCCCCAGTAATGAACAAAGGATTTGAAACACTTTTTGTCCCAGTGGTCAGTACCAGGTCTAAGAAAAACAGAGAAAGCCACTCTGTAATTTGGTTAGCATCAATACTGTATTCGTATTTAAAACTTCCATTAGAAACATCTGCTGCTTCTTAAAAAGCAGAATGTATGCAGCAAACACTTACTGATTTACTGGGTATATTTTTTCATAAAACTATGTAACAACGGAAGAAAAATATTTAGAAAGTTTTTGAAGTGAACAGCAGGTACCTACAAGGAGAAAATACCTATTGTGAAGCTGGCACTACAGGAATATCTACATAATTATTATCATCTGGTAGCTGAATGTAAAGGAATAATACTGTCACTGCACTGCAGAACTTCTCAGAACATTTGTAGAAAAGGTACAGCTTTTAAAACAAACCAGGTTATACACACACTTGTACAATGTTGTGCTAAACATAGTACTCATTCCCCCTGCTAGAATGCAAATACTTTGGATTTTTTTCTAAGGCCGACAAGCTTATGAATTTTTTACCTTCCTTTTTTCTTGTTCTCTTTCTCTTCTCCCCTGCTTTTTTTTTTTCTTTCTTCCTTTTTGTTTTCCCTGGCTTTTCACAGCTTCTTCCCAGTCTCTAATAGATTTTGAACACACTTGTCAAATTTTATTATAACTGGATGAAGAGGTCTCAAATATGTTTGCTGTTATACACTTCATGCAGTCTCTTGCAGAGTAGAAACCCACATTTCCATACCACTGAGCTAAATCCTTCAACATACAAAGAAGAGGAATCTGTACATGTGGTTTGCTCTTGTCTGGATAAATAATACATGTAGCTCAAAATCAACTAGAGTGTGAACACTCTTTATGCTCTTGTTTTGAAGCAGTAGAACTACCATGTGGGAGGAAAGCTAAGGAACATGAGATAGAAGCTACGGATATTTTGGCAGTGATGCGTAGGGCAGAAATGACACAACACCCTAAGAAAGCAGGCTTCTTGATGCAACAGTCCCCCAAGACCATGAATTTCTGCTCTGCTACTTTATACATTGTGTAAGCATCTGAACCTCACCTGCCTAGCTTGCTCTGGTTCTAAAAGCAGGAGCTGTACCTGATCTCAAGCAAAGGAAAAAAAATTAATAAAAAAAAAATATCAATAATAATCAGGTCCATTCCCTTGCATGGACGCTGGGTGCTGTGAGAGATGTTACAGTGGACAGCAGAAGTGAAGGCAGCTTTGGCAACAGAAAATTCTCAGATCTCAATGGCTGGGCTGAACTACTCCTACTTGGATACAATTATTACCACAAGAGGTTTTTTTCTGTTTATAGTTTTTACATATTTTCCTATTACTGTACAGGCTGAATTATTTCAGAAGTAAGTATTTCTTCTGAGCATTTCAGGGTGCAGTTAGGTTACTGCACAGGCAGTAATTTCCTCAAATATTCATCTCTGCTTTAGAGGCCCCTCCCTACTATGCTGATATAGCCATGTGATATGGGGAATTGAAGAGATGAAGTGATCCAGACAAGAAGTAATCCATACTAAGAAAAGGCTTCTTTTTCAGCTAGATCAGTCTCTCCTATGCTAGCACACAGTAGGAGACAGCAGTGTGATAAGACTGTGTAGTTAGGGATGATAGGTTGTCTAAACTGTGTCATGCCCCAAAATCACTTGTGACTTTTCTCCCTCAGTCTTCTGGGTCTAACAGAAGCTGTTTTAAAGAGAAAAGTGTTTAAGGATGAAAGTCAAGTGTTCCCTGAAAAACAGGCAACGGAGTGAAGTGGAAGCAGAGAAGACTATACACAAAGGCTCCTCACAAAATAACAACACCTAAATATTTATACCCAAAGAAAAGGCCTTCTGGCCCATTACTTTTAACTTATTAATACCAAACTGTTTTGCTGGCTGAAACCGCATTTGAACCATAATAGTGCAACATGGCGTGTGTTTCTGCTGATGCCACTCAGTAGTCACTTTGCCACACACATGCTGACACAGAAGGAGAAGAAGAGGTTTTTTTGTTTCTCACAAATTCTGCAACTCTAAGAACATGCAAATGGATTTCACAGGAAGGTATGATCTCTTTCCCATCTCCAGGACTCTTATGTATCCTTTTGCTTCTGTTCTGTTTCAGACTCTTAACATATTTCCAATGCATCAATATTTGCAGGCATGAGAACCTTTAAGTGGAAGGTGGAGTATGAATCGCTGTCACTAAAAACTAGTACGACAAGAGGCAGAGGTGGTCACCAAAAAAGGACTTTGGAAGGCAAATCACCTGAGAAACTATGTTTTCTTCTACTGTCTTTCCTTATTATTTTCAGAGTGTTAACATGCAACTAGGTAAACTGGTAGACCATCCAGCGTGATTCAGCTTTTCCTAGGAAAGCAATTCACTACAGGAACTCAAATGTGACACTGTATTGTGGTGTTTTTATAAGCATTACTGTTCCTCTGGCTTTTCCCCCCTTCACTCACATTGCCGTTGCAAGACAGCTGTGGGATGGCTCTTGTCAGTTGTAGAAAGGGTCACAGGCATACATATGTAAACTCCTTTATTCATAATGCTTATTAGAGGGAATAGCATAAATTGATAACATTAAAAACCAAAAACATGCATCATGCTAGAAACAGGACTGGGCTCTAGTAAAATTCTAGCTGTGCTTAATAGAACACAATGTTTTGCTGAAACAGTGCAAAGGTTTTTTAAATATATATAACTTTATCAGATTTTTCTACAAAAACAAGTCCGAGTCTGAAAATAATTTAGCCTAAATATATGAATTTTTTCTGGGCCTGCAGGCACAAGATAAAAGAGTTCGTATAATGAAAGACAGAAAACTTTCTCTGAGGCACATTTCAGACAACTGTAGTTAGAAACAATTTTTGTAATGAAGTTTTACGGTCACAGAGCTGAAAGGTAGGCGTGTAGAAGAACAAGGAAATGAACAGAGAAAAGGGGGAGGGGAACTTAACATGTCAGAGGCACTCTTAAGTCAGTTTGATACAATTTTTGGATCCTGAACAGCCTGACACAGATATCTGTAAGGAAAATTCATTGTAGATTAAGACAGCAAAAGCACTTCTACGCATCATGGTTGTTAAGCACATAAAACAACCTGATGGCAAGTCTGAAGCGCTGACTTTCCACTTGGGAGTACGAGGCGTGGTCCTCCCAAGCATCGTGATTTGGATAGCTGGCAAAGGGCTGGTGGGGGGCACAAAAAATAAACCATCTACGGCGAGGGAAAGGTCGGGAGCAATGCAGAAGCAAGACGGGGCAGTGCCGCAAAGGCGTGGTCGTAAGAGCTCACGAATACACTCGAAAGAAGTCTGAACTACGTTTGAAACCGCGGCCACGGGGAAGCTGCGGGGAGATCTCTGCAGCCGCAGAGGACCGCAGGGCTCTGCAACATCACTCGGGCTGCCGGTTCGCTGCTCCCGATGGAGCTTTCGGAGACCACAAAGAACGGTGTTCCGGGACTCCGGATGCGCTATAGTCTCTGCTTTAGGAGTCCTTCTGGGTTTCATGCAGTTCGCCCTTTGCTTTTTAACCTGCATTCACACACCTTCCCCCTCTCTCCGGTTTTCGGTTTCTCACTCTCGCTACCCCTCCTTCCGAGCATCTCCGTGTGCTGGCATAGTCACATGTTTAAGCTTTGGTGCCTTTAATCCCACCCTCAGTGCCCGAGAGGGAGGAGAAAAATTTGCGGGAAAGAAGTAAGCAATAAGCGGAACGGCAAGATAAGGCGGCGAGTAGAGCTGCCTGCACCCTCACGTCCTACCGCCCGCCCTCGGTGGGGGCGGAGGGTTGGCGGTGCTGGATCGGTAGGCAGCCGGGCTCTCCCGCAGGCTGCAGGCGCTGCCCGATGCGTGGGGCGAGGCTGCTGGGCAAGAAAGGGTAAACCTCTCGGCGTGGCACGGGCTGTCCCGGGGGGACTGGTTCTACTTCTGCCGGAGAAGCAGTCTCCGCCCGGCTTGACAGTCCGGGGGGGAGCGGAGCGGGGGCTAGGGGGGGCCGGTTCTGTCCCGATGGCGGCACCGATCCGGGGGGTTGTGGGCGAGGGGAGGCACGAAGTTACTGACTGATCAGCAGTGGAGAAGGGCCTACTTCCCGGGAAGCAGCTGGGCTTAGCTGCTGTAGCTGAGACAGCCGAGCGAGGGGGGAACCGGAGAGCCTCCAGGGACCGAGGAAATGTTTTGTGCTTGCTCTGAGGATATGACTATACATGGTTGTAAGAAGAGAGTGTGGCCAGAGCCTGGGTTGGCCTAGAGAAATAGTCCTTCCGTTAGAGAAGGTGTATGAAACTCTTTTAAGGAAATAAGAAAAAAAAAAACAAACAAGACCCATCTGGTTTACACCCTGCGCATGGTGCCACCCGAAGGAGCCCTCTTGCCGAGGTGAAAGCATGGTCAGAGTTTCTCTGGTCAACAGTCCCGGCAAGGGTATGAGGGCTGGAAACACTGAAATACCATCTGTGTCTCTGCTGGTTTGCAAAGAGGGCAGAGGGTGGAGGGGAGATCAGCTTTTCTTATCTAACGCCCTCTCCTCTTTGACCAACATCACTAAGGTAACTGCTATTAATCCCAGTGCTTTAAGGGTCACCTTGTGCTACCTGGCAGCTCTCCCAAAGAGAAAGAGGAGTACCTAGGCAATCTAAGGGCTAAAGGCACTGGCATTTAAAATCATAGGCTGTGGAGGAAATTTGCAGCTGTGCTGATGGTGCAGTGAAACATTAAACTATACCAGTGTGCACTGCAGGTCTGTAGGCTGCCTTGCTCTCATAGTCATTGCAAAAAATTGTTTCATGTAGAACTGATGGACACCTATAAAGTCACAGGAGGTTCAGAAAGCATTTGCCAGCACAAAACCCCAGAGGAATACCCTCCTGCACATGCAAAATCTGCTGCTTTCTTCTCTGCCCAACAAAGGTGATACTAGTTGTATAACACTTTTTCAGCTACTGTATTTATTCTATTTTCTTCCCCCGGGGCTCAAACAGATCAGCAGTATCCCCCAAAACAAGGGCATCCATTTACCATGCCTTTCTATGCAGGATAAGTAGTCTGTTTCCTGCACTGGATAGGGACAGGAAGAAGGCTGTGTATTCCATAGACACAAGTGGTGAATACACAGAAAAAATCAATAGTACTGTTTAAGATTAGTAGACAGTATGTCTTTTAAGAAGAATGCTGTTTTGTAACATGTCTAAGAATGTTTGCTTTCAAAGAGAGATCAGAATCACAATAGTCTGTTTGTCACTTGGTACAGTTTTGCCTTTTTATTTTTACATAGATCTGTCCGAACTGGAAACATATAAACTTATCATCAAAGGCCTTTGCTCACTAGAATAGTATCCTATTTCCTTATTACTGTGTTTTATTCTTTACAGTCATAGACGCACAACAGTAAAGCTGCAACACTTTCAGTATTAGCATCCATGACCACATCTCTTTTCTTTCTTTCTGTCTTCCCCCCATTCATATACGCACAACCTCAACCCCACTGTCACACGTAAATTACTAAGAGAAGTCATCACGGTGAGGTTAACTAAAAGGTTTTATTAATGATTAAATTGTGATCAAACTATAATTAATCAATAGTTGATAATTAGATTATAATCAAGTGATTATTATTTTAAAAATAAACTGATTTAGCATTGATTTAATAATTAATTGATAATTAAGCTGTAATGAAGTGGTAATTGAATGATGATCTAATTGATGATTTAAATAGTGATTTAAATGATGACTAGATAGTGGTCAAACACTCTACAACTTACTACACTTCTAATACTTAAGCTATATCCGGATATATAAATGTCACTAGTATACAGTGTACTTTTAGGCCTAATATAAAATGTCATTTACCTCTTCATAGATACCGTCTGCTAGTTGAAGGGTCTCTCAGCCTTGAGGAGTAATCTTGAGAGGTGTCCTTGGTCAAGGGGAGATTGCCACTGTGCAGCCTGTGGCGTTACAGGAGAGCTCAGGGGTCACAGATGTCTATAGGGTAAAGTGGTTGACTCATAGTTCACCCCATTTGGTGCATGAGCAGCAGTGCAGACATAGCGGTTCTAGTTTTGTCTAGTTCTGGCTCAGGCTGGTACTGTTAGCTCCTGGTAAGATGTGACCTAGACTCTTGATTCCTGAGAAGATAGGGCCTAGCACAGTTCTCACAGTTTGCACAGCAGAGCTGATTTATCAGCGATGCTTGAACCAAAGAGCTGCCAACTCACTCAACGAAGGTGCGCCCCATCACACCTACCCAAACCACAGGTACTTGGGGAGCTAGTTCAACCTGAACATTGCTTTATCAGAAACTCTGAAGCAGCTGATTTCCTAGCTGAGCCTTGAGGACATGGGAACAAACAGAAATTTAATAGAGGGAGCTATTCCTCAAAGCTGTGCTGGGATACCTCATTCCTGCTGCTCTGGAATAGCTTCTTCTGGACAGGCTTCAAGACCAAGAATTCTTCCTCACTTACTCAGATTCCTTTAATTCGCAAAAACTCACTGTTAGTTCAGCACACCATATTTAGTCGTTATTTTTTCAGTAGCTATTCTTGATGATTTTATCTGTGTGGATTTTCAATGTGGTTAAATTATAAAATGCTAATTGCTTGTAACAACAACATGTGTCTATATGTCACATATCTGGGAAAAAACAGATTCCCTCCTATCTTTTTTATTCTTAAGCTGAAGATCTACTGAGGTAGAAATTGCCTCTTTATGTATTTGTGAACAGTGATTTGCATGGAGGAGACCTGTTCTTATTTTAGCAATGGACTTTGACAGCAGAAGGAGGTAAAATACAAATCTATAGCATCTCTGATGAGTCAATGCACACACATACAGCTCTCAGATTCCAAGAGCAGACAAAAAAGGGTCATAGCTAGTGCCATTAGCAGCAGCTTTGTCTGCTATTTTATAAATTTTATTCTAAAGCATGAGTGGGTAAAAGAAAGTGTGAGTTCAGACAGATAAAGATTGCATAATTAATTTTAAAGTAACATAAAGCCTTTCGTGTCATCTTCTAAAAGACAGCTCCTCATGAGAGCTGTAGCCTTAAGTCTCTGTTAAGCTGTTATCTTGTAGAACCTTTTTGTCCAGGCTGCTTTCCACCCCCACTTTGTCTGAATGCTTACTACTTGATAGCAACAGGGAAGAGCATTGTTTTCCCATGACATTGCATAGCAGGGGGGACAGCCAGGTGAAAGTCAGCAGGTCTTGAGAATGGGCTCTCTTCAGATTTACATGGCAGAGGAAAATTAATATACATGAGAAGCAAGACAGAAGTTGGGGAAATAACTGTATTTAATATATATCCCGTTCATAGGCTGTTTCACCGATGGCATGGTTTTACCTTCTTAGTTCAAGGGAAATGTAGGAAGTGTCTTCCAGCTGCCACATCCATCTACCTTGCTTCTTAATGCAGTACCTTTCAAACTGTGCTCCTTGGATTTCTAGGGATTCATGAACAAACTGTAAAAGTTAAGTACAGTTCAATGAGAAAACCAGGCCAGCCTATCAATAAATATACATTCAAGATGGAGTTTTGCAGTTTCTGGGGTTTCTTAACTGGACAGGTTTCCTTTTCTAATAGTCCTAAAATTCCATCTCCTTGGGCAGAAAAGTATGTTCATTGACAGGCTCTGAGGAATGGCAGATCAAAATAGGCAACTATGCCATTGATTTCTATCTCTCACACCATATAAGTCCTGCAAAGGGCCAAGTCCTAACCCTCTCCACTTCCCTAGCCACCTCTGTTACACTTCAAGCTGTCATTAAGATGTTAGACAGTGCAGTGTTACGGTTTTAGTACGTAGACCGTAAGAAACAAAAAGTAAAGTTCTAAGAGAACTGTGAGATCACGTGCATCACTAGCAGCCTTGGTCTTTGTTAGACAAACAGGAAGCACTTTAGGTGAATGTTAAACGAAACAACCTGGCTTATTCGACACTCACTGCTAGAAACAAGGTAATGACAACCTTTTTAAGCAGTGCGTGAAGTGGAAGAAGTAAGAGATATATGTAGTATCTGGTAGCAAAATACAATCAAAGAACAACTGCTGAGCTCTTGCCATTAAGATTCTGCTGAATGTTTTTAGAAGCACAGGTCTTGCTGGAATGGTTTGTATTTTCTAGGGAGGCCAACTCCCAGTTTGGCATCTAAGTGTACTGGTCTGATCTGTAAATGCCTGGCTTCTACTGGACACTGCTGCTTTCAAGGCGAGCCTGAACACATTGCAGAAATATTATCTGGCACCTGACCTACTAAAAGCTGTCAGAAAACATGAGGAATTGAAGATGAGAAAAGCTGGCCATCTGGTCCAGTAATAGGGATCAGCTCATGGTAAGGACCTCAGGTTTCTGAAGCTGAGGATGTCTGTACACAACAGTCAGCTGTCAGCACGCATATGTGAAACAGAAGATCTATATGGCTCTTTATGACTTTTTGAAGCTTACATCAGCTTCCCCAGATTCAAGCAGCACTGTTTGCTGGTGCGTTAACTACCAAAGTCAAGACAAAGCTCTTTTCTCTGCCAGAAAGGTTTGATTAGCAGAGGAGCTTGGTCCTGCAGTTGCAGCTTGTCCACACAATGTTAAGTTGAGGTGTAGGTGTTTTTCACATGAACATTTCAGCTGGGGACACCACTGTAGGATCAACACACAGGTTAAAACTACAACTTGTGTGAACACCATTATGACTACCACTATTCCATGTTTTAGGTGGTGACTGCAGCAGCTGGCCTCTATAAGACATTTTCCAAGAGCCTACCTTTGTTTCCCACAGAGGTGGCTCTGTGGCATCTGGCCACGTGGCTTCATCCTTCAGCTCTTTGTATGTTAGGAGACGAATGGCTTTTCCTGTTGCCACGAAAAAGAAATGTAGAGGAATGTATTATTATGTATTTATTAATGTATTAATTAATGTATTCTGTAATATTGTAGTCATAAAGGAATAAGACTAGGCAGTAGAAAGCAGATACTCTGTCTTATATTAGGTATCCAGGAGGCTCCTAAAATTTTGCAGCTTTGAAACATAAAGGAAGCTTTGTTCCAGGAATACCTTTGTGGAGAGGAACTCAGAGCAGACAAAAAATCAGCTTGCTTTTTTAAAGCACTAGCACAGCAGACAGTATTCTGCACACCAAAGAGGACATCACTAATTTTTCTACTTTTCCTCAGTGTGTGCAGAGCTAACTTTTTCCTGAACAGTTCAGCCAAGTAATTAGGGAGCTAATGAAGATGGGAACACAGATTTGGAACCAGACAAACCGGTTGTTTCTGGAAGGAGTCTTCATCATGAGGATCGAAGAAAAGGAAAAAGACAAATCTATAGCCTTGTATTGCTATGGCTTCTAAACTTGCTTAAGCAACGGATCAGTTCTACACAGAACAATATATAGGAGTGGCTTCCAGTGCAAGTATTTACATGTTTGCAAAGTAGTTACTATTCTGGATTCATACAGGTTTTTTTAAAACACTATGAAATCCAATTCTGATTCTTGCTTTTCTCCTCAAATGTGTTTTTTCTCATCCACCTTCATTTTTCTGTCTGAAATGCGAATTAAATACTTAAAAGAACAAACAAGATTGTTTTTACCCTAAAAAGATAAAAAAAAGAGAATGTAACAGTACCAACACCTTCGAAAGCAGAATAGGTGCTGTAAAGGTATTGGCTAGAAAACAGCCTGACCAGAAACTCTGGATTCAAGTCCTGCACATAAGATCAAACTTCACCTCTGAAGAAGCAAGAAATTTCTATCTAGATTTGGAAGTCTCAGGTTCCTCGTGTTACAGCCAAAAAGTAGGGAAGAGGTCAGTGTCTCCCCTCTTTTCGAGATCCTTCAGCTTCTATTTGGCATGAAGTGGAGTATTTGGGCGGCTTTAATATGCTCCTGACCGTTTTTAGCCTCCTGTGGCTATCCCACTATCCAGTGAAAACAGCCTTTTCCTCTGCCTGTAAACTGGTAAAGAGCGTGGCAGTCCATGTGAGTGCCAACAGCACAGGCAGCAGAGGAAGGTATGGCAAAAAGCAAAATGCCCGTTTGATGATGGTTTTCCTTGCAGTGTTCTGAGTTGCGAAACCAGAATAAGAGTTCTGAGATCCTGAGTTGTGTTACTGGTGAGGTAAATCCAGGGTAAGTCAGAATTGCTTGTGAATATGACTCCGTGACCTGTGTGGCTGACTTCCAGTCCTATGTGATTTTTCAGAGTTTGCTACTTCGTTCTGTGGAGATACCTCCTGAGAGGGTGGTGCTTTCCTGCTCCACCCTACCTACCCTTCAGTGTGCCAGGATCGCGGACACCAGTAGGTGGAGTGCCAGCACAACTTTCTCAGCAGGCAGGGCCGCTGGAGAGCTGACCGGCAGGCTGCAGGATCAAATGGAGACCACTGGCAGGGACCTGGGAAGTACCTTCTGGCGGTGCAGATGAGCCTAAGCCTTCAACCACTCAGGCTGCAGAAGAACAAGACCTCAGGCAAGCTTCCCTTTGATTCATCTCTTGAGGCTGATGCCCCTGCAGCTGCCACCAGCCAGCTGTTCCTGCTCTTGCAGAGATGACATGACACGACACACATTTCTCCCATTTTGGTAGAAGACAATATGAGGGAGGAAGCCTTTTGCTTGAGTGGAGATTATTAATGTTTCAGTGTGTATCCTAAAAGCCACAGAGTTCTTAGGAGCAGACTCATCATTCCTGTATCTCAGATATCCAACATAGCTGTCAGATGGAAAGTAAGATTCTCTAATGCCTGAGAACTAAGCTACCTTCTGGCTTTTCTACATCTCCTTTTCCCTCTGTGGTTCACACTTTCAAGTGTGGAGGCAACAGTACCAACAATGCCACTTACATCAAGAGGAATGTCAAAAGTATGCCAGTGTGCATTATAGAATATGATTCTACATTTGTGTGTTCCATTAACATTTGCGACTAATTAGCAGAAAATGAGAAAAAGGAAAGCCTTGGATTTTGGATGAATAAATGCATTTTCATGCCAGGTCTTTGCATCTGATGGATTTCAAGACTTATGTCCTTTTATCATCATGGCTTGGATCTGGTAAGTGAAATGCAGCCATCACCTTTCAGGGCTTTATGCGGCCCACTGATGCAGTACAGTGCAGTGTCTGTGAAATGACATTGTTTAATCAGAACAAAGGAAACTCCAGAAAAGCTATATGGGAAGACACTGCAGACTCTCATGCACCAATGTTTAAATTTGTTATCTTTACCTAATTACACTAATTCTTTAAGTCTTGTGGTTTTGTGAATCATAAAATAGCACAAGACTGATGCTACAGTATGTTGAAGGATCATGAAGTGTCTAGTCTCTCACAAATATTTGGAATAACTTTTGTATATTTTCTATTCATCTTAGTAAATGGCAATAGAATGAAGTTCTTAATGGTAAATACAGCAAATCTGTGACTATGGTAATGAAGGAAGTTTTGAAGGAGTCCCAGAATTGGACCTTGCTCAGTGTCCTCTGAGTCATTTCTTCTACTTGGTCCATTCTTGTGTGACAGAGGGGAGAAGCCATGGCCCTCATTTCTGTCCACCCACATATTGTTGCTTGGGCTGCTTCAGATGACCATGCAGAGAAGGAAAAAGATAACGTTTCAGTCTGAGAGCTCCAGAGCTCAGAGTCTCAGAGCTTGGTGAAGGCAGAAGACTTAAGAATGGGAGAAACACTCGACTGAATGGTGCACAGTCAGTTGTGTGGGGCATGTTCATAGGGAGAGGGAGTGGAAAGTAAAAGGCAGAGTCAAACGGCAGATTAAAGAGGGAAATTACTGGCACAAGAGAATTCATATGAACAGCCTAATTGCCCTGTAACCTTTCTGTAACCTTCTGTTCTTGGCAGTCCAGAGAAGAATAGAAAAGCCACATACGGCAAAATCAGATTTTTTTTTAAAGGTGGATGTTTGCTTCAAAGTGTGTGTATACAAGTGTTTCAGTTTTAAATTAAAGGCATATAATCTTAAGTGACAAACATTTAAAGATCAAATATGAGTCAATGGTTTAATTACAACTTGCTAATCTTACTGTGATTATGTATTTCACAGAGTCTAGAGATGAGGAGACATCTGAGAGAGAGACGTAGACACACGTTACACTTAGCATACACATGGGCTTAGTGAAGTGAATTGGTGTCTTTGTTATCTTGCTTCACAATCTGGGCAGTAATGTGAAAAAAACATGCATTTGGAAGTGAGTGAGCAACAGAAGGGAAGCATGTGTCACTCCACAGAGGTAAAAGTTTCTCTCTCAAATATGTGCTAGGCTAAGACACAGAAGATCAGCCTTTGGTTCTTGGCTCTGACCCAAGTTTTACTAAATTACTATGACCAGACAGTGGTATCCAAGTTCTTTGCTTTTAACAGAAAGGGATTTCCGCACATCCTGTGTTTACGTTGCTTGTTTGTTATGTCTTTGGAGCAGAGTAACAAACACAACAAAGTCCTGTCTAGCTAAGTCAGATCAGATCTCTTACATGCTGAAAGGTCTTTTGGAGCACGGTGCTGAAAACTAAGTTTGGCTCATCTTTTCTCAATCTCCTGCAACAATTCTGTGATGTCTCCACCAGAAGGGACTCTTCAGGGGACTTTTATTTGTCTTACTTAGTGGCTAGCACTCAGCTTTCTATTTTTCTCAAATCACAGTCTTCCCATTCTGACAGTTTCTATTTAATTAATCATCTTTTTTCTCCCTTTCTAGGCTTGGACAAATTGTGCAGGTTTGTCAGCCACTGCCCCAATGATACCTTGCAAACCATAGAGGATGCATCAGAAATGAAGGAATGAGGGCATGAGTAGAGCAGAGGTGCCCTCGTTCAGCCATGTTACACCAAGCCTGGCAGCTCTATGGGAGGTGGTGCCGTTCATCCAGTCCTTTTATCCATCTCCTTACACTGACTGTGGTGACATTTGGTGTGCTTGCACCTTTGATTTGCCACCGGCTCCTCCACTCTTACTTCTATTTGCGGCACTGGCACCTGGACACCATGAGCCAGGAGTTCCTGGAACAGAACCAGCAGGAGGGGCAGGCTGCCCTCAATTACTTTGAGAAGCTGCAGATACCAAACACCTCCAAGGTGTCTGACAGTGACACCTTCCAGCCCTTGCTGCTGGTCACCATTATCACTGTGCAGAGGCGGAGTGATTTCCACTATGTCTTGCAAGTGGCCTCCCGCTTCCACCACCTCCTCCAGAAATGTGGTGCACGTTGCCAGAGCCACCACATCCTCCTCTGTAATGTGGAGTCAGATGCCAGTAGCCATCAGGATGTCAGGCTGCTGAGCAGCTTCTTTCCTGTCATCAGTCGTGACAAAACTGGCAAGAACCCTGACCCCAGAGAGAACCAGTTTGAGAAGGAGAAGCAGGACTATGTCTTCTGTCTTGAGCAGTCTCTGTTGGCATACAACCCAGAATACATCCTTATAGTGGAAGATGATGCTGTGCCAGAGGATGAGATATTCACTGTCTTACAGCACCTCTTGTTGGCCCGGTTCTCCAAACCGTACCTCAGAGATGCACTCTATTTCAAGCTTTACCACCCTGAGAGGCTTCAGCACTACATCAACCCCGAACCTATGAGAATCCTTGAGTGGCTAGGACTAGGCATGTTTCTGGGACCTTTGCTGAACTGTGTATACTCCTGGGCAACAGGGCGCACCAGCCTCAGTTGGCCCATTGTCTTGTTCTTTGGTTTGTACAGTATGGCTTTGACAGAGCTGGTGGGGCGACATTACCTGCTGGAGCTGCGTCGGCTGTCCCCCACGCTGTATAACATCGTGCCTGTCACTGAGTGCTGCACACCTGCCATGCTGTTTTCTGCTCCATCCGCCCGCCGTGCCTTAAGATACCTGAAGGGGCTGCACTGCCGCCAGGGCTTTGCTAAGGATATTGCCCTTTACTCACTGCTGCAGGCTAAAGGGGAGAATGCTTATGTGGTGGAACCCAACCTGGTCCGGCACGTGGGAATGTATTCCAGCCTTCGGCTAAGCAACAGACCCAAACTGCTGTGATTTGTTCATGCCTTTCAAGACACAAAGCCCAGACAAGTTGTCTCTGGTCAGAGAGACTGTGTGCAGCTCAGATACTGTGCTGCTTGCACTGGGCATCCTGTGCCTCCAGGTGGACCAAGAATACCTTTTTTTTTCTTTTAAAAAAAGTTCCTTAAAAAAACCCCAACAACCTATGTACATACATGCAGACCGTATTTAACATACACTTGGAATTGTTTGTCATGTGCCGCGTAGAAGGGGAGTGGAGGATTCCAGCTATATGTGTGGATTGTCTACACTCCTTAATAATTCTTAGGGAAAAGCTCTTACATCAATATAAACAGCTATACTGCCTACTTTCCTTTACACTGGTTACAGAAATCCTTATCTTAGGGAAATAGAACTATTGGACAAAGTGAATGTTTCATATTTAAGCAAGTGAGGGGGAGAAGCCCTTGTTTTCCCATCCTTACTAAAATCTGATCTCTGACCTCTGATTCAAAGCTGTGCTTTTGAGCCAACCTGTCAAAAGCAGCAGTGATTTATGTGAACTTTCCCACAGATTTCACCTAGATTCTTTAAGTTTTAGGAATCCTCTATTTGTTTCTCTCCCTCTACAGGTGCTTTCTGTACCTCCACCCTTCCCACTCCTTTCTATCAAAACACAGAAAGACAACACAGAAAACACAGCCTCATTGGATGCTGCTTCATTAAAGGTTACCTCTGAAGTTGGGAATGGGAAAACAATAATAGCCATTGATGTTACACAGCTGGGTCACAAATGCACCTTTTCATTGATGTATTCCAGACATTATAACACCGCAGGATGACTACTGTTTTGGCTGCTATCATCGCTAGTTGTAGTGGATCCAGATCGTTTAAAGAGGCCTTATCAGTTGCTGATTGGACTTAGACATCCAACATGAGTTTACCTTGAATTCCTATCAGCACAGATTCAAAAGAAAGATTAAATCAGGTGCTGCTGTTGTGCAGAATCCTTGTTTAATTTTGGAGCTGTAATTACAGCTCAGCCTAAGTGGTTAATTCTCTGCTCCTGCCAGCAAGTAAAATACCCATAGCAAATTAAGCTAGGTGTTCATAAAAACAAGGAACAAATGCACTACATATGAAGGGCCACTCTGATACTGATCCCTTAACTTAATGTGCTCTGGTTGTTAGGTATTTGGGTTAGGTACTTTGTACCACAGCTGTGGGCACAGTTAAATATAAAACCGTGCAGATTCTCATACAGAGTCAAAACTGGCACCAAAATGTTTATGTCTAATGAAAAGCCCACCTTAGCTTCACTAGGCTTTGAATCGCATTCACTTGTATGTGGAGTTTGGTTGAACTGTTTCTGAAACCATATTCCTAGCTCTACAATGAACCAAGTACAATATTTTTGTCAAGTTTTAGTCTGTGAGGATTTTTTTTTTTTTTGGGGGGGGGGAGGGTTGGTTGGAATTGTTCGTTTGTTTGTTTTGGTGAAGGAGTAGCTCTACTTTGAATTTTCGTTCTCCCAGTCCCTCCCAGGTGGTTTATGCCTTAAGCTCTTAGCGAGTCTGGTTGTAGATGTGAAATACGTAAAAATTCTGAGAGATGAAAGTTGAAGTTGCAAACCTCCAGCTGTTAGCACACAATGGGTATCAATTATACAACATAAAAGCGTAATTCTAGTTAGTCAAGAAATGGCTTCACAGCACAGAGCAGTGATAGCTTGCTTAACTGGAATACTTTCATAACACCTTTTGAAATCAGATGTGAGTAAAAACTGCTTGTGGATTTGATGTCATTCCAAAGGCAAAGCACCTCTCCTGTCAAAGGACACAGGAAGAATTACATAGGCAGAACCATGATTTATTCCCAGCTGCTCAAAACCCCAGAGATACCAGAATGGTCACACAGTGGCAGGTGGGCAGACCTATTCTCAGCCTTTATTACGATGTGGTTAAGGTGGCAGAATTTTGGTGTCATTGTATATTCCACTCAGTGCCTGCATGCATGAGGAAATACAACTTCTTAATGTTATCTTCAGCTATGAATGTTTCAGGGTGGTGTGCTTTCTCTTCACTCTTATTCTTTGTGCTATACAAATCCAGGAAAATGCCCTGTTCTTTTCATGAGGGTCCATTCATACTATTCTTGCAAAGAAAATCTCACAGCAAGGTGCGCTAAATGGGACAGAGAAAGGAAAAGGAAGAAAGAAAAATAAGTCTTAGAAAGGAAACCAAGTAACTATATGCAGTTAATCAATGTTTTGATGTGGGAAATGATTTATCTGTTTGTCTCGTAAGTTATTTTCCTTGTTTGCCCAGTAGTACTTTATTTGTCATCCCAGAAATCCAAGGGAGGTCTATAATTTCATTAAGCTTCACAGCTGAAAATTAAGAACACAAATTTGAAGCATCCCTTCTAAGCTAGAAGACAATTTTCAGGGCGTAGGAGGCAAGAGGAGTTGACTGAGAGACCAAAAATATGCAGAGTTCCAATACCAAGTTGAACCTTCCAGTGAGAGAGTTTCAGAAAAAATTGTTGAGAACAAACTTCTTTTGTGCAAGCAGCATGTTAATAAATTCTTCAGGTACTTCTGGAATAATTTCCTTAAGTGCTCAATTTGCTTTTACAATAGAAGTGCTTCTTTTACTGAGCCTGCTGGTGGCTGAGTTACTCAAGCTACTTTCTCAGTGGCCACAATGGCAATGTGGCATCTCAGGCAAGAGTACCTTGTGCTGTCTCTGAACTTTCACAAATAGATTGATTTTTATTTCTGTTTTCTGTTCCACATGCTTTATTACAAATGATGTCAGAGAATATACTTTGCCCTTGGAACAGAAAATGGGAGGTTACTGTGAATTCTTAATTCCTGCTGGATTTTGTTCCACAGGTTGGGGTAAAATGCACAAGCCTTTTCCCTATCTTTTCTACCAGGGGAGCAGAGGTGAGTTGCCATATCTTGGGATACAAAAGTTCAGGGCCTAGCATTAACTCCTTGAAATGCAGCCTTAAGAGTTTGGGTTTATTCACATTAAAAAAAACTTCCTATTTTTGAAACAAACAATATAAATTTTCTTGGGTGCTGGTTTATTCCCAATAGTTCAGACTGTTTTTTAATTCAGCAACTACTGCTTGCTCAAGAGAATTCTTTCTTCATGGGCATTCTTATTCAAGACAATTCAGAGGGATTTACTAAGTTAAACAAAAACTGTCTTTGTTTCCAAGGCTTATCCAACATAAACATGATTCTGGCAAAACACAAGACATAAATTGATAGGTCTCTACTAGAGGATCCCAAGAGGATTTTCAAAGTACAGTAGATATCAGTGTCTTAGTGAGAAGGGAGAGCATTTGAAGAGAGAAGGAAAAAGCCTTCTTGTCAGTTGTTAGGATCTGTGACTTGCCAGACTGGGCATTTCAGCAGCAGGATGCAGGGTGAATTACTTTTTTTTCTGAAAATATTTATGAGCAAACTTTCTACGAAATAAACAGCCTTTCTATTAAAATGCTATTGTCTCTTCTTTCTGTATGCTACTGTTCCAATCAATCTCTTTCCTTACTATATTTGACTAAGAAAGATACTTTAGTGTTCATGTATCCGCATGCATCTACATGGATATAATAATTTGGATCCTACAACAACTCAGGTTAAAAAGGACCTTCATCCCTGCTCCAGTTCCCCACTCAAAGCAGGTCTTACTAGACCAGGTTACTCAGGCCCTTCTCCAATCAAGTATTGAGATAATTTAATAGAGACCTGAAATAAAATCAAGCTCTAAGTGCTGGATTTTAACCTTTGTATACTTTTGTATAGAAAGGCTATACAGGTAGTTTTCTGTGGGAGAGAGTTGTCATTACAGAGGCATCAGCAGTTTCTCAAGAGATTCTTTCTGTGTGTTTCCACAGCAGCTTTATAGATGTTGTATTCAAACTGAGCAGATGGCAGGGCCCAACATACGGTTCTGAGTAGCCTACAGTAAAACGCATCTGCTAAAAATGCACATAGAATTAGGTACTCCATGGTCTGTGGCTCTTCACTGCGTATGTCTCTGTTGCTAAAGAACTTCATTTCCACAAACTGTCCTGCTAGTTCACACTCTGAAAGAATTTGCTCTGCCAGCAATATCAATGTCCATTTTCAAGACTTTTGTTCTGCATGGCAAGCTGTGAATGCCACATTTCCAGATGTAATTTTTAAATGTTAACAAAGAAAAATAGTCTTATATTTTCTTGCCTTGTTAGTAATCCTCTGGTCAGCAATATATGCCAGTGACATTCTGGCCTGTATCAAGAATAGTGTGGCCAGCAGGACGAGGGAAGTGATCCTTCCCCTGTAGTCGGCACTGGGGAGGCCACACCTTGAGTATTGTGTTCAGTTCTGGGCCCCTCAGTTCAAGAAAGATATTGAGGTGCTGGAGCGGGTCCAGAGAAGAGCAACGAAACTGGTGAAGGGACTTGAGCACAAGTCCTGTGAAGAGAGGCTGAGGGAGCTGGGGTTGTTTAGCCTGGAGGAGAGGAGGCTCAGGGGTGACCTCATCACTCTCTACAACTATCTGAAAGGAGGTTGTAGTCAGGTGGGGGTCAGTCTGTTCTCCCAGGCAACCAGCAACAGAACAAGAGGACATGAGCTTAGGCTCTGCCAGGGAAGGTTTAGGCTGGATATCAGAAAAAAGTTCTTTACAGAGCAAGTAATCAGGCATTGGAATGGCCTGCCCAGAGAGGTGGTGGATTCGCCGTCCTTGGAGGTATTTAAAATAAGACTGGATGTGGCACTTAGTGCCATGATCTAGTAATCATGATAGTGTTGGATTAAGGGTTGGACTTGATGATCTTGGAGGTCTCTTCTAACCCAGATAATTCTATGATTCGTCAGTGCCTACTTTGTATTTGAGTTTCTGCCACAGTGCCCAGTATTATGCAAGCATCTCCAGTGGTCTGTTCAGCAAACTGGTCAACTTCAGACATCTGTTGCAGTTTGTATTTTTCAAATTGTGTGCCAGTGTTAACATGCAGCACCTAAGTGTGCTTTTTTGGGGGATCTATGTGCTGCTCAGATAAACAGATAATAAAAAGTTGTGTCTTCCATTGTAGCAGCCATTCTTTCGCCTAGTTGCTTTTTAAAAACAAAATGTCTTTGCTGCATTTGTCTTCATGTCCTGTTAACATCCATTTTGCACAGCCCAGCAATGTTGCCACTGGCAGCCTGACTTAAAGTTGTATCATTGTTAGTCACCTCCACTACTGAACTGATTACTAAGATTTGTGCTTTTAGAATATGAATGTTAGCTACTTGTCTGTTTTGCATTCCAAATTGTGGTCTTTCTTGCAGCCCAACTTTAAGATAAAAAGAAGAAAGGGCAAGCAAACCCTCCCTGTGCAATCCCTTCAGTATTCTTTGTGGGCCTGGGTCTGTTCTGCCCAGCATTGTCCATAGCCTCCCTGATGTACGTGTCTGCAGAAACTGCTATGTTGCCAGCAATACAGGGGATTTCTCTCAGTGGGGTTAAAGGCCAGGCCCTCTGCACTGGGGTGAGGGCTGCAGGTGAATGGCAAAAACAAACCACTTGATAAACTACATTTGATTAGATAGGGATGAACAAGCTGGACTTTGAGATGGTTAAGCAAGACTGCAGAGTACAGAAAACAGGAAACATCCAGCACTGTGTGGAGAGGTGAGGAGGAGACAGCCTCCACTCAGCTCAAGTATGTTCTGATTAGACTTTAACCCCATCACACAGCCATCACTCTTGGGGCACAATAGGCCTCATGTTTTCATGTGGACGCATATTATACATTCCAGCTTCCAGTGTATCTTTACATTCAATTTCAAATGCTTTTACAAACCTCACCACATATAAAAATTGTTGAAAAGGTTAATAATACTTCATTTACTGAAGTGCAGATGGAAGCTTCAAATTTTTCATTTTTCTCTTTGTGATTATGTAATCACTACTTCATCCATTCCTTTCTGCCCCTTTACTCTGCCCATGTGAAACCCCACATGCACTACAGCGTCCAACTCTGGAGTCCTCAGCTTAAGAAAAATTACAGAATAACAAAATTCTGTAGTTAGGATTTGGAAGGGAGCTTGAAAGATCATCTAGTCCAACCCCCCCTGCCAGAGCAGGATTCCCTACACCAGGTCACATAGAAATGTGTCGAGGTTTTGAATGTCTCCAGAGAAGAAGATTCTACAGCCTCTCTGGGCAGTCTGTTCCAGTGCTCTGGCACCGGAACTGGGAAAAAAAAAATTTTCTCCCATTCACATGGAATCTCCTATGCTTCAGCTTACAGGCATTGATCCTTGTCCTGTCACTGGGCTCCACTGTGAAGAGCCTGACCCCATCCCCCTGACACCCACTCTTCACATACTTACAAGCATAAATGAGGTCACCCCTCAGTCTACTCCAATCTAAAGAGACCCAGCTCCCTCAGCCTTTCCTCATAAGGATGATGTTCCACCCCCTTCATAATTTTTGTGCCCTGTACTGGACTCTTTCAAGCAGTTCCCTATCCGTCTTCAACTGAGGAGCCCAGAACTGGACACAATATTCCAGATGCGGCCTTGCCAGGGTAGAGGAAAGGGGGAGAAGAACCTCTCTTGACCTACTAACCACACCCCTTTTAATCCTCCCCAGAATCCCATTAGCCCTCCTGGCCACAAGAGCACACTGCTGGCTCATGGTCATCCTTCCGTCTACCAGGACCCCCAGGTCCTTTTCTGCTTCACTGCTCTCCAACAGGTCAGTCCCCAACCTATACTGATCCATGGGGTTGGTTTTTCCCAGGTGCAAAA
>VWZX01000190.1:0-16468 GCA_013399015.1 Galbula dea | reverse complement strand
AAATATCTGGGTAGTTAAAATCCCCCATCAGAACCAAGGCCTGTGATTGCGAGGCCACTGTCATCTGCCTGGAGAAAGCCTCATCTGCTTCCTCATCCTGATCAGGTGGCCTGTAATAAACAGCCACAACAGTATCCTCCATGCGAGCCTGCCCCTTAATTCTCACCCATAAACTCTCAACTCTCCTCTCATTCACCCCCTGGACAGAACTCAATACATTCCAGTTGATCTCTCACATAAAGAGCAAATCCCCCACCGTGCCTTGTAGACCTGTCTTTCCTAAAACGACTTAGCCATCCATGACCACATTCCAGTCATGAGAGCTGTCCCACCATGTCTCTGTAATTGCCACCAGATCATAACCCCTTGACCGCACATGGATTTCTAACTCCTCCTGTTTATTCCCCATACTGCGTGCATTGGTATCCAGGCATTTCAGGAAGTGAACTGAGCATGCCAATTCTACCCTAGGGGGGTGGGAGGCCTTCTGGTCTGTATTAGTACTAGCACTAGAACATTGCCCCACTGGTGCAGATCTGGCAACAACCCTATCCCCCTTCAAATGTAGTTTAAAGCTCCATGGATGAGCCCTGCTAGTTCTTCTCCTAGAATCCTTTTTCCCTTGGAAGAGAAGCTTTTCCCACCTCCTGTCATCTGGTCTGGTATCTTGTAATACAGCCATTATCAAAGATCCCAAAGCCCTGCCTGTAGCAGCAGTCTCAGAGGCAGGTATTTATGGACTGAATTCTTCTACTCCATCCCATATCATGGTCAGGTACTGAAAGTAAGGAAGAGAAAATAACTTGGGCCCCAGACCCTTTTACTAACCATCCCAAGGCCTTGAAATCTCTTTTCTTTCCCCTCAGACTACAGGACGCAGCTTCCTCTCCACCTGTTTTGAAGATCAGTAATGAACAAAAGTCTGATGACTGCACCATGTTTGGAAGTTCCCTAGTAATACCCCTAATTCAAGCTCCAGGAAGACTGCAGATCTCCCTGTGGTGAGGGTCAACCTTGCATATTGGGCCCTCTGTTCCCTTTAGGAGCAAGTCTCCAACAACCACAACTCTTCTTCTTTGTGGAAGATGTTTTTATATGTTCAGGAAGCCTAGCTGACTGCAGCAAGACCTCTTGTACAGGTTTCCTGTCATCCACAACCCCATTAGACTGGCTGTCTTCCAGCAGGGCCTCATATCTATTTCTCAGAGGCACCTAGCAAGATGAGGCAGGCAAGGAAGGCACTCACCTTCCACCATGGACATGAACTTTCCTCCACTCACCTTTTTCATTTAGGCCCCTGGATCTTTTAAAGCTGGTCCAGAGGAGGGCCACAAAGAAGATCAGAGGGCTGGAGCACCTCCTCTGTGAGGACAGGCTGAGAGAGTTGGGGTTTTTCAGCCTAGAGAAAAGAAGGCTTCAGGGAGACCTTATATCACTTTACTACTAGTTTCTGCACTTCATGGTTTGCATCATGAGCATGCATGTTAGCAGTACTGAACTTTACAGTGACAGTATCTAGCATGATTGCTCCTTCCATATTCTTGTCTGAAAAGCCTCTCATTCCTAAATTAAGCGAAAAAGTTAAGCATCTTGCCCACCATTTTTTTCCCCTTTCAGTCTTCAGAATCCCTGCTAGGACCTGTAACACTAGTGCCCAAAGTGCTGTATGCTGGCTCAGAAGGATCAGAAAGGTACATACTAGCCATTACCCATATGCATATGCATATGTACATATGTACTTCTGAGGTGAGCTTCAGGGAATTATGTAAAGTCAGACACTATTTTTTTTAAGACTCCCCACAGCTTTTGTCTAATAGCCTGTCAGACCATATCAGAAATGACATTGGTAAAGAAACACTTCCAACTACTTTCCTACATGCAACAGCTTCTAATCAAATCAGGAATAACAGGATTCGAACTCTGATTTTCTTTCTGACACCGAAAAAGACCATCAGTATGACACCTTCTTGGTCTCAAGAAGTTCTTAGATAATGTATTTCTTTTAAAATTACTATATTCCATAGTAGATACCTGGGTGGGGAAAAAACTTTAATACACTGTAGGGTTCATCCGTCTGTTAGAATGGCAGAAATGGCATGTGAAGTAAACACTGTAAAGCAGGGAAGACTTTATGCCCATGTTTTGTGCCACAGTATTCTTCAGCAAAAGGTATAGATCAGGAAGGAGGATGTTAAAACAGCAAAACCACAAAGCTTTCGGTTGGACTGTATCCTCAGCTTTTTCAGAGGTTTCTCTGCTGACTGCCATGGAGTCTGCTATTACTACTTTCAGCATGTAAGCTGTTAAGATTTTCTACAGGCACTGATCTTGGCATGTAGCTCTAGAGGAGACAGACTCAGGAAGTGCCATAATGAAGATGATGTTGCTCAGTGACAGGAGAAATTAATGTCTCACTGTGACCATGTAAAGGCTAAAGGTGTCACTACGTGAGCCAAACAAATGGAGAAACTACGTCATTCTTCAGGCAAACACAGTGTCTTTGTGTTAAAGGTATGATAATGTCCAAGGTCGCAGAGCCTGTTGCTGAGGGTATAATGTTTGCCTAATGGTCGCTGCTCTGTACCTTCCCCCAGGACTACTGACCTGCAGTATGGGAAGGAAAAAAAAATAAAATCATTTTAAAAATCAAATGTATCTACCTGGATTTGATTAATAGCTGTTGTGCAATTTCATATAAACTGGAGTGCTGATTTAGGGTTTATAGAGCATTAGCATTTTCCACAGGAAAAACGTGCTTAGCGTCTGAGAAGTTGTGTGCCATTGTAGTAGGGGTAGGTGTTTCAAAGGGATTTCGGTGGAAAATTTGGCTTGCACTTATGCACCTCAGTGTGGGCATATTTCTTCTGATAACCAGCATTCTCTCACACACACTGTATTAAAGGAAACCAGAACTTGCCATTTCATTAACCCTGACACTATAGCATAGCCTTTTGCCTTTCCATACAACAATGGGAAAATGAAAATGTGTTTCTGTGCTAAATTCTTGAGTGAGGAAAATCAATGTAATACTTAGGAAGCCACTGAAGTGATAGAAACTCATGTAAATTAAGGATCTGTTGCATTGCTTCTGCATTTTTTCTACTATTCCTTCCTGCACTGTGTAGTTTCTAGATATAAACTTCCAGAAGATCTAACCCTAAACAGAAAATTATGCCCAAGATCCCTGTAAACAATTTCTATGGTTACTCTTGTAGTTCTTTTCAGTCTGTTTTAAAAGAGGAGGAACAATTTGAAATAACTAGAAAATGTCTCAGTTTTAACAGATCAGGAATGGCCTTATATACACAGGGGAGGGAAAAGGGGAGGAACAACAGAAGGGAGAGTAGGATCCATTGGCTGCGTGTGGTTGTGGCCTCATAGCCAATGACCAGCCTTGAGCAGTGACATCTCTCCAACCAGCCTGAGGAGGAGGGAGACCGAAGGAGTGGAGAAAAAAAACCAAGCTGTCAAGAATTTTATAAAAGTTAGCTATTAGAAGGACCAGGTCTCTTTGCCTGCAACCACCTCACCAGAATCTTTTAGCAGCAGAGGCACTGTCCACAAACAAGTAAGTATAATAATTTCAGTTCTAAACTTTAAAGGTGGTATGTGTAACAGCAGCAGAGGCACAATGTGTTTTCTAAAGTGGGCTTGGGGAGTTCTGTTTGGTTTTGTTTTTATTTTTTTGTTCCAGGAACAGCTTGCAAGAAATAAGGACTCAGCCATTCTACAGTGGTCTTCTAATGTGAGCCATTTTGCTGCTGACACTGGCTTTCTAACTTAGCATAGTCAGTCAGAAATACTGGAGTCAGTGAATCCTTAGTTTAAGGGAACCACAGCAATATAATGCAGGCATTGCTTTCTACTGCTTTCTTTTGTATGTGTTTGTTTATGTCTGTGGAGTACATAAATTTATGTTTTGCAAGAAGAGAATGACTGGAGAATGCAGCTGGTCCTGACAAACACCAACACTGACAGAGCTGTAATTACATGTGTTTGTTGTGCAGTTTCTTCTAAAGTATTAGTGCAGTACTGTGGATAAGATTCTTCATCAGGGGGATGTAAGGCAGTTTGCAGTGCAGGAAACTACAACTGCTCTTGTGTTGTAACCTTTAAAGTTGTGAACAGCCAGCTTCACGAAATAGCTCAACAAACTCGAATCTTCACTGAGTCTGTAATCCTCCGTTGCTTTTTCAAATGTTCCATGTGCCCGGCACCCAAAATTATTTATCCCACCTGAAACCCTAATCTCTGCTTCCCCCAGCCTCCCCTGCTGATGTTACACAACTTGAATTCCTGTGCAAGTCTGGCAGGATGTTTTTTTTACCTCCTCTGAGAAGAGCCCAGCCCTGAGAGAAGCAGCTTCACCTTGATGACCACACTTGCTTCCAAGAAATCAGCTTCTTACAGCCTCACACATCTCTAGCCATCATGAGTGCCCAAGGAGTGCTCTGCACTGACTGAAGCAGCCAGGTCCCTGAGTACATGACCTCCTTTTATACTTGCTTCAGGGTTGAAATGGGAGTACATGTGCTCAGGGCTCGAGTATAGCTCTGAGGTTAATGTGGGTATCAGGACAGGGAATTTCAGGTCTCACATACTCCGATCCCCTTGAGATAGAATGTTGAAGCAACGTCCCTAAACAGAGGATGAAGATGGAAACCCCCTTGTTCCCACCTTTACTAGAGACAGCAAAAACCAAACAGGTAATTCACCATCATATATGTCCCAAAAGACCTATCAAAAGGCTTAAATTACTATGTAAATCAAAAACATCTGCTGCTTTTTCTAGGTGATATAAGTCTGAATAAATCTCTTTTTGACCCACACCCTTGGCACTTCTTAAAACTCAGAAAAGAAGCATTTTGCTGTACTAAAGCCTTCACTGCCACAGCAAAGATGAAGGAAGAAACATCCCCTTCTTTCCTCAGAGCTCTTTCATACATACAGGAGGCATCGCTTTCACTTCAACACCCTAAAGCAAATACTCATACAGAGTCACAGGGTAATTCAGGCTGAAGGGGATATGAGGAGGTCTCCAGTCCAACCTCCTCCTCAAAGCAGGGTTAGACACAAGATCAGACCAGGCTGCTCATGGCTTTATTCAGGTGGGTCTTGACAACCTTCAAGAATGGAGAAACCACAGCCTATCTGTCAGCTTGCTCCACTGCTCAGCTCTCCCAGCGGTGAAAAAAGTAAATCTTCACACACAGTCCAAATCTCTCTAGTTTCAGCTTATGCCTGTTGTCTCTCTCTCTCTCATCACTGCTGTGAAGAGTCTGGTTTTGCCTCTTCAATCACCACTGTGTAGGTATGGGAGGTTTCTGAGAGGTGCCCACAAAGCCATCTCTGCTCAAAGATGAACTAGACCCAGTTCTGCAGCCTTCCTGCTGAGCAAGTGCATCAGCTCCCAGCCTTCTCAGTGGCATCTGCTGAACTCACTCCAGTGTGTCAACATCTTTCCTGTGCTGCCCAACACTGGCTGCAGTACCCAGACGTGATCTAAAATGTGCTGAGCAGAGAGGAACAAGCCCTGTTCTCCTCTGGCTCTTTGCGCCAGACCCCTGCTCATACAGATGCTGCTTGCCTCATTGCTTTCCCCTTTTAGTTTGCTGCCTGACAGGGCCCTGGGCCTTCTCCAAAGAACTGTTCCCTTGTCCCACTAGCCCTGGTGGGATCATTGTCATGGCTCTGCCCCTCAGGCAATGGCTGGAATTTGTCCTGGCTAAAATTCATTGTGCTCCTGTTGATCTCTTCTTGCCCTCTGTCCAGGCTCCTCTGGATGGCTGCCCAGCAATCAAGCATATCAACTAGTCCTGCCAGTTTGGTGTAGTCTGCAGGCTAGATAAGAATGTGCTCTGTCAGCAGGATGGGGCCAGGCTTGCCCATCTGTTTATACCTATCAGTTCGTCCAATGTCCAAGTAACCAGACTTACTTAGAAACAGCTTTTTAATGGAGCTCCATAGAGAATTGAGACCAATAATTAGATTTATCTCCTGTAATGAGAATATAAGGTGCAGAACTTACAGGTGTTTGTCTTTCCGAAGCATACAAGTGTAAATGAGGAGTAAATCCAGTCACATCAATACTGTGCCTACGTGTGATGGGCTAAATTTTTGAATACTTTTCATTCTTTTTATTGACAATATTTATCTATTTATATATTTAGCTTTTGCTGCTTTAAACCCTGCTCTTTGGAAGCAGAAACTCTGGTGTGCACAGCACAACAACATGCATATGTAGTTTGTATTTTAAGTGTCAGAGATGATGTTGAAGAGCTCTGTTTACTAGTAATTGAAGAGGAAAAGCTGCATGCATAGGTTTGAAACCAATATTATAAAAGAAGGCAATGAAGACACTGAAGAGAAAAACTTACAGATTCTAATCCAGTCTTTTCCCATCTTCAAACCAGGACTCAGGTGAGATTTTCTGTAAGATTTGAAGATGCCAGTCACTTGAGGTGACTAGAAAGAAAATACATCAGTGAAGTACTAATGTTTCTAAGATGACCCGAAGTGGAATGAAACAATTTCTTCATTCCGTTGTTTGTCTTGCCTTTGCCCTTTGGTTCTCACTATTAATATTAACACGATGCAGTGCTTGTGCTGATACCCATGAAGGTATTTCCCTTGCAGTCCTCCACTATGGTAGTTGAGAAAAACTTGAGACTTCAGCAGTATATTCTTTACTCTTAAAACTGTGCAGTCCACTTTCCATCCACCCCTACCTTCTGCTAGTCATAGGCTGGGGGCTTAAAAAAGAACTTTATTTACTTAAGGAGCTGCTGAAGCCTAACAAACACTCATGAAAGCCATAAAGCTGTGGGTTTTGTGCATTCTGTGCAGTTTTATTATTTTATTTTTTCTTCTGCTTTTCACGAATGTTACATAAGCAGTTACTACGAAGACAATACATTGTATTCATACTATGTCAAATCAGTGTGAAACCCCTTGAGCTTGTGACACAGCAGTACTAGCCCACAGCCTAAAATGAGTAAATAAAAATAAAATTTCTTGAAAAACTTCAGTAGTGGGACAACTCCCAGATACTGTTACTGAGAACACAGTTCCTTTGAGCTTTTTCCTGTTTGGAAATTAAACAAATAAAGCAGAATAACAAGGAAAATAGGTTTTGCTCTTGGAAGAAGGAAATGAGCTGCCTAGCTTTGGCAGCCTGGGCACAACTGTTTTTCCTCAGGACCTGTAAGGTGACATATCCAGATCTTTAAGGGTGGACCTTAATGTTTCTGTGAATGTGCTGGGAGCTTACTCTTTAGAAAGCAGCTGTATGAAGTGCTACTGAAGTGTAAGACTTCTTCACTGTTCTTTAAATGCTTAGAGCAGTACCTTACAGCAGAGACACCCTTCCTGAATCTAATGGGGAAAATGCTCAGAAATTATGCTCCTCATAAAAGAATCATGGAAATAAAAAGTTCTAAATCAAGGGTACTTGAAAATTCTGGACCTTAGAGCTGTCATTACCTTTACAACTGCTCCTTTTGCACTCATTTCTTCACCATTACAATTAGAAGCACTCTGCATTTTACTTCTTGTTATCGCTTAGCAGAATAGCTGGGAGCCACTCACCAAGGCCTTACAGATCATTTTGGGGAGCTTTTTGGTAAATCTCCACCTACTCCTTCACACTCAGTGAAATACTTGCAGAGAAACTGGAACTAAACTGCTGTCTTCCAGTTCATCATTGTGGAACTACACTATTGTTCGAGACTCTTAGAGTACTCACTTGGACCAGCACTATTCACTGAAAACTTCTGTTTCTGTATTTTGACAATTCGCTTTGCAGGCTGGTTTTGAGTGATAACTGTCTCTTTGTTATCTTTATGCAAACACTGGAAACAGGTAAGATAGAACAGACATTACTCTCATTGCTTATTGTATTGCTGGAGAGAAAGTATACCGATAATAACATAACCAGAGTGACTTATGAACGTATAAGTCAGCTAGCTGGGTTAAAGATTCTCTGGATATACCTACTCACACAGTGGCACACCTCCAAACTGCAACTCTGAAATCCCATTACTGATTTAGTAATTTATTTGCTTTGACCTTGGACAAGATTATATTCTTGCCAGATCACAGTTTTCCAGTCTTTTCCATAGAGACTGAGAACTACTGAACTATATTTATGCTATGCAGTATAAAGCATAGCTCTTCAAGTTCTTTTAGGTGGGCTGAAGAGGATAAGAGCTGGGAGCAATGGAGTTGTTGTCATAACAGGAGAAGGATGCTACCCAAAGCTCTGGCCACAGCCTGGAGTACAGAGAGAGGAGTTTGGCAAAGCCTGCTTTTGCAGGGCCACAACAAGGCATTTCAGTGCTTGAAAAAGGAAGGAACCCTCCCTCATTTGACAAAGTCTTCATCACACATTGCTTCAAATTCCCTCTAAACCTAGAATGACTTACTGTTGATAAGTTGCACAGGATGAATTCTAGTCTCAAACAACTCAGAAAAAGGCAAAGCAGACATCTGGACACTGCATCTGACTGGTCTGTACTGGTAGACAATGCCACTTGAATCTTGCACAACAACGTTGCCAATACCAAAAGTACCTTCAGCTATAAATCAGAGATACAGATTTAGAGCTGTCACACTACTGTGACAGTATTGTTGCCCAAAAAAATTTGGCATCATTTGGCATGGTGCAACTCTATTGATGTAGGTGTCTACCCTATCATGAGTAGTAGCCAGACTCCTGATCCTTTCTCCTCATTACACCTTTCAGCAGAGACGACAAGACAAAGGTTCCTTTTCTCTTTTTTACTCTATTTTTTTAATGATTTGTCTTGTGGATTTATCTCTTGCTGATAAAACAATGGGTGCTGTTTTAGCTATAGCACGTGTCAAAAGAGCGTAAGGTAAGAGAGTCTTTATGTCTCAGGCTTATACACATGGGGAAGTAGCTTGTACTATTCAGATTATCTGAAAAACTGTAATTTAATGCCATATAATCTAAACTTTAATAAGATCAAGCATTTTGTAATAACAAGACAGATCTTAGATTTCAGGTGCTGTGTAGCTGCAGCTGGTAAGCCTCTGTCACGGCTGAAAATATAGAAATGGTTGGTGAATCCTTTTAAATTCCCAGGTTTAAAAGACTAAGCAATGCACTAGAGTTCTGAAAGCAGCCATGGGGAGGAGAGAATTAAAAAACAAGGCTGGATAATGGAGACAGAAAGTCAGCTAGACAAAGCAGCAAATAATGCCAACACAGGCCAGGGAATGAGAGAGGGTCATTGTTATGAAAAGTGTAAAGCTAAGCAATTCTTCTGATTAGGACCAAAAGTCTAAGTGCTTTGCAAAGAATTTTGCAGAGTCTGCAATTAGCATGCTTGTTAGCTTTTTTTAATGACAGATTGACCTTCATTTAGTCTCTGAGCGAATCCCTGTAAAATGCATAGTATTCCCCATTTTGGTTCTGAAACAATGTGATAGGATGTGGCTTCTGCATTTCCCTCTTCTGATTTTGCCAGACACACCAAGCCAAGAAGTACTAGAATGGACTTCTGGACAAGTGCTGGTGATAACGTTGACCAGAAAAGCAACAGGAGCCCTCCAACAGAAATGTTTAAATGGTGTCTCTGGTTCAAAGTTTGTGTGTTCAGTCTCTCCCAGCTTGTAACAGTAATTGTCTTCCACAGATAAGTCAACATGACCCACCAGTTCCCAGCGCTGTCTCCAGAGCAGAAGAAAGCTCTTTCAGACATTGCTCAGCGGATTGTGGCTTCAGGAAAGGGAATCTTAGCTGCAGATGAATCCGTGGGTGAGCTCTGGATATCAATCAATTAGCATTACCTAAGATTTTTTTTCTCCTGTTTGCTTCACCTTCGAAATCATTGGAGTAAATAGAAAAGATTTAAAAGCTCTTCACTGAGCAGGAAAAGTTCGGCCAGGCAGTGCTGTGTCTACAGCAACTAAAGCTAACAAACTGTGGGTTGAAAAGGGAAGCTCTGAACCGAAGCCCCACTTCCTTAATATGTGCTGGGACCAGAAAGCCAGCCAAGCCTAACACCACTCTGTCTAACCTTTGTCCACCTTGCTAGGTACCATGGGAAACAGGCTGCAGAGGATCAATGTGGAGAACACAGAGGAGAATCGCCGGGCATTTCGAGAGATCCTTTTCTCTTCAGATGCTTCCATCAACCAGAGCATTGGGGGAGTTATCCTCTTCCATGAGACTCTCTATCAGAAAGACAGCACTGGAAAGCCATTTCCAGCTCTCATCAAAGAAAAAGGCATTGTGGTGGGAATAAAAGTGAGTATCTGTACCTGGATGGTTGGCAGCATACTCCAAACACCATTTCCAGTAAAAATTATACATGGGGCTGCACTTTCTTCTGCTAAACATTTTAATTATTTTATTGTGGTTGATTTAAAATCACTAGAGGATCTGTGCCACCATTCTCTCCATTGTTTTTTACAACTAAAGAGGGACATATTTGCATTTGGTGCAAGGACTTTTCATTCATCAGCTCTTATTTATTCACCATTCACTGCAATTAAATCTCTCTATGCACTAACCTAAATCCAGTCTTTTCCACATTTGCCAGAGCTCTCAAGCCATTCCCTGCACCCATCTACATTGCCCCTTCCTCTTACTTTGTTTAGTAATCTTCTTACCTTTTGCTCCAACACTCCCCTCCTTGCCGTATTCTGCCCTATACTTCACTCAAAGTCAGCCTGTAAAGACAGAATAGCTAAGGGCAAGAAGATGATAAGACTGTAAGCCATCTCTCTGTAACACTTCCTGTTTTCCTGGTCTCCACAGCTGGACAAAGGCACAGCACCCCTAGCAGGAACAAACGGAGAAACCACCATCCAAGGTAAGGAGAGACATAAGGAGCCTAAACTATGATTGGTGCAGCAAAAGCCATGGGGTGACTAACCTAAGTCACAACCTTGGCTGGTGTCATGTTCCTTTTCAGGGCTGTGTCCTGAAGAAGTGCTCTCAGTGAAACACCATTTTTTTTCATCTGCAGGGCTGGATGGACTGGCTGAGCGCTGTGCCCAGTACAAGAAAGATGGGGCTGACTTTGGCAAGTGGCGTGCAGTGCTGAAGATCACCAGCACAACTCCCTCTCAACTTGCCATCCAAGAGAATGCCAACACATTGGCGCGTTATGCCAGCATTTGCCAGCAGGTATCTACCCTCCACTAACATTTCCTGAGATGCTGTTGCCGCTTCTCACTGTTCCCTGTGATAACATGCTAGGTAACTTGAAAGGTGGATCTCTGCAAGGGTTTTGGGAAAGATGAGGAAGGAGGGCAGAAAAACATGAAGGAACACCACCAAAGTCATGGTAGGCAAGAAGATCTGTTTTTATTCATACACCTAAAGACTTCCCTGTTTTTCTTTTCTTAGCATGGCTTGGTGCCCATTGTGGAGCCAGAAATCTTGCCTGATGGAGACCATGATCTCCAGCGCTGTCAGTATGTCACTGAAAAGGTAAGACATTACTGCACCTCTCATTCCTTTCACAAATCAGTAGAAAATCTTATGCAATTCGTGCTTACAGATCTCAAAAGAGTTTTGACCAAAAAGTTACTTCATAACTGCATCACAACGAGTTGCTCACAGTCAAGTAATGAGTTCATAGCCAAAGCAAGATTGGAATCCATACTTTCAGATTTCCACTCAAACTGCCACTATAAGCATTGTCATCTCAGAAAGATGCAATGGAAGCAAAAACACTACCCTTTTTTCAGTACCTCAGTTTGCAGGGACAAATCTAGTAAACATGAAGAGTAGAGTCATGGTCATCTCAAAAGCGGTGGTGTCTCCAGGGCTGCAACCTCTGTGGTAAATTTCATGAGAAAGCAAAATTCAATTTGATCTTCTCACACTCCCAAAGTTATTCTTTTCCACAGTAGAAAAAATAGTTCACAGTAGGTGAAGATTTGAGCAGAAGTCTCTATTCAGTCCTTCTGGTTTTAGGTTCTGGCTGCTGTCTATAAGGCCTTGAACGATCATCACGTGTACCTCGAAGGGACACTGCTGAAACCCAACATGGTGACGGCTGGGCATTCCTGCCCCAAGAAGTACACCCCTCAGGATGTAGCTGTAGCCACTGTTACTACCCTTCTCCGAACCGTTCCTGCTGCCGTTCCCGGTGATTCCCAATTAATTTCTATGTACCTGTTCACACTGTTCTTGCTGGTTTTGCTCCTACCTCCCACACTATTGCTCCTCTGGACCATAAAAGGTTAGGGATCATGGTGGCTGCAGCACTCTGTTACTAAGCCTTGAAACCTCTTTCTTGTAGGAATCTGTTTCCTGTCTGGAGGTCAGAGTGAAGAGGAGGCTTCTGTCAACCTGAATGCCATGAATCAGTTACCTCTTCCTAAGCCTTGGAAACTGACCTTTTCGTATGGGAGAGCCCTGCAAGCCTCTGCCCTGGCAGCGTGGGTGGGCAAAAGTGAGAACAAGAAGGCTGCACAGGAGGCTTTCCGCAAGCGGGCACAGGTATGACGCTTCCTCTCAACACAGAGAAGAGCTGCTTACTATGAAAAGAGACATGTTGTCACCTTCTGAAGGCTCCTCTTGTCCCTGTCCCTCCTGGTACATCATGTTCACCAGAGATGTTACTCTGTTAAACATTTTTCCCTTGCTTGGTTACTTCTCATGTCTTCCTATATCTGTCTTTCGTACAATAAGCTAACTGGTTTCACCTCCCTTTTGTTTCTTTTTCAGATTAACAGTTTGGCTTGTAGAGGACAGTATGTCATGTCTGGGAAGACTGACACAGCTGCCACGCAGTCACTTTTCACTGCCAGCTACACCTACTGAAGGTGCAGGAACCTTCCTCTGTCCTGTTCCTCTTCACAAGGTGGAAGATGTTCAGAAATGAAAGAAAACCAAAGAAATCTAATTTCCCTTACCCTAAACAAAACTGGGGATAACATGTATTAGCTCCCTCTCCACTCTTTCTTCCCACAATTTATGGGAATATTCCTGTTTCATCTGCACTTTCCAAGGAAGGGGATCTGTTCCTATAACAGAAAAAATAGCTGTCAATTAATCACAAGTCTGCTCTCCCTCTGTTTTAGATTTTGTTCCCTGAATAGTAACCAGATTAAGTAGTTCCCTAACAATTCAAATACATACACTTGCCCAACACCATGGGCAGCAAAAATCTTGAGTTACAAAACCTGACCGTGTCTTCAATCATTGGAATAAAACAGTAATTGAAAACTAATCTCTATTTCACAATTGGTTTTAAAGTCTCTTTCACACATCTGTGGTTTTCAGTAGTCTTTGCAAAGATCACAAAAAAGTCATAAAGCATTATTGCTGGTGAGCTTGGGCAACCATGAGCAGATAAAAGGTGATAACCCAATGGTAATGCATTTGGAGAGGTAAGTCCTGCTGACTGAAGTCTGACAGAAACTGAGAAAACTTGAGAGATGTGCATGGCAAGCAGTGCACTGGACTCAGGCCACAGATACATAACACCACCTCGAGAAGCTTCTGGTGTCTCTGGAGGATCATGGTTGGTGTGATGAGGCTGCTATACACTGAGTTAGGGTTGCACAGGTGGAGTTAGTGCTGCACAAAGACTATTTTTAGAAAGGGCTTTTAAGGTGACATTTTGCACGATAATTAACATGAAACAGTCAGGGAGACATCTTGGCCTACCTTGTTTGAATAAGGTACAGTTCAAATAATTAGGCTGATGTTGAAGGCCCACAGTTTGTTTTTTGGCAAGTTGCTATGTACCTGTTAGAGATGTAAGCTTCATTAGCTAAAGCACAATTGGAGAGTTGTTATGAAAAAAGGCCTAAATGGAAGTAATTGCAGACCCGTGAAAATTCTATCAGCCCGCAAAGATGATGAAGGGGCTGGAACATCTTCCTTATGAGGAAAGGCTGAGGCAGTTGGGTCTCTTTAGCTTGGAGAAGAGGAGGCTAAGGGGTGACCTCATCTATGCTTTTAAGTATGTGAAGGGTGGGTGTCGGGAGGATGGGGTCAGGCTCTTCTCACTGAAGCCCAGTGACAGGACAAGAGGCAATGGTTATAAGCTGAAGCATAGGAGGTTTTGTGTGAATACACGTAGAAATTTTTTCCCAGTTTAGGTGCTCGAGCACTGGAACAGACTGCCCAGAGAGGTTGTGGAGTCTCCTTCTCTGGAGGTATTCAAAACCCATCTGGACGCACTTCTGTGTGACCTGGTCTAGGGAATCCTGCTGTGCCAGGGGGGTTGGACTAGATGATCTTTTGAGGTCCCTTCCAACTCCTAACATTCTGTGATTCTATGATTCTATGATTATAAAGTTAAACAAGAATATTTGCCTGGCAACATGCTACATCAATGAACTAGCAACACTTTGGAGCAGCCCACCAATGAGGAAGGACCGTGGTGGATACATGATGTTAGAGCAGTGGATGTGGTTTATCTTGATTTCAGTAAAGCATTTGACACTGTCTCCCACAGCATCCTTGCAGCTAAACTGAGGAAGCGTGGTCTGGCTGATTGGGTAGTGAGGTGGAGTGTGAACTGGTTGAAGGACAGAAGTAGGAGAGTTAAAATTCAACAAGGCCAAGTGTAGAGTTTTACAACTGGGAAACACCAACCCCATGGATCAGTATAGGTTGGGACTGACCTGCTGGAGAACAGCGAAGAGGAAAGGGACCTGGGGGTCCTGGTGGATGGAAGAATGTTCATGAAGCAGCAGTGTGCTCTTGTGGCCAGGAGGGCCAATGGGATTCTGGGATNCTGTCAGGTTCTTGTTGTTGCAGGTGGCAAGGCCGTTAGTCTCCTTGTTCCAGGACTGCACAAACACACTGTCCTTGAGTCTGTTCTCCCAGCATAACTTTCACACAGTACAGAGTCCAAGTTTTCAGACTTTCCCATAATAACAGTGTCCCAAACAACGTGCCTTCCCATGAGAACAGAATCCTGTCAGACAATGTCCAAGATTGCTCACAGTTATGTCCACTATACGTCCATTTTCCTCCAGAAACCCCACAAAGGGTGGGTGTCAGGAGGATGGGGTCAGGCTCTTCTCACTGAAGCCCAGTGACAGGACAAAGATTAATGGCTGCAAGTTGAAGCATAGGAGGTTCCATGTGAATACAAGAAAATAGTTTTTTCACAGTGAGAGTGCCAGAGCACTGGAACAGACTGCCCAGAGAGGTTGTGGAGTCTCCTTCTCTGGAGATTCAAAACCCTTCTGGATGCGTTCCTGCGTGACCTGGTCTAGGGAATCCTTCTCTGGCAGAGGGGTTGCACTAAATGATCTTTCGAGGTCCCTTCCAACCCCTAACATTCTGTGATTCTGTAAACCCAAAAGACATCCTCCAACCCTCCGCTTCTGCCCTCCCCTGTTTCACTTCAGGATCACCTGGGACCAAGCCTGGGTAGCTGGAGCCACCTTGCTCCTGCCGCCAGGCACACACTGCTCCTGCCAGCAAGAAGAGAGATAACAGGGAAAAATCACTGCCCTGCAACCTCCTCGTATTGTTTGCATTATAAACCACTCTTTCATGCAGGCAATAAATAGCTGAACTCCTTCATACGGATCCAATCCCTGCATAATTAATGCATATATTTATTCTGTCCTGACCTGAAGGACAAATGAAGAGCAAGTGTCTTGCCAAAAAACATTCCAGAGGCTGATAACTAGAGTTAGGAACAACACCTCTTTTTTGCTTCAGCTGTGATCCTTTAGGTGTCCATGCACCCAATTTCAAATAAACCTCTGCTCCTGATGAGAAGCAGCCTAGTGATCTACAGGTTGCTGCCTTTAAAATAGAGAGGAAAATAATGTTCACCTAAACTGACAAAAGAAACCCTCACACTTTATAAAACTAAAGCTGTTTGCATTGTAGAAAATTCTGCTTCTTTACCAGATGCCTGCCACACACACTGTTGCTGATGCAGCTAGTGACTGTGCCCAGCTGCGTGATAGGCATTTACATCTGGAGCAAGTGGATGTCTGTTGAATGTACTACCATCATGAAAGCAAGGCTGTGTATAGATGAAGCATTATTTCTCACTTTTAAATATGACTACCCTTTTAAAAATAGGAAAAGTGATACTCTTATGTGTGATTGTATGCTCTGATGAGAGACCTGGCCTACAGAACAAACTCCCCGGGAAAACGAGCTGGCTGATAGCACCAGCAATCACCACATTCCAGCGACAGGAAGAAAACCTCCAGTCAGCTGCCAAAAGCCTTGGACTGGCACTTTAGCAACTGCTAAGTTGCAGCAGGTGCTGATATATGTCCCTGCCTTATGTTCTTTTTAGTCCCACACACTGCCCTGCCAAACCTCCCCGCCATGCCTGCTGGCACGGCCTCTGTCTTTCACGTCCAGCACCCAGGGTGCGTGGGGCAGGCGAGGCAGCGGCCACCCACCGCCCGAACTGAGGGGAGGGGGAGGGGGACGGGTACGGTGACGGTGACAGGGACCTGGAGGGTGTCGGGATAGAAGGAAAGAAGGAGGCAG
>VWZX01000189.1:157822-341105 GCA_013399015.1 Galbula dea | reverse complement strand
TCCCTTACAGGGGAAATGAAGAAATCTGTTTGGGGTGAATGGGGGCAGGCCTGCAGCTGAGATAGATAGAGAAAGATGAGAGTCTTCAGGGCTCTTCTCCCCATCCAAACACCGATCCTTCTGGTGTGTAAGTTTGCATTGCATGTCACAGTCCTTCCTTTTCAGGTCATAGGTGTATAAATAAGTGTATATGAAAGTCATTCTCCTGCTGGAAAACCTACTAAAGTCACCTGGAAATCACTCTGAATAATATTAAGAATGAGTGGAAGGCATGAATATATCTCTCCTGAAGTAAACAAGCTATAAGATGACAGCACCTTTATGAGGTGAACGAGGTTTAATTTTGCCATATTAGTAAAAAATGGTGGAAAACTTAATTATCACAAAATTGAGTTCCTGATTCTGAGACATCACCTAAGGTAAACTGTGTCTATGCCTGAGCTGCTTAACTCTCCTCCTATTTGTCCAGATTGCTTTCCAGGAGGCTGCCAATCAGTATAAATCATTTGCTGGTCTCTGATTTGCGTGAAGGGATTTGAACTGTAAAAACTCCACTTGAATTTCAGAATGATGTAGCAAAATCAAAGTTTGATGAGAACTGTTTGATGCGAGGCATGATTCCCCTGAAAGGATGGGATGATACCATCAATATCAAATGATATGGAAATGACACCATTTCAAAGGTAAAAGACAAGTTTTGGGGGGAATGGGAGGCTGAGATTTAATTTCTAGATGGGTTGTGTTTGTACCTAGTTTGGCAAACCAGTAGAACTCAAAACACATTGAGCAGTGCCACAGAAGAAAATGTTCCTCCTGTTGATAATGGGGTTTGGCACTTGTTCAAGGTTAAATATCGTATGGTACCTGTTACCATACTTCTCTCAAATGCTGATGGACACCTTCAAAAGACACAAATCCACAACTCTTGGGCTTCTTCACTGGCTTTTCAGGACATGGATGATGAAGTAAGTCATTTTCTGACAGGATTCAAGCAGCTGAAATTTGAGAATGATGGTACCAAAATGAATGGGAGGATTAAATGGATAAAAATGCTAATCCTGTCAGAGGCAACAAAATTCAGCTGTTCAGCTCCTGGTTACAGAAGGTACTCTGGTACTCTGTCAGGAACTGAGGGGAAATTACAGTTTGTTAAATCCAGAGGAGAGCTGGGATCTGCCACTTCCTGCTTACCGATTCATCTCTTCTGGACTAAATTCCAACTCCTTCAGTGGTGTTACTTGCAGAACTGGCTGCCTCTTAACAAGCACTGGCGTGGCAGATTGTTCTCTTAGGACGTTCAGGTGCTAAACCCAACCAAACTCTGGCAGAAACATTAATCAGTCAAAAAAGTTTCAAACTTGCTGCCAAGATTTTGACTTCAAAAACCTTAAGCTGGGGCCCAGCTGAGAGAGCAGTCTCATTGTGTGGCATTTAATTTCTGATATGTTTATTTGCCAGCTGGAAAAGCACAATAAAGGAAGGGATTACCTGGGCAGGAAGAGGAACTACATGGCTTAGATCCTGAGTTCCTTCTTCTTGCTTTATTAAAATGAGAACTAAAAAAATGTGGCACACACCTCCCTGTTATGATATTACTTTTCAAACTCAAGGCAAAAAAAGCAAAATACAAATGGTGAAAAATGCCCAACAATGGTGATCTCTGGCATTCTTGCCACTGATCATCTTGTACCTTGTGAATCTTAATCTGTTGAAATCATCCACCACCTGACCTGTGATTTTCCCATCCTGGATTAAAGCTATGATTTCATATTATCCACTGCCTGGAAACCATACTTGAAGCAGTGGTTGTGGACACCAACAAAGCAATATTTGTCAGCCTCATCACTTTGTAAAAACACTGAGGTTTGTTTTGGCTTTGTGAGCTGAGATATCTGAACTGCCTTTAGTGATGGAGTTAGCTGTTGGCTTGTGACAGATAAAGCTGAATAATCAGCCAGCCCTGGTTGGAATCAAAAGGTTTGCCAGAAGCACACTTTGAATTTGTGCTTCTGCTTGGAGTCGGTTTGAAATCCTTTTATTGCCTTCCTTTTCCAAACCCTGGTGAAAAGATAGGCATTGAGAGATCAGTTGTGTGGAAACAGAACCAACTGCAATGCCTAGGTTACTGCTCTGCACTTATTCAGGAGCTTTTCCCTCCTTGAATATTCAGGAATTTCACACCCCAGTTTAGATTATTCCAGGAGATTTGCTCTCTGGGTAGATGGCAGCTTTCATCTGATGGACTACTGAGAGGCAAGGGGGAAGTTTCTGGAGGATTGGCTTTCTTTTGGTGCAAGACCTGTACCTGGCAGACTTTAGGATGGACTGACCATAGCTGGGGCTTTTTGACCTGGCTCAGTAGGGAGGAAATTACCTTGTCCCATTTGAGCAGCACTGCCTCCAACTTGAGGAGTTTTGGGACACACAAGATTTCCATTATCCCACCCTGAAATGCTGGCTTTGGGCTTTCTGTTGTGACTCTTTTTTTCCAGACCTTTGAAACACCAGGCTCATGTTGTTCTTGCAAACAAAGAAGCTGAAGAAAGTTTTTGTCAACCTCTTCTCCTAAGGGTTTATTTCCAGCTTGTTCAGTAAAAAGACCTCGCAGTGCAAGTCCTTGTCTGGCAAGATAACAGCTTGAGTTCAGTGTGCTCACAGAATGCTAATTAGTCTCTCCATTCACATTTTCCTCTTTTCTTCTTTTTTTTGCCCCCCCTTCAAGAAGAGTGAATATTTAGCATGTCACCAACATCCTCTGTGGTTTTCTGGAAGAATTTAACTGCTTCATGGTGGCCTGGAGAAAGCCAGTTCCTCTCACAGCTATTTCACATCTTTTTACTTCCAAGTGAAGCATCCAGATGATGTGAAACTATGATGTGTGTTTAGACAAATGCTCCACACCTAAAAACTCCCCAGCAGTGGAAATCAAGTACACATCACTAGCTTCAGAATAATGGAGCCACTGAAAAATCTTCAACTGGGATGAGCACAAAGAACAGTCCTGTTTTCTCAAGTTCTGTGTAGGAAAAAGCTCAAGTCATGGTTGATGAAGTGTCTCAGAAACGTTAACAGTGTCGAGCAACTGGCAACTGGTTCCTGTGGCAGGAAATAGCAAAGGCAGCTCTGTGCTACAAGTGGTAGGAGCTGACCTTATTGCTGTTGGAATTGTAGTTTCCTCCTTTTTAGTCATCATGTGTTGTAAGTGAATATGTTTTAGCCCCTGGAGAATACATATTCTGCTTTTGTGTGGTCTCTGCTCCTTTGGTGAGAGTGGCACTGGCTGATGTACACACAGCTCTTGGGCAAACTGAAATATTTAGCTTGTCACATGGTTGGTGCAAGTTGCAGAAAAACTTGGAACATGGCAGGATGGGAAAAGGCAACAGCCTATGCCAGGAAGGTCTACTAAAAACAAAGGCATCAGCTCTGGCTTGGGAGTCTCTGGGCCACAAATTGCTAAAGGTTGGGAAAATGTTGAGGAACTCTTAGTGTGCAGTTGCCCTTTGGATTTGCTGTTGGCCGTGGCTGGGGATGGGATGCCAGGCTCCCACACAGCTGCTCTGTGGTCTGACCCACCACCCCTCTTCTCACCTGCATCTGCTGCTGCAGTTTGTCTGGGCAAGAGAATTGTAACAGAAAACAGACTACACAGAAATTAAACTTTGTTGTGCTAGTCTGTAAGGAAAAACTACTCCTTTGAAGTCAAAGGTCCCAGCCAAGGCTTTGTCCTCTTATGTTCATTCCTGACCACATCTGCAGACATCAGTATATGTGAGGAGTGAGCAGAAAACACAGGCACCTGCTGTGGTGTCAGATTCTTGCCAGGGAAAGAGTTGCTCAACAAAGTGAAATCCTTTGGTTTGCCTTGAAGCAACTCTTTGCTTCTGCCTGATTCAGTCTTAACACTGAAAACTCTTAAATTCTGCTTTCATTTCCTCCCAAGTAAGGAGCAATCTTTCCATGCATTCCAAGCAGAGCTGGTAGGTAGTGAAACATTGTGCATAGCTGACTCCAAACACTCTGTAGCTACTTCTGTGCCACTCAGAACTGTAGAAGTGAACAGCTGCTGTTTAGTTTTGCTTGTTTCTGCAAACAAATATACAACTGGCAGGTGCTCCCTCATAAAGTATTAAAACCAAGAAACAAAAATGAATAAAAATAAATAGTCTAAGCTTTTATTTGGTATTCTTTTAACCCAAGTGTTCTTTGAATCCAAGCCATGGCTCAGTGATCATAACTGAAGCAAATTGCTTCTAGGCTGCCCTTCCAAGTGGTAGCAGCCTTGCATTTCTTGGAAGGACCTGTCTGTGGAAATGAGGGCAACACAGCTGGAAATGTTGCTCATGGTCTGAAGAGAAAACGATATTTCTTTTACATGGGCTCTGTTCTACTAGGAATCACTCTCCATTGCTTCCATGATAGATGAGCACCACTCCAAAGGCCCCAGCAGTGGAGAAGAGTCCCAGGACACTACCTACATAGTCAGTGTGACCCTCTTGCCTCAGTAAGCAGCCCTTAAGCTCTATGTCACAGCAGAAAGTTCCACCACTGTCTCGCTCTGTATTGTCTGTGTTTGCAGATCACATTCTCTTCTGGGAAGATGAAACCTGGGATGTAGTGGAGCTCTCTGTGGGTGAAGCTGTGGTTTGAAAATGTAGTCTGAGAAATAGGCATCAAACCCACAAGAAACAGCAATTATCTTTTGCACATTTACTTCATGAGTGTTTTCTTTCTATGTTAAGCACTTCGATGTTCTGAGCATTTACTAAATACAGACATAGGAACTTCAACAATATAAGAATTTCCTCATTATTGTAATGCCTCTTAAGGAATGTCTCCCCCTCCCTTTATTTGTCTTCATCATTTAAGGTTTAAGTCTGAGTTCTTCATGCCAGAAAATGCTGTGGAGCATCGATGTCAGACTCAAACTGAGTATGAGACAGTTTGTTTCTGACCTCTTTTCATGTAGTGTTTTGGGTTTTCCTCTTGCTGAGGGTATTAAGGCATGGTCTCTATTACAGAAGCATTACTCTGGAGTGAGCCATTTGTTTCATGCAAAATTTGAGAAGTCTTGGGAAATGTTGATCTTGGGCTTCCTGGTAGAAGGCATTCGTGATTTATGTGGGTTTTCCCCTTCAGATGCTAGTCAGAGTGTGGCCTCTCATGGAGTGCTTGGTTAACTCCTTCTCCTCTTTTCCTCAGGGATATTGGGTCTTCAGTCTAGATCAGTCACAGATCCTCCAATTTTGGCATTATTTTCTGTATCTTTTGTTTAAACCCTATTCTTGTGTTTTATTTTCAGTGTGGTGGAGCCCACCTCTTCTGGTTTTCTTCTTCTTCTTTCTTCTTCTTTTTCTTTTTTTCTATTCTATGTTTCTTAATTCCCTCTGACTTTGAAGGAACATAGGCAGAGACCAAGTCCACCCAAGTGGGCTAATGTCAGACATAAAAGTCTCACACAATCTTTCCTTCCACTGGCACCTACTGAGGAAGCTATAGAATGATGCAATATAAGAATCTTTTTGTTGCCTTCTGTATAGCTGTAGAGATTCAGCTCCTCTGGGACTTCTTCAATATAAGATATTTTCTTTAATTCCTTTCTGCTGCTGCCACAATGGCTTATTCATTAACAGCTCCAACCCAAGGTGCTTGAAAGAATTTTCCATTATCTGGTGACACAGTTTCGACAGCTTTTGCCTAACAGAACATTTGCTCTTCCAGAGCCTTTCCCCTGCCTATTTTTGTGTGCCACTGAAAGGTGTAAGTGACTGCTACAGGGGGAACAGTTGGGCTGCAAGATAAGGCAAAGAGTCTAGACAGAACTGTCTCAGCACACAGGAGAAGATGATGCTGCCTATAAAAAGTTCTGTTCCCATCCTCTACTGCATGTTTATATTTTTAGTGATGACATCCTATCACTTCAAGGGTTTTTATGAGAAGCCATCAGACTCCTCCAGCCTCAAAATCTCCTGCTAGTATGTTGGGGATTTCATGTTCTTTGCTCAGGGCTGCTAGCTTCACTGAAGACATTTTGTTGTGGTGGAGGAAGAATTTCCATCCTCCCACTGAAGAATTTTAATGCACAATAGCTGAAGAATGTATGTTTGTCCTAGAGTCAGCTGTTTGACATCTCTGGCTGCAGAGGCATTCGATGCAAGGTGTGTCTCAAGATGTTTGGCTGTGGCAGGAATGCTGAAGGCTAATGTGGACCATGTTATGACACTACACTGTTGGGAATCCAGCAGTGCCTCTCTGGGGTTAGGTTTGAGCATACCCCAGGAATCAGCCCCAAATATCCACAAGAGTAGACCTGTAGGCTGTCAGACAGTCTTGCACGCACCTCTTAGACCACAGTGTTACTTTTCTAGGCACAGTTCTGTTGCCTGCAGACAGTCTGCCAAGGAGTCTTAGATTGGTAGAAGGGGAGATTATATCCAGCAGCATTTTAGAAAACCTTGTTGGAAAGTGACAGAGCTGGAGTTGTCTTCCTGAACTCTGATCCTTTCTGAAATAAGAATACAGCAGCAAAAGATTCAGAGGGAGCAACAAAATCAGGCTGCTCTGTGAGGCAGAGACAGAAGGGTCAGGCTATCAGATGCTGTGAAGGAACAATCAAAGCATGATACAGAAGGCATATGCAAAATTTTCCTTAGGCTCTGCAAAAGCATGAACTCAGGGGAGTTATGAGGTTAGAATGGCAAAACACCTCAAAAGGGTTGGATGTGTCTCTCCAGGGAGCACACGGAATTTCAGAACTTGTTACTCAAGCAAAAGTTTTGGGCTGAGTGGAATAAGAATTTTTGCTGCTACCTTAAATAGAAAGCAAGATGCAAGAGGTTATAAAAGATGTTCCAGGATGAAAGTGAAGCCACTTCCTATTTAGGGCCAGGAAGACACTTCCCCTGGAGGCACACTATTAAGGATTGCCCATTACAGGAGTTTTGTAGCTTTACATCTCAGTTCAAACACTGCCAGTGACAGTGTTCCACTAGGTGAGGCACTGGTTAGTAACTGCAGGTCTATTCTGCTCCACATTTAAACTCCCTTCTCAAAAGTCTCAGACCCAAAACTGTTATTGTTTTCTTTGCCATACACAAGCATACAAAAGAAGAGGAAATAATTTCCCTGCTGATCTATACAGATATCTACCAAGCTGTTTACTTTGATTTATGTGTGTAAAGGAGACACCCTGCTGACAGTTTCTTTTCTCTAAACTACTGTAGGCTAAGTTCTGTCCACCCTGGGTAGCAAAAGCCAAAGGTCCCTAATTTACTATCCCTGTGTTTGGACAATGTTTGAGAGCAAGAAGACGCTCCTACAGTTCTGCTTACCATGAGTGAGCAAGCTGCCAGCCAATGGTGTTGCTGGCTCACCTTCCTGCCCACCCTCTGTTGGAGAGACAGAAGGTGGATGGGACATTGCCAGAGAGGACAGCAGTGAGAGAATGCCTCCTGATAACCACCAACAGGGCACTGAGCAGGAAAATGCAATTAATCCTCTAAGCATGAGAAGATCTGCTGTCATTCTCCAAAGAATAACCTCAGCTAGTGGGAAATGGCTTCAGTCAGATTTTTTAGGTGGTACAAGATGGAGTGAGTGCAGTCTTTCAGGGATGTTTCTGATCTGCTTCAAAGGGTGCATATATCTGTATTGTGCACTCTCCTTGGAATACTTGGAAGGAAGAGTCTTGTCCATAAGGAAAGCATCACTTTCCCCGTGATCCTCTACACCAGGTGTATATATAGAGATCTTCCCTCAGCAGTGGCAAAGCTTGAGTCATGAAAGCTGAGGTATGTGGTGAAGTAGTTGTCTTTGGTAGGCCAATAAAGCTGTATCTCTGGGTGGCAAAAGTATATTGGATTTTATCTCTTACCTTGTTAGGTAGAGTAATTATGGGGTTGTAGCTATCACCCCTCAGCTAAATCACAGGACTCTTGTTTATTTTCCACTCTCTTGCTCAGTCCTCTGCATGCTTAATCTTCCTCTCAGAGTGAATTTATTTTCCATGTGGAACATTAAAATAAACTCTCTAGAACCATTATGCTCCTTGGAGAAGTAGCATGGATGAAAGGATACAGATGCATCCCCATGGGTCTGTGCAGTCAATAACTCAAAACAGTTATGCTTACCTTATCACAGCTGCCATGGACCTAGTCACTCCCACAGGTCTTTGTTACCTTTGAAAACTACTGATTTTGAAATCAAAGGATCTGGTTCTCACTCACACAACTGAGCCAAGAAGCCTTAGGGTGGTCACAGTTGCTGAGGCATGAGGCTTTCACAGCATCACTGTGCTCAGCCTTCCCACAGTGTATGACCCTTCTTCTGGCCTGGGTGCAGCAGTGGTCCCTCCCTGGGGTGCCAGGTGGAGCCCTCCCATGGCCCTTTTATGAAATATCTGTTTCTCCTGGGAGTACCAGGTGAATTTCTTCACATTCTTCAGATTGTCTCACCTCCTCCTTGCTATCTGGTTGACTTTTTTCTTCCAGTGTCTGGCTATGTCGTGGTATCAGAGGTGTACGTGCACTTGTATCACTTCACCACTGGAAATGCTGGATGAAATTCTCTTTCTTCACACCCACAGAGGAAGTTGCTTACCCAGCTGGTACACACTGGGTGCACTGAGTTCCCACTCATTCCCAAACACTGTCTCCTCAGTGTAGAGTTGCACTTCTCCAAGAAGTACTGAGCCAAGTCCTTAGCCCTAACAGAGCTTTTGGTTTCTCAATGTGGTGTTGACAGCTCCAGCCATAAGAGTAGAGATGCCTCTAATCTGTAGTCCTCTGGAGCAGGAGTTTTCATCTTTCACCTCTGGTATCACTCAGGACAATTCTGAGAAGAGCAGAGTTACCATTAAGAAACTTTTTTAGGCCATTTGCTTACCTGTTAACATGACATTTGTTGTGGGGTGCTGCCTGCATGTACCCCAGCTTTTGCCTCCTGCCTGTTGGTGTGCACATCCCCAAATGCCTGCTTTCTCACTGCCTTTAAAGGGGACTTAAAATGCCTGTCTGAGTCTAGAGCAGCAGCCAGATGAATTACAGTGGGAGTGGTGACAGGTTCATAACTGGCCCCTCTGAAGTGTCCACACAGGGGCCACAGGGTCTGCCTGCAGCTCCTGATCTTCTTCCTCTTCTTTGCTAGATGTAACCATGCACAAACATTGCTGGAGACCAAAAGAAAACTTTTGGTTTCATCTGTTAGGTATTCCTTGGTACAAAATAAATAAATAAATGTCATGGGGTGAATGATTTCATCTGGTTTTCAGCTTAATATTTCCACCTCCACCATGTTGTCTCTCAGCTGCAATATTTTCTTCACTTTGCAGCAAACTTGTTGAAGTCATTTGCCACTGGAGGTTTTGAAACATATTATTTATGGCTCCAGTCTGTCAACCTCAGACAATATTCTGGGATGATGTAATACATCTAGCTGTACATAACATTCCTTTTTCTATGCTTTGTTGGGTTTTCTCTATGCTTTGTCCCATAAAAACTATAAAAGGTGCTATTTATTTTACCTTGTACTACAATTCTGTAAGAAGCTATGCAAAAGTTAATAGCAATCCTCTTCCCTGCTCCATTTTGGAAGGCTTTAGGTTAATTCCTGTAGTGTGAAAGGGCTAAATGAGTTCAGACCAACCCAGCTGAGTGTATAACAAACTCCATGTTTGTCTTTCTATCTGGATTTGGGGTTTCAAGAGCTTTTGGGACTATTTTCATTGTTAGGAAGGGAAGTGACTTTTTTTTTTTTTAGTATTCTTCACTGAGTGAGTTCACAGTTAGCATCACAGATGAGACTCATTTCCTCATTTGTTACTATTTTAAACATATACTTATCCTCCCACTGTCCCTGAGAAAAGTTCTGTTTCTTGTAGATTCTCCATTCAAAAACCCCTATTTAAACTGGTGTAGCTCCTTAGGCTGGCAGAGGGTGAGTAATGAACAGGAGGGGTTGATGCTGGGCATGTCTCTGTGGACATTCTGGCAGGAGTCCCTCTGGCAATGCTGTGCCTGTTCTCCACACCAGCCAGGAGCTCTAGGCTTCCTTGTAGTCAGTGGGGAGGGATGGGCACTTCTTGGGTGTGTTCATCCCCAGTGAAGACAGAAGTCTGAAGGATGGGGATGGGTTGACCTGGGTAACTGAAAAGGGAAACTCTGTCTGGGGTTTTCTCTCATTCCCTGCTCCTGAAGTCAGTCCCTGTCTGGTTCCTGACACAGCTCAGAACTCCTCAGAGCTGCAGTACCCACCACCAGCTTTGGTACAGCATCCAGAAGTGACCAGAGTGTAGTGTCCAGACATCCTACTTGGTGGCAATAGATGCTCAGTCCACAGGGGATCATTACAGGGCAGAATTCACATGCAGGGCTCATCAGGTTCAGAGTGATGCCTTCAGAGGTGGAAACAAATTTTGACAGAGTTATCCAGCAACTGAAATATTCACACTTGGCACAAGGAAGTTTGCTGACAAAGTGAAGAAAGAGTAAGACAGCTGGCATCAAAAGGTAGACAGCACAAGGTCTACAACCCCCCCTAACATATACTCTTCAATCACCCTCTAACCCTACTGCAGCCACTGGACCCTGAGTGCTGTGGTAAGAAAAGAAGAGAGATCCTCAGCTCCTGAGCAAGGCTTCCTTGCCCTAACTCTGCATTTGTACCTGCCAGAGCTGTGCTGGCTGCCCTGGCAAGGTGGGATGAAAGCAGCACCTTTCCTCCATCCAGAGGAGATTAGCTGCTGGGTGGGTGTGCTTTCTGAAAGTGGTTTTTCCCTGAAGGTGACTTGTGTGAGTCAGCCAGACCCAGAAAAGGGAGAGTGTGTGGGTGGGAGAGGTTTGCACAAGATTATTGCTCTCTCTCAATATTCTGTGTTTCTTCTTATCCCTCTCTAGTTCCAAGAGAATCCAAAAATTAACCTTGGACAGGAAGCAAAACACAGCTCTTGAAATGCTTATTTTTTCTTGTGTCTTTTCTTTCATGTTCTGAGGTGGTTTTCTGGAAACAGACTTAAGTGTCTGGCTGCAGGAAACATTTCAGATGTGATTTATATTGAGAGGATGCTTTGAGCCTCTCCTTCCCTCCTTCCCTCTCTCTCAGCACCAGGCACAGACAAGTGCTGTGTTTGGCTAGTCCTGCAGAGGAACAGAGATGAATGTTTTCCTCTTCTGTCTGGGGAAACCGCACCTCAAGATGTTCTTACTGCACTTTAGGGAGGGAAACCTGTGTGTTTTGCTCAGGAGTCTTTGGGAAGGCTTTTGAATAATATTAATTGTCATTGGAAGGTGGCCACTGGGAAGGTGGTGAGCAGCAGCTCCTAAAAGGAGGAGATGGAGAGATGCAACATCTTGGTTATCTGGCAAGACTTAGTGCAGGTCATAGGAGAAGTTGGAATGAAGACACAGGTTAGTCTCCTGAAGGGAAAGACCTCTAGGATGTCTTAGCAACTTCATTATCAGTTTGGAAATGTTTTGGGGGCAAAATAATAATGTCAGAGAGCCAATACCAACAGATGAGAGAAGGGAGAGGATTTTCTCTGCACCCTTTTCCATGGAGAAGGGAAGAGGGAAACGCTTCCAACTCTTGGCCAGTTCTCTAGGGACACACTGAGTGACAGGGAAAAGGAACCTGGAAGGGATGGTGGAGAAACAGCCAGGAAGGTGGAGGGAGGGGGAGTCATGGAGCAGAAGCAAAAGTTTGGAGAACAAAAGAAGACAGAAGACACAAGTGAGAAAATATGAGAGGATGAGGAAAGCAGGAAAAGGGAATTAAGAGATGGGCACTTGTCTTCAAAGAGGGAGAAGGGAGAATAAGAGTGGAGATGGTGGCAGTGAAAAAAGGTTAAAGTCAAAAGCAGAATTGGAAGAAAAGGTATTTTGTAAGGAAAGCAGGGTTAAAGAATTGTTCTGGGAGATCAAAGAGCAAGTAAATTTAGTAAAGTGTTAAAAAGAAAAATGGGAGAGCGAAAGAGAAAGTTACACAAGGAAAGGAGAGTGAAGGAGACCAAAGTCAAAGGAGATAATATTTATGCGCTAGAAAGCTTGATTCTGACCTATTTTGAGATAAAATATCTTGGGTATATATTGGACAGCCACCACCAGGAGAACTTTGAGGGGAGTGAGGAAACTGATCTGCCTGAGCCTAGAAGACAGGGGTGCTGGATGAAGCTCTGCAATGGGAAGGGGAAAAGGTGGCTATGCATGTGAGCCTCCCTGACCTTTGCAGAGCCTTTTAACAGGCCTTCCCTGCTGATACAAAGATCAGCCTTTGGGTTTTAAGGTCCAAAACCACTGTCTGAAACCACCTCTAGAAACCTGCTGAAGTCAAATCACTGCCTGAGCTATACATCCTCATCTCCAAAAGTGAGAGGAAGTCAAGAGGCTTATCGGGGTGGCATCTGCTGGCCACAGAGAAGGAGAAAGAAGGAAAGCAACAACATAAAGACAGAATAATACAATCATTTAAATGGGAAGGGACCTCTTCACACCCCCAAAACACCTCCAACCCCAGGCACCTTGCTTCCTCCAGTATATCAGTGTCTGTCTGGTGCTGGGTTCTCCCTGTGAGGTTCTGCAGCAGGAGCACAGGCTTTTAGGCTTGTGTGTATAAGAGCAAAAAATCCAAACCAAACCCAAAACCAAACAACCCTGGGGGTTACAAAGACACAGCAAATGCTCAAAAATCACTGCAACCACTCTGTTATTAAACTTTCACAGTCTAGGCATGTCCATTTTAGCCTTACTGCCTTCAGTGCTGGAACTCCAGCCCAAGAAAACCGCTCTCCTAACAGTCCAAAGGCATGCACTTCTAAAGTGATGCCCACTTAAGAAGGAGTTGCTCTCCTCTGATACTGAACTGCTTTCTTTTCCCCAGATTCCAGAAGGCTGTCCAGAGGAGCAGGAAACTTTGTTGTATCACATGGCTGACGTTGTGGAGACAAAACAGCAAACTTCTCCAGACAAGTTTAACATTGCCTTGTGCTCAAATACTCTGCTGTGTGTTTAGCTGCTCTTTTGCTATGAAATAACACAGTTTAGTGTCATGTTTGTGGAGCACTCACTTTTGATCAAAGGAAACTCTCCTGCCTTAGAGAAGAAAAAGGTCTGCAAGACACAGACAGCAGCTGACTCAGGGTATTTGTCTTTTTGGAGGACAATATCAGAGCCCTGAGCCAAGACTTGGTTCAGAGGCTGCCCTAAGGCCCCTTGGGGTTCCCTTTACTTTTCCAGAGCAGCCAATAACCCTTACCTCCAGAGTGACAAAACTCATTTCTCTGGCTCATCTCTCCAGCATCAGTCACATCCTGATTTAGGAAACAAGCAAACCCAGTGCCCAAGTTCCTTGAATGGATTGAAAAGGAGAGGCTGAGCTCGTGTTCCACCTCCTAGCTCTGTAGTGACAGCTGGATGTACCTGGGGGGACACCTCAGGGAGTGCAATAGGACTGTGGTAGTTGCTGCCTTATGGGATGAGTATCCCTGCTATACCCTCAGGCAATCCTGCTGTTATCAGAGGGAAGTTGTGCACAGCATTGCCCTGCTCATCCCATCTGCATTCCAAATACCCACTACATAAATATTTATCTCTTCCCTTGTTTTACTAACAGCTATCTCAAACCACTTCGAGAAACCTGCTGAAGTCAAATCATTGCCTGGGTTTTTTAGGGATGCTCCTCATGATCTGGATGCTAGGTTCATTTAGTCATGTTTGATTCCACTTGCCTGTGACTCCTCCCATGACTTCTACCTGTCACTAAAGTTTCTCTGTACTTCAGCTCACAACTCATAAAATAGGAGCCAGGGCTCTTGCTGGCCAAAGAAAAACCCTTTAACTGGAGGAGGATCTTGCATCCCCAAGTAACAAGGCTGTACCCAGAGGATTTAGGAGGACAACTAGATTATGTGGAAGCCTAGCCCCAGCCCTCTCTGACTGGGGATGTCCCTTTCACCAGGCACACATATGCCCACTAAGCAATGAAGAAAAGTGGTCTCCAGTTTCTCCCTCTGAAAGTATTTACATGCATTTACTGTGCTGTCTCTCCAAAAGCTATAGAAATAGCCACTTTATGTCTCCTGTGCTCCAGTTAACACATTTCTGAACACAATAAAGTGCTCACAACAGAGATATTGCAAGGTAGATTCAGGGGATGAGAGGTATGAGATTGCATGAAATTTTTTCCACAGACCAGTGAGCCTAAAAGATCAACTTTAACCAAAGAAGAAGACCAGATTTACTACAGGCAGATCAGCAGATATGCTGCTGGCATGTACACCTGAGGATGAGCTGCTGCATCCCAGGAAAGATTTCAGGCTCTTCCCAATCTGCTCCTGTTGGTATGATTTGCTCTTGGCTTTGTAGGAACCGAGTAAGAACCTGTCTTACAAGAAGGATACTGTGCAGATACACTGGTTTTTAACCACCTTCTCTAATCCACATAAAAGATAAGATGGTATCTGACACCATCAGTGCAGCAGAAATCAATGAGCTCACCTTGCTTCACTCTGCTATCTGCTGGCACCAAACACAGGGCACAGTCCTCCCCTTCTCTGAGTCCACAGCGGCATGGTCGTGCTGGAGAAGCAGGGAGAAGATTCCCAGGGCATTCAAGTCTTTGTCATCCTTTTCTTTTCCTTACAGATTTCCCCTTTGACTGTGGAGTATACAAAGTGGGGGGCAAGAAGCACCACTGGCACACAGAGGGAGCAAAGGCATTACTTTTCCACTCTCCGGGTTTTTCTCAAGATATTTTGGGATCAAGATGTTTCCAGCAGCTGTCAAAATAATTGGAGGTGACATTTTTTCCTTTTCAGAAGCTTTCAGAAGGGCCTGGCTGCTCCTGCAGGGCTTACTTTAGAACCCAGACAGTTCCACACAGCAGGAAACTTAAAAGAAAAGCTTGCCTCATTTCTCACTGCCTTTTCTTTGCTAGGCTTCAGGAGGGCTGGCTTGGAACACAATGATTTGTAGACAGCACAAACATTATGTCAGTGCTAGCAACAAGATATGATAACATTATTCCCTGGAAAGTGGTCATTTTAGGCTGTGTGTGTTCCCTTGAGCTGCACCTTCAGTCCTCACCCACAGCTGCTGCCATCTCTGCTCTGAGGAATGGAAAGATTGGCTTTGCCCAATTTTACCACCCACTGTGAAACTGCTGGTTCCTGACCTCTGCTGAGACTCCTCATGACAGATATTGTGAATGGCAAAGCTACCTAAGTCCAGCCTCTTACATGTGGAGACCCTTCTTGTGGAAAATTCCTTACAGAAAGGTTAACCCATCACCCTCTAAAATCTCTGTGCATGTGGTGGTTCCTATAGGGTCTATCTCATTTTCATAGAATCATAGACTCATGCTGGTTGGCAAAGCCCTCTGAGATCATCCAGTCCAACCATCCACCCAACACTCCCATGCTCACCACTAAACCATGGCCCCAGGCACCACAGCTCCACGTTTTTGGAACCCCTCCAGGGATGATGATTGCTCCACCACCTCCCTAGGCAGCCTGGGCCAATGCCTTACAAGAAAGAGTATGCAACACTTTACAACTGTTCCTCTCCTGCAAAGAATTCAACTTGTGGTATATGAAACTGAATTCAGATGCCAGTGCCCATCATCACATGGAATAACATGACTCAGTGCTGGCAGACATCTCCAGTATGGACAGAGTCTTCATACTGATGTTTTCTTCTTTATGGAAATGTTAGGCCATGTAAAGTTGGGAAGGATGAGAACAAGGTTCTGCAGCTCCATTTGCTTTGTGGAGGAAGACTCCATGCTAAAACTGAAGAGGAGATAAAAATAAGACTGTCTTGTTTCAGAGCTCTAGTGCGAAAAACACAGCAGCTTTGCCCAAGCTCTACAATGAATGGTGACATTTGACTGGCTTCTCACTCTGAAGGGAAAAGTAACACAACTGTGCTGGTGTCTTAAAGGTCAACTGTCCCCCTCTGACATTCCCTTCTTGAGTCAGAGAGCTGGCATCACTGCGTGGGGAAGCAGTGAGGAGCTTCTCGGGGTCTGCCCCTCAATAGACTTCAGTATTGTGCCCAGCTGCACAAGTCCATTGAGAAGTCCCTCTCAAATGCCCATCATCTGCACTGAAAGATCATTTAAAGATCAAGTACTCTGTCATCCCATGCAGACCTGCCTGCCCTCTCTTTTTTAGTGTGGAAAACTCTTTGCATCAGAAATACACTGAGGCAGCAGGAAGAGCTCGTGGCATCACAGAAGTGTTGCTGGCAGAAAGCTGTAGTCTGGCCTCTGGCTTGAAGCAGGAACATCATCAATGTTGGGTCACATCAGATGGAGCTTTGTACAGTCCTGAAAACCTCCAAGGCTGGACATGTCAGTGTGCTGGGTTCTGGATCCAGTGCTGCAGTACCCTCCAATGGAAGAAGCTCCTTATGCCAGAGGGAAGCAATCTCACAGCATCAGAGGTTTCCTGAGTTAAAGGGATTTTTTCCCTCAGAGCTTTCACTGGGACGTGGTTTTCCTACAGAGCAGGAAAGTGGTTCTTCAACCAGGCATCTAACCAGGACCCTGAGTCTAAGCTCCCTCAATGGCTTCATTAGTTACCACATATCAGCTGAGCTGCTGTCATCTGGATGCATGGCTGTATACATGATCTTGTCATCTTCAGCCATGAGGTGATGTGACCTAGCTGTAGCTAATGCTGGGTGGCATTACTTGCCATGGGGTGTGCTAGGAGCACACTGTGGTCTCACAGCTCTATTGCTGTGTGGTGGTGTGGTGATTTCTGTTATTATTTAGCCCTTGTAGAGTTCAAGCCTTTTAATTCTGCCCATAGCTTGTGCTTTAACTCTGCTGCTGCTGGACTCTGCCTGCTCCTGGAGCTGTGTGTGCAATTCCTGTTGACTTTAATAAAAGCTGTGCAGGGTATCTGATTCAGAAGTAATTTCATAAGATTGTTTTCCTTCCTGTCCCATATTGCTCTATTCTCTAGCATCTGCTTAATAAGCTTTTTCCCACTGGAGGTTCTCCTCAATCCTCAGTGGACTGATGACTCCAAGCAGGCTCACTCTTTTCATTCCAAACATTTCAGCTGAATATTTGAGTCACAAAGAGCAAGATCCCAGCCATGATTTTGCTTTAGAGATGTCCACCTGCCTCCAGTGAATTCTTGACAGGACCCAGCTTGCAGGGATGCTCTGGAAAGTTGATGGAGTCCTTTTTGGTTTTTTTAATGGCAGGAGACAGTTAAATTCTACTTAAAGCTGAGCCCTAGACAACCCTGGAGCAAAAGCTGCTGACCAGATGAAATTCCTCCATGGTTCACACCATGACTGTTGATGTGGGCTACAAACATGGGTTGTGTGGAAGCCATCAATTTGCTTCCCCCTGGGGCAAGAGTTGAGATCACACTGCTGTGGGAGTGGCTTGGAGATAGCAACTGAGCCCTGATTTAGGGTGCTTAGGGCAAGGGTGCCTGGGACTCTCTTACTGACCCAAGGGAAGTCCCTAATGTGGTTGGTCATAATAGTTCAGTGATGAAATAGTGACTCTGTTAGGACTTTGCCCAAGATTTGATGTTGCTGAGAAACATGTTTCTCTAGTTGCTGTCATTTTCTTAAGTAGTTTTCCTCCCTAAGCAAGGGGCTGAGTTATCTCTGAGCCAGGGAAGCAGTCAGTTGGTGTTCATTCTGAACAGCACAATGCTTCATAGAGGTTTGAAAGCTCAAAGTGAGCAAGTGAAGTAAAATTCACAAGAATCAGACTGAATGAGCTGCTCCAAGTCACTAAGATGCTGCTGTGTTGCTCTGTGTTACTGAACTGATGGATGCCAGCTTTAAACCTTCCACACACCCCTAATTTTGTTGTTCCTCCAGACTAGAACCACAGATGCCTTCTTTGTGATGGTTTCTGGTAGAGGTGCTGGGAAGGAGATGTTGGAAGTGCAGAGCTGACTTGTATGGCTCAATGCTGAGTTCAAGATCTTGCTTTTTCATAAGCTGAACAGGAAATAGAATCCATTTATCTACAGACCCTAAAGGCCTGAAATCCACCTTAAAACAAACAGCTCAGTGTTGTGATCCAGGCTACTTCCTGACATGGTGATCCAAGAATTGCTCCTCAGTAACCATACTGCACAAGTCTCTGATGGGGTTTCTTCATCACCATGAACATCCAGGGCCAGATGTGCTCCTTGTGTTGCTTGATTTTAATTGACTTCACATTAGGAACAGAGCTGATGTGAGTTTGCCCCAGGCACTCATGGTCTAACTTGGGTGTCACCACAGTGACACTTAAAGGATGTGGCAGGAGCACAACATGGATTTACACTAGAGGGGAATGAAGTGGAGGAGGTGAAGAGAAACCTTCACAGCACTGGGTGGAGAAAGGCAGTGTCTTCACAGCATCTTGAGCTCCCTGGGCAGCAGAGTCCTCTCCTCAAGCCATCTCTGACTGGGTGCTGGCAGGACATGCCCAACAGCTTCTGTAGCAGAAATTAATTCCCTTGTTGCTTCAAGTGAGCCAGCTACAACTCCTCTCTCTGTCTCAAAGGTCACCAGGATGTTGAAAGCTGGCTCTAATTCTCAGAGAAGTGCGTGGTAGCCTCACATCTCTGAATGCCCACTTGTTTTCTGCACATCCCTTGGCAGGGGCTGTATCCTGAGATCTACATCCACTTAGGACACCCACAGGCTAGGTGTCAAACCTCTGCCTGCCTCTGCACCATCTCTACAGATGAATCATTACAAAGCATGCAGACTGGAGGTTGTAATAGGTCACAGCAGTAACCAGAGATTTCTCCCACTTCTGACAGACTTGCTCCTTCATTTGAGGATGAGTAAAACCAGGGATTCCAGCTTCCAGGAGAGCAGATGCACAGGGAGACCCAGACTCTTCCTCCTCTTCTCCAGGAGCAGCTTCAGCCACAGGTAGTCCCATGGCTGCTCTCAGAAGGTCACCTACAGTGGAATCTGCTTTCTTGTTGCATCTTTGCACCATTATGCAAAGCTCTTCAGAAGAGAGCCTGGGGTCCTCATGGATCCCAAGTTGAATATGTCATCAGTGTGCCCTTGCAGAAATAGATGCACTCTGGGCTGCATAGCAAGGGAAGAGCATAACCAACAGCCCAAGGGAACACCCTAAGTCCCCTCTGCCTGGCACTGGTGAGACTGCATGTTGATTACTGTGGCCAGTTTAGGGACCCCAGTGCAAAAAACAAGATATTGAAAGGCTAGAGCAGGTCCAGCTGAGAACCACTAAGACAGCCAGGGGGCTGGGATGAGACTGCAGAAGACAAAACCAGGGCCTGTTTTCCCTAACCTAGAAGGGAATTACTGAGATGGGGGAGCCAAACAGTTCTCTGGGCACACAGGGAAAGATGAAGACTGAGTAGCAGCAAAGGAAACTCTGACTACACATAAGGAAAAAATGTTCAGTCAGGTGGTCAAATACTCAAGCAGGTTGGTCCAAAAGCCCACAGAATCTCTGTCTTTGGAGATGTTCAAACCTTGACTGGAGGAGGTCCTGAACCAGCTGATTTCATTTTGAAGATAGCCCTGGAGGGGTCAAAAAAGAGAAAGGTCATCCTGGGTGACTTCCAGAGGTGACTTCAGCCTCCTCTGTTCTTGCATAATTCTATGTTGGGTTTTTTGTCTTCCCCATGTCCTGGACACACTTGTGTGCTCTCTGTTGTGGACCAGCATGAATTTAGACAAGCTGAGTGCAAACCCCTTGGGAAGTAGCATTCCCACAGTGTGAGAGAGAAAAGGCTCCATTCATTGCTGCAAGAAGCTCTCCAGTGTGCTGAGGAAAGGGAAGCTTATGTCATCCTCTCCTTCATCCTCTCCCCTGTAGCTCTCCAGCACAGTCTACCACTTATATGCTGAGTTTAAAGACAACAGGCAAAGTTATTTCTTCTAGAAAGGTCACTTCAGACGTTGCATCTGGGTTCTGGGAGGCCCAGCCATGACTCAATCTTCTAGCTAAGCTGATTTAGGTAGCAAGGAGCCAACTGCTTTGGTCATGTTCACACATCTAGGGTGAGTCAGTAGCTTGGCCTTGATGTTAACCCTGCACAATCCAAGCACCCTGCAGCAGAGTTCCCAGGCACCCAGGTCTGAGCCTGGAGTGTCCACCCAGTGTGCCACTGAAAGCCCATTCTCCCCTGTGCCCCCAGTGCCAGGCTAGCTCACAGGCACCGAGGGTGAGCTGACGCCCCTCGCTGATGGAGTGCAGCAGGGACACCTGGCACAGGAAAGGGATGATCTCCACACCATCTAGGAGCAGGTCCAGACAGGTCTGGCAAGCTCAGTCCCAACTGCAAGAGCTGGCTTGAGGAGAGCAGTCCCATCCCAGGTTGACTCCACTGTAATTTCCAGATCAGGAGTTTATTTGCTTGTCACGTACAGTCCTTCCCCTGTGCTTCATAACACAACAAGTACACCCTGAGCACAACCCTTCAAGACTTGCTCCTTGCCTGCACAGCCCTGCAGAACCCTGTGGGCATGTTGCTTTGGGCCAGTATCTGTGGGCAATTGATTTGTTTAGTCAGGAACAGTTTCATGATAAATAAAAGCTTGTACCTGTGAAACACAACCTGAAACTCTGTTTTCATCAAGGCAATCTGCACTTCTCCTGAAGCAGAAGATTCCATTTGTCCAACCTTGGAGCTTCTGAAAACAGATTTTTGTATGTTTAGTATTTGTTAAAGTGAAACATTTGTGGCCAAAGTTCCCTGTGTCCCTTTCTGGTGCAGCTCTCTGGAGCAAGGGGTTGCCCTGCAGTGCCAGTGAGGGGTGAGCTCATGGTCATGTTTCTGGGGAAGCATAGCTGCTGCAAACCCACATGGGAGCAGATGAGGTTGAGGAGTCCTTTGGCTGGAATCATCCTTGTGTTTAGCCACTGGTATTACTCCATCCACAGCAGGCAGATAAGATGCTGCATGGCCTTGCTTTGCCTGCTTTTTTGCAACCCAAACCCTAAGGAAGAGCCAGATGGAGTTTCTGTTTCTTCTAGCTTGCCAAGATTTCAGGAAAGGGAAAAGTTTGCAGGGTGCTACAATGAAAATGAAACCAGCAGCTGTACTGTTCCTTTACAGCTCTCCTTTTCAAACAGACTCCCAGGAGAGATGACCTTCCACCACAGCTTCCAAACCTTCCATTGACTAAGTTGAGTTGACTTCCAGCCAGATGATGTTCCTGAACCCTCCCTCAACTCATCCTCTTTCTGCACAGGCTTCTGTTCCCTCCTCCTGTGAGTGGCCAATGCCCCTGATGATTAAACAACAAATATCATTTTCTCACAGAGTGTAATTGTTGTGCAGCATTGGGAAGAGTGGAATGAAATGGAGCTGTGAGTCAGCCTGGCAGGCTGGGGAGAAGAGGAGAATGCCAGAAGTGAGGAATGTGTTGGGGATTTCTGCTCAGAATTTCAGTTTTTAAACACACTTAGCTGATACAATTAATTAAAAGATAAAGTGCTTAAGTACTTGATTAATCTAACTGGGACAAGGGAATAAAACAGTTTATATTTCTCTAACAGCCTCCAAGTCAAAATAGCAGTGTGTAGCAGATAGAGAAATGTCTTGGCAGGGCTCCTCTGATAACCCTGGTTCCTCAGGCTTTCTCAGTCAGCTCTTTCCCTTTCTATAGCACACAGTCAGCTGATCCCTCTGATATTTTTAATCCAAAATCCATTTTTAATTCGTTCCCCTCTCATTTCTAAGAACTCCCAGTCCCATTTCCTCTCAGGGATGCATCCTTCCCTCTGATTTTCATGGCAGCTGGCAATTATGGAGCTGAGAACAATTTGGTCCTATTTACTTACAGAAATAGGATGAAGCTTGCTCTGGGAAGACTGTGTCTAGATGAGGCTTCCAAAAAAAGTGCTTTCTTCATGGAATTTCATCCTCAAAGTTGAAAACCTTTTCTGAAATAAGGAGACAGCTACTGGCAGAAGCACTTAACTTTCTGGCTGACTTTATTGCTGAAGAAATGAGAGCTTGTCTCAGGAATTTTTCCCAGCCTACATGAACCAAAAATGTCTTCAAGGAAGCAGCTGTTGGCCATTTCCCTTTCCACAAAGAAGTGACTAGAGTTGGTGCCTTTGTAGTGCCAGATGCAAGCTAAGCTGGTGCTGGGGTCCCAGGGCAACAATAACTGCTGAGATGAGGGCAATGGGTTCATGCTGCTGACAAACTCAGAATGAGTCAAATTAAAGCAGAGCTAAGGTGTGACTCTGAGGAGACAAACATCAGTACAGACTCACCTGGAAAAACACTGGAATGGCAGGACTTCATTTCTTGTCTGGAAGTCACCCATCACTCTAAGGCTTCTTGCTGTTTGGGTAGCTGGAGCTCTGGCAGATCTCTTCCTCCTCTGGCTTTCCCTGGGACACAGAGCTTGACCTTGGAAACTCTGCTTGGCTCATTCAAATGCCTTCCAGGTGCCCTTGTCTCCTTCCAGGTGCCCTTGGCTTCCAAGGCAGTGGTTTGTGGGATGGAGCTGAGCACATTGCCATCCTGGCTCCACTGTGGATCCCAGAATTAGCTTCACACTGCCACAGAGGACAAAGAAGATCATCAGTGAAGGATCTTGAGGAGAGATCATCTCAAAGAGCTCATCTTCTGGGATAAGGCACTTGTCTGTCTTGGTGATCTCATGTGTTGGGTCTGCTCCTTCACCCTGGGGGCAGGTGGGCACACTGAGTCACCACTGGGGGTGGCTGCAGTCATCCTAACTGCCATCATCTGTGTGCACTGCTCCCGAAGTCCCCACACACTCAATGGGCTGCTCTCATTCCTCTCTATTCTATCACTTCCATGTGGTATAGTGACTCCTGGGGAGACCCCTGCCCTGAATGACCCTTAGACCATGTGGTCTCCCCAGGCACTTGGAGAAACATCTGCATCTTCTATGTTGTGTCTGAGCAAATGCTCACAAAAGGGGAGCTCCTGTGCTGAGGAGCTCCTGTTCTCCCACAGCTGTGGAGCTGGAGTTGGAATGGGAAGCACAATGAGTGACATGAAAGGAAAATTGTCATGAGTGGAAGTGGAGAAATTTCAGCCATGCATGGCAGCAGCAGAGATGGAGCTCTGTGGGAGGTGTTGTGCCTCTGTGTCAGCTGCTATGTGGCATGGAGAGCAAAGATGAGATTGTACTGGAGTCCTCTCCATGTCAGTCAGTCCAGATAGATCATAGAAGGGTTTGGGTTGGAAGGGACTGTTAGAGGTCATCTAGTCCAACCCACTCTGCACTGAGCAGGGACTTCTGCAACTAGGTCAGGTTGCACACAGCCCCAGACAGCCTGACCTGGAGTGGTTCCAGGGATGGGACATCTCCCACCTTTCTGGGGTCTCCCATCATCTCACCACCCCCAATGTGAAAAAATTCTTCCTTATATCTAGTTTAGTCTTTCCAGGGAAGCATCCTAAGCAGCCTTCAAAAGGGATAAAAATATAGGTATTAATCCTGGCCTTAATTTCATTTATTTTTCCAGGTTTTGATTCTGCAGTTGTCATAAGGAAATAGAGAAGCTTTGTATCACAGCCTAGAATTTAGCTCCAGGGAACTAGACAAATCAGTATGGACATCTTTAAGTCTGTAGCTCAGGAAAATGGGAGAAGCCAAAAGCACCTCTTCTTTTCCCCAGGAAAGAGTTTGATCTCTGAGCTAAAGTACAAGAAGGCCAATTCCAGCCCAGTCCTCAGAAGGCTCTCTCAGAACATTGTCAAACCTTTGTGAGATAAAATAAAAGGGGGGGGAAGTGAGAAACAGATACTAAAAATAAAAAGAAAGTTATTTCCTAGGCTGATGTCTTCTGGAGTAATACAAGGAGTGGCTCTTGCTGCTATTAACACCTCTAATTTGGTAATTTCATGAGTTAATATGCTATTCTCCCTTTATTTCAGCTAGCTAAAAAAAGACAAATGTGAGCTGACAATGGTCTCCATGGTGCTTGTAATCACAGAGTTCCCTGAGCCCTGACACACTGCTGTTTGCTAGCACATTTCCTTGGGTTTCCCATCGTTTTCCAAGCCAGTTTTGACAACTGAATCAGAGCTGATAGGAGATAAGATGCTGAACCAAGTTGTGTTTCTGCTTTGAATGCAGCAGCAGCAGGGAGAAAGGCATCACCTGGGGAGACTACTGGGCAAGGGAAGGGCTTCAGACAGACATTTAACTGCCAAAATAGAAGCTGATGGAGAACTGAGCTCCCTGCAAATGTATGGAGCAAGCCAGAGTTGTCATAGCTTTCAGAAACCATGCACTGATCTGCTACTCCTTTAACCCAGCCTAGGGAGAAGTGGCTTTCCAGCCTGGGCCCTGATCTGCTTGCTTGCATCACTGTTTGTGAAACAAATCCAGCAGAAACAGACCTCTCTGTTAACCCTCACAGCCTTGCAGTTTTTTCCTTGGCTGATTACAAAGTTCTCTCCAAACACTAATTAATCACCTTAAAAAGCCACATACACTGATATTCTCTCCTGCTTCATTGCCAAGGAGCTTTGCTGCCAACAGGCAAGAAGCAGTTAATGAATGGAAAGGTTGATATACAGAAATAATTCAGCTGGTGAAATGATGTGCAAGGGAAAAATGAGACCCACTAAGTGCTTCTCCAAAGAATGAAAGAAATCAGTATTTTTAGATGATGTCCAGAAGATTTCAGGTAGCACTGTGGCTGAAGTGCTATTATTATGCAATAAATAGGTCCCCACTTCAAACAAAATTAAACCTAATGAACTAATCAGAAGAGAGAAGAACTAATTACTGGTGATGTGGAAAGTACCAGTGCAAAATTTCCTAAACTACAGAGCAAAAAGCAACTTAACAGGGTGGCCTTGACTCTTAATAACTGAGGGTGTCCTGCAAACTCACAGAACTTCTGAGCCATAGGGAAATTTGGGTTGGAATGGGACTCTTGAGGGCTTTCTTGTCCAATCCCTCACCCAGAGTACATCCAGTTACAGCATGCTGTTCAAGACCTTGTCCAGCAGAGTTTTGACCACCTTCAGAAATGGAGGTGAAACTGCTTCTCCAATACCTGCTCCAATATTTTCCCCATCCTTATGGTGAAAAAAATGCTCCCTAAGGTCTGATTGGAATTTCTGTTTTGCCAGTTTGTGTCTGTTGCCTCTTGTCTGATTGCTGTACACTTCTGAGAAGAGCTTGTCTCTGTCTTCCCTGCAACATACCGTTATCTAGCTGGGGTCAGCAGTGAGATTTTCCAACCTTCCTCTCTTAGGCTGAACAAGTCCAACTCCCTTTCCTGCTCCTCATATATCCACTTGCTGCTTCTAGACAGTTGCTTTCTCAGCTGACTACAGCAGAAGGTGGATTCACCAGTTAGGTCTCTAAACACCAATGGAATGATGTGGGTCAGCCAAGAGAGTCAACAAAGTCAGTGCTCTTTGACCATCATTTGAGACCTGTGATCAAAAACCCTTTCAGAAGCCCCAGGGTGTGGAAGAAAGAACAACTGGCCCAGAAGAACCCTGTGTTTCATGCTGGCAACAGAAGAGGCTCTAGACAAGCTGAAGGCACCAGTCCAAACTACCTCTGGCTACTCAGGCTAATTCTGCCTGACTAGCAGAGCTCCCCACTCCTGGATCATTCTGTTGGCTCTGGATGGTTAAGAAGGCCAGCAGTGAGATGGTTAACTCTGAAACAGAAATACTAGCAAGGAGACTTTGTCTCAACAGCACTGAGAGTTCCTGACTCTTGGACAACTGCTGCCTCTGTTGGTATGAAGATGCTGTATCCCAAAGGCTGCAGCTCCAGCCCTGAGGACTGGAACCTTTCTCCATGGCAGCACAAGCTCCTCAGACACTGCTGAATTCTGAAGGGGGTTTTGGTGGTGGGAAGGACCCCTGGGCATCTGCTCAGCTGAAGATTAGCAGAATCAAAGGGAATTAAACTCCAATAACTTCTGGGGGGAAAAAAGCTGAATTAATACAGTGTAATAGGAAGAATGGCACAGGAAAAAAAACCACAGCAGCTCCTGCTGAACCTGGTGACCTTCTCACCAGCAGGACACAAAGTGCAGAGCTGAAGCCAGTGGCTTGTCTTCCTGAGACCTGCTCTACCAAAGGACCACACACTTCTTTCCACTATGTGTCCAGAGGGTCAGACTGGTCTTCTGGCAGAAGGATTCTGAGAAGAGGAAACTATCACTGTCCCAGAGATCCCTGGGCACTGCAACAGAGCCATGATCCAGAGAGCAAGAGGCTGGTGAGCAGCCAGGAGTGAGGTAATGGAGTTAGGCAAGTGACAACTAATCTAGAGACAGCATGATTTTGTCCCTCTCCATCTTTCAGTCCCTGGAAAATGACTCATGTGATACATCAAGTGATGAGGCAGTGGGAATGTGACACCAAGGACAGATTTGCCTGGGACTCCAAAGAGCTGCTCAGAGCTCTGCAGAGGGAACCCAGGTTCAGGCGTGCAGCCAGCAGTCCCTGGAGATGGGGACGGATGTGTTTTTCTGTTGGAGAGTCACCATCCCTGGAGGTGTTTAAGAATCATCTAGATGTGGTACTTAAGGGCATGGTTTAGTGGCAGGATGGTTATAGGTCGATGGTTGGACCTGGTGATCTTAGAAGTCTCTTCCAGCCTTCACAATTCTGTGAGATACCTCTTCCAAATCAAGGCAGATCCTCTCAGCAGCTCTTTGCCCCATTTAAACTAAGCAGAAATTACTAGCTTGTAAGACTACAAAGGTCTCCAGGGTCTGAGGTGTTTCAAGGGATTCAACACTTGGTCCCAAACAAATGCTTGGCTAGAGTTGCCAAGCTTCTGAGCTTTGCTGCACAGAGCAAATTCCTTAAGGACATTGGGGTCCAACCAGATCAAAAGTGCAGTGTCCTTGCTCTCCCCAGAGCTCCAGAGGAGCTCCAAGGAGCTGGTTTATGTACTTTTTCACATCTTCAGTGCATCACACCCTGTGCTTCTTTTTCAACCATGATGAGAACTGACCAACCTTGTGCATGATGTCTTATCTGGGCTTGCATGGGGTTGGCAGAAGGAAGTCATAGGGAAAAAGGTTTTCCTTTGAAGTAGGTGAGATGCAGCAAGGTTGATTGAAAAGAAAGCCTGGCACGAAAAGAACTGCTTGTGCCTCTGTTCTTGGTGGAGTTTTGAGTCATTCATGCAGTGCAGTAGCTAGGGAGCCTGAGTGACTCATACATTGCTAACTATGGAGAAAAAAAAAAACGTATTTTCTGAAACATTCAAGCATTACTCATATTTTCACTTAATATCAGCTGATTCTAGTAGCCTTATTCCACCTTTTGGGATTTAGTACAAGCAGTTATATAAAAGACATGAAATAATGTATTCCCAGTTGAGGTGCCAGAGACTGGCACAGACTGCCCAGAGGGGCTGTGAAGTCTCCTTCTCTGGAGAGATTCATAACCTGTCTGGACACATTTCTGTGTGACCTGGTCTAGGGAATCCTGCTCTGGCAGGGGGGTTGGACTAGATGGTCCTTTGAGGTCCCTTCCAACTCCTAACATTCTGTGATATTGGGCTCAAGCTCCCTTGAAACTGAGGAGCTAAACACGGCATCAGGAACCTTGCCTAGACTGTGAAGTGTTTTGAGTGCTCCTCAGATCAGCATGGAGCTTCTTACCTTTATCAGGGAGGACCCAGGAACATTGCAAGCCCCGCATTATAGCTGACTTCCAGAGCTGTTGGAAACTGCCTTATCTCCTGTGATGTGACTTTTGTCCCAAAGGCTTCTCGAGTGTTTGACCAAATGGTGAGCAGAGCACATCCAGGGGTTGATTACTGCTCAGCTGGTACAATTTCTAGGGCCTTCAGTACACAAAACCATGGAACCACAGGACAAAACCTGAGCCTTCTGCAGGTTGAAGCAGCCCAGCTCTCTCAGCCTCCCTCACACCACCACAGGTTGGTGGCACTCTGCTGGGATTCCTCCACTTTGCCCATGCCTTTCAGGATGAGGAAGCCCAAAAGCACAGTGTGGTCCAGATGTGGTCCCACAAATGCTGAGTGAAGAGCAATGATCCCTTCCCTTGACCTGTTGGCCACACTCTTGCCGGCACAGCCCAGTGTTTGCTAGGTCTTTGCCACGAGGCCCCATGCTGCTTGAGAGCACTCAGCAGTGAGACAACATGGCCAGCACAGAGGGATCATGTGGTCACACAGCACAGAGGTGGCCAGGAGATCTACATATGGTCAGACTGGCCATAATTTCATCCACTTTGTGGACTACTGGGTAGACTATTTGATTGGTCCCTGGAGTAAGACCAGGAGTCTGACTTCATTAAGTTCCTGATTAGATAAAAATGAGTCATTCCAGTTTTAGAGAAGAGGGAAATGATGTGGACTCTTTCAGCAGATAGTTTGGAGGTCTATGAAACAAGCTGTGCAAGAGCTAGATGGTATTTTACATCAGCTTTTGGTGAAGGTTTATGGGAGGTAGGTCCCTGCTACAAAATTCTATCCCAGAGCAAGTGTCAACGCCTGTGCTGCATTATTCCAGGGAGTTCAGCATCTCTGTGGCTAAGAGTTGGGCAGGAATCAAAGGAAAACTGGATGTTTTTCTGCCTAATGAGAATGTCTAGTTTTATTACTAGAGATTAAAAAGTAAATGAAACCTCTGTGAATTCTAGGAAGGTTAAGGACCCTCAGTACAAGGCATGTTTGTGCTCCAGACAAATAGGAGTAAAAGAGCCATGAGAAGGGGCATTTCCATGATGGTCTGATGCCATCTCCTGCTTCTTCCTCTGAAGTCCCTAACAACCCTTCTTGGAGACAGGACATTGACCTTAAACTGGGAAGGTCCAAGATTTCTGGTGCTGAGAGACTGAAGTTCCAGCACTGAGAACATTGTGTGCCTCCCCATGACCCCTTCCTCTACCCACAAAGGCAAAAGCACTTTGCTGAAGTTGGACTGGGAAGAACCAGAGGCACTCAGCTGCTGAAGCCCAGAAGACCACGGATTTATGTCCTCTGGTGGTCTAGCAGAGGACACAAGGAGATACAGGTAGGGACATGGACAAAGCAAGCATGATCTTGGCTCTGCAGTGTACTAGGGTAAGTCAAATGCCAATTAGCAAGGCTAAAACTACTGTTAAGCCTAATTCCAACTTATGATGCTCATCTTCAGCCACTTTATCAACCAGTCCCTCCAGGTCCTTTTCTGCTGAGCAGCTTTCCAGCCACTCTGCCCCAAGCCTGTTAGCAGCAGGATGAAGCAGGGCAGAGGCAGAAGAGATAGATAAAGAGGTGAGACATACCTTTTAGAAGGTGGCAGCTCTGTCTGATGCAGCTGGGAGAGGCCAAGGATTGTCCCATCACTGGAGGGTCAGTCATGAGCAGAGCCCACCACATGCCATCACCACTGAGTGGAGTTTGCAGAAGTGAGACTGAGAAGACAGTGCAAGCCCTGACACTCCTGATCTCCTCTGCTAGAGCCTTTTATGCTGAGACCCCACTGATCTCACCAATGCTGGTCACCTGAGCAGGGTGGGGCAGTGACTGTCCCCAGCTGCAGTGAGTTTGAGGCAGAAGCTCTCTTTCCTGGCAGTGGCAGATGAGGCTCAGTGTGGGTTGGGTTTCCTTACATCTGCACAGCTGGGGGTCTCCAGGATGCTCTGAGGAGCCTTGACTTCCAGTAGTCTTCCCTTTAAGGTGTCCCACCACCTGCAGAACTCTCCAAAACTGCCACCTCTGCCCTGGGTTGCAGCCACAACCTTGGCAGGTGAGATCACCTCTTAGGTAGCCTTGTGGTGTCACCCATCTAGCAGCAAGTTCTGCTCTGCTCTTCTCCAGCACACCACCACATTGCCCTGGCTTTTCACATCCCAGTACTCCCAGTTCCTCCCCTAGCAGGGACACGCAGCTTCACATGTGGTTACAGCTTTGGAGCATCCATCTGAGGCAGAAGAGCACACACACAAAAGCCATGTACCTTGTGGGTGAAAGGAGCCCACCACTATGGGCAGCAAGGATCCAAACCATGGCTCCACCTCCTTTCCTGGAGAGAGGGATGTGGTTCAGTAGGAAAAGGATCCTGGTGAGGCTGCTCAGACAGCATTACCCCTTTCACTAACTAAAATCAGGGTTTTCTGTGACCACCTGGTGAGAGGTACCTGAAGGACACTCTACCTCTCATTTCTTCTCCTAGGAAGGATCCTGTTCCCTGCCCTGTGCACGAAGACAGACTAGTGTAGGCAGGAGAAGGAGCCCTCTGCAGCTGTCCTGTGAGCACAGAAACCCCCAACAAAGGGATCAGGATGAGGAGAAACACAAGGATGTCCAGAAAACATTTGTAGCTGCCTTCTTCGAAAGCAGCTCCACCATCACTGATGGTGGGAGTGGGGAAAGGACATGAAGAGCAGCAGAAATAGGGGCTTCTAAAAGTGACTCATCTTCTTGTTGACTTCTGCCAAAGGAGGAGTTGGGGGACTTCCTGAGCAGGAGATTGCTTCTGCAGTATCATGCTTAATAATGAGAGCTGGAGGTGATTTGTTCAGTCTAGCCTGAATGTCTGTATGGTTTCTACCTTCACAATTACCACAGCAATCAGTTCCACCATTTCATAAGTACTCTGGGGAAAAGCACTTCATTCTGGTTGTGCCAAGCCTGCTGTTGGCTGGAGTCCCTCTAGTTCCTACAGTGTCAGAAACAGTGAACTTCTTCCACCCTTCTTTATAGCCCAGTGGGTATATAGGTCTCTGTAGACCCTCAGGTGCTGGTGTCCCGAGGTGGAGACTCCAGGTCCACTTTGTTTCTTTGAGTCAGGAAAGCATTTGGTGCTCATGTTTGTCCTTCTCTGAACATTTTATGATCAAGATGTTTGTCCTCCTCTGACCATTTTATCCTCATGGTTGTCCTTCTCTGGACATGTTCTAGCTCTAAGATGGGTGGAACAGAACTGCATCCTGCTCCCACAGTGACACTCCTCATTACTTAGTAACCTAATGATGTTTTTTGCCCTGTTCTTGATTTATTTCCTAGCAATTACCTTACATCTTCACTCCCTTTTGCAGTAACACTGCCTTACCTCATGGCTAACAGTTTCAAACCACCTTGCCTGATATTAAACATCTTAGTCCTAACTTCCCAGTGCTTCCCACAATTCCCTTTGAAGTTATTCCACCCAAATTTCCCCTGATGTGCAATCAGATAAAGATACACACATTCCTTTAGGGAATTAACCTACATATGTCTAGTGAGGAAACAACCATCTGTCTATCTGAGATATGCACACTCCAGAACATGCCTGACTAAGCCCCAGGTTTGCCCACATCTCCCCTGTGGTGTTTCTGAACAACTGGGTATCACCACACTGAGGATGGAGCATTATTTTACCCCAGACACATGTTGGCTTCAAGAAATGTGAGCCACAAACTTCAAAAGGAGTTCAGTCCATCAGGAATTAGCAACACAGTTGAGGAAGGGTCTAGAACACAAGTGTTGTGAGGAGCAGCTGTGGGAACTGGGATTGGTTAGCCTGGAGAAGAGGAGGCTCAGGGGAGACCTTCTCACTCTCTGCAACTCCCTGGAAGGAGGTGGTAGTGAGGTGAGGCTTGGTCGCTTCTCCCAAATAACAAGTAATAGGACAGGAGGAAATGGCCTCAAGTTGTAGCAGGGCAGGTTCAAACTGGATATTAAGAAGAATTTCTTTCCCTAGAGGGCTCTCAGGCATTGGCCCAGGCTGCCCAGGGAGGTGGTGGTGGAGTCACCATCCCTGGAAGCATTCAAACAATGTGGAGCTGTGGTGCCTGGGGCCATGGTTTAGTGGAGAGCATGGGAGTGTTGGGTGGTTGATCTCAGAGGTCTTTTCCAACCACAATGATTCTATGATGCTCTGTTGACCAAAGAAGGGCCTTCAGGGAGTATTTCCATCTTCCTGTTCACAGAAGAGCAGAATCTCACTCCTATGGAGACTCCTCCAGCCCCTTGCCTTACCAAACCCTACAGCATAGGTTGATCACATTCCTGTCCCTTAACTGGAATGAGATGACAGCTGAAGGGTTTCCAGGTTCCTCAGATGTAAAGGTCTGTGGTGAAATGACAGATGTGCAGCTTTACACCAGCCCACTCCCTCATGGAGGAAGAGCTGTTGGAGCTGTGGGACACTAGTAAGGATGGCACTGCAGGAGCGGATGGTGGTGAGGGACACTGGTCGTGCCTGCAGATAGAACCTACCTCTCTCCTTGTGCCTACCCTGAGCAGGACTTGCCCACCAGCTCCTTTCATGTTAAGTGCAATTGTGAGCTGCAGGTCCTCTCCTCCTAAGGTAACCCTCTCAATGTATATTTGGACCTGTTCCATCCCAAAAGCACTGCCTGACTCCCAGAAGAGCTGGTGTGTAAGAGATGAGAAGGGTCCAGCTGCTGCTGTGTGTGGTCCAAGACACAGGCTGGTGGGGCTTGTCAGTTCACTGTAGAGCATGCATCTGACATGCAGGAGAGGTTTTCTGAGGAGCCTGCAGTCCAGTCCTGAGGCTGTCTCCTCCAAGCAGCAATTACCAGGGCTGGTGAACCCCCTGGAGCAATGTTCATGGGACTGGGCTTCAGAAGGATAGGTGGTGGCTCAGCCTTGGCTTCCTGAGCACACTGTCTGCCAGATGTTACACGACTGCAAAGCAGCATCACCCACACACAGGCAGACTAACAGACACTTTGCAGTTTGTGTTTCCCAAACATCAGACTCAGCTCTTCTATATCTGGCATCATTTTACTGACTTCATGCTTTCCCTTTGAACTTCAGATTCATTGGGTGCTGTCTAAGTTCTTGTTTCAATGCTGTTGTCCAAGAAAGTAACACAAACCCAGGCTGGTATTTAGGAGAGGATGAGTTCAGTGACTAAATGACTAAAGGTTAATTTCAAGCTCCCATTGAGTAGGTGGAGTGAAAGAGCAAAGCATCCTTGAGGATGGTGTGTGAAGGGAATAGCAGAGTGCAGTCACCGGAGATAGCCCAGCCATCCTTTCAGGATGATTCACATGACATTTGTGCCTCAGCCTCAGCTTCTCAAATGTCTGTCTCCTGTGGTTGTTATTTTACCTTGCTTTTTCAGAAGACAGCCGATGTGATGAGGCTGTCCATCTGCCTGGCTGTCTATTTGTCCCACCTGTCCCTTCTCCTAACCCCCCTGTAGACCTACTGGCCAGTTTTGGTCCTGTCTGGTGGCAGGGTGGAGGTCTCGTGGTGAATTATCCTACATGGGCTATAAAAATTGGCTGCTCCTCAGGAAGGACTTAAGGCAGCTCCTGACAGAGGGAAGGGCAGGGTGAATCCAGCTGTTGGTGGCCTGTCCACAGCAGCAGCTGGGCAGGTGGTGGACATGCACTTACTCATCAGGCAATCAGGACCTAGGGCTCTTGAAGCCTGAAACAACATGTGCTGTCTCTTGCCTGTGGGAGGATGTCCTGAGGGACAGAGGGCAGCTGTGCTATTGCTGTGCAAAGGGAAGGGAATGAAGGACACATTTCTCTTGATAAACCAAACATCCTCATGTCTGCAGCTCCCCATGTCTGCTCCTTGTCTAGGAGCAACATCTGCATCTGTAACCCTGGGTAACTCCAGGTAGAGGATTCAGCTCTTGGCTGGCCACTCCTGCAGGGATTTGGAAGCTCTGGAATCATAGAATCAGCTGGCTTGGAAGAGACCTTTGAGATCATCAAGTCCAACCCTTGACCCAACACCACTATGATTACTAGATCACAGCACTAAGGGCCACATCCAATCTCAATGTGGAGATGTGGTGCTGGGGGCCATGGTTTAGTGGTGACCTGCCAGCCCTGGTTAATGGTTGGACTTGATGTTCTTAAAGGTTTTCTATGATTTTGTGCGTTAACTACATCCCGATGTGACCCACTTCAGACCTGGATTTGCTGTGACTCCTGAAGCCCTGCATGCCTGTGCTTAAACTGCAGACCTCCTCAGCTGTGAGAGGACAGTTAGACCTCTGATCTGTTGTCCATCTTCACACACTGCTGAGACAGCATTTAAGCATGCGAAGAGATGCTGTGGTCTGGCAGGGGATATAAATGTGTGCTTAGGTTTATCTCCTGGGGCTGCTCAACCTCTAACACTAACTGTGTGTCTCTGCAGCAATGAGGCTGCTCTGTGCAACAGTCTCAGGGCTCTGAAAGCCTTCCAGACTCTTTGTGTGTTCTCCCTCCACCACACTCTCTTACTCTTCATTTTTTATAAGCTGAATAATCAGGACAAAGCTGCATTTCCTTTCCTGCAAGGCATTTGCTTCCTCCTCAGGCCTTTCCACAGTGCACCACGTACACCTTGCCTTTGGGCAGGTACTAAGGGTGTGATCCTGCCCAGGTGCTCCCAGGATCCCTGTGGGACTGGGAGCTGATGAAAAAACTTCTCTTTTCATTTTCATGCCTCCTTTCTTCTAACAAAGTGACTCAACAGCCTCTGCAGTTCCTCAGCTTCCCTCCCAAATGGAATGCATCTCATTTCCATGCCTTTTTAAGCTCACCAGGATAAAGCCCAGGTGTTTCCCAAGGGAAGCAGTGCAGGATTACAGCCTGGCAAGGGTGCTAATGGCACAGGCAGGGCCTGGGCAGGGAGCTGGCAGAATGGGACAGCTTCTGTCCCACTTTTTTTTCCACCATTTCTGTTACAATTTGTCTGAAAATGTCATGCTTGAGGTTTTGATGCCTAAATTTCAATTGCAACCTCATGATCTGCTTGTCTACAAGAAAAAAACCCACCTTGCTGTGCTTCAGAATATGAGTTGCAGTCCTGAGTTCAGCCTTGGCTAAACTGCATGTTTATTCCTGACATGAAGCTATGAACTCTGCTCCTGCAGAGAGGAAATCATTACCCATGCCAGTGCCCTGAGGGGCGAGGGCCTGAGGAAGGAGGAGCACAAACATCACAGAAAAAGCCTAAAATGCTTCTTAGAAATAGGACATCCAGCCCAGCTTTAACTGTGGGACAGAATGGCTCCAAGCACTGTTGGAAGCATTGGACGGATGCTTCCCCTCCTGCCATGAGAGTTGCGGTTTAGGTGGTGAAATAAGGAGAAAATAGGGGAAAGTGAAGCAAAAGTGGAAGAATTCTTAGCAGCACAACTGTCAGTTTGCATCTGTGTGGTGTGGAGTAGAAAAGCAATTTTCCCTCAACTTGACCTCACTGAAGTTCACTTCCCTTCCCAAAGAAGGCTTTGCTGGTGGTCAGCAATGGGCTGCTCAAAGGGGTCCAGAGAGCCTCCTGTGTGGAAGGAAGCGGGGGAGGGCTGGGGACACAGCTGCTCCTCACCCTTGGGTGCTCCCTGCATGAAGAGGGGGCAGGCACTGGAAGGCTCTCTCCTGCCATGCAGCCAAGGATTCCCCTCTGCTGGGGAATTCTTCATCAGTTTCTTCCTGGCACTGCTGGAGGACACACAGGTACCACATGTGACATCCACAGGGATGCTAAAGTTCTCTCCTTCACATGGAAGCTGAAGGGGAATGCAGAAGCTGTTAGGGAGCAGCCCAACAGAGGCAAGGCTGCTGCAGCTCCAACAAGACTTCTTGGGTGGGGGGCAGGAGGCTGGAGCCAGGCTTTGCTCACTGGTGCCCAGGGACAGGACAAGAGGCAACAGGCACAGACTGGAGCAGAGGAAGTTCCAGCTAAAGAGAAGGAGGAACTGCTTTCCTTGGAGGCTGGTGGAGCCCTGGCCCAGGCTGCCCAGAGAGCTGCTGGAGTCTCCATCTCTGGAGACATTGCAAAGGCAGCTGGAGCCCATCCTGTGCAAGCTGCTGGAGGTGACCTTGCAGTGCCAGGGGGGTTGGACTAGATGGACTAGATGATCTCCAGAGACCCCTTCCAACCCCTAGCATTCAGTCCACCTTGCAGTCCACCTGCATGCCAGCTCCCTGCCTTCCCTTCTCAGTATCCAGCCTCTCTGTCGTGGATGGAAGCAGAGAGTTGGGGTTTTTTTACCTCTCAAATTAGCTCTGAAAATTCATATGAATACCAAGTTCTTTAAAGACCCAGTACCAACATTCCCTTTGTTTAGACTCAGACCCATTTCTGGCTTTGTTTCAGCAATTAATCCCTGCATGTGTAACATAGGCAGGGAAATCCTGCCCATACTATCAATGTTTCTTATGTTTGCACTCTGTCTTTTTTACATGGTAACTTTGTGCATGGATTACTGAAAGGATTTCTTACTTTTTCCAATGCTGGGAGGTGAAATAGGTGAGAAGGTTCAGGACTCTGCTTTCCCACCTCCTACCCTTGTGTAGGTGACTTCCCCATGTACACGCTCCAGTTACCAAAGCAGCTCCTGGGGAGGATAACTCCTGCCACTTGACACTGAGTGTTTACTGAATCTTTTTCAAAAGCATGGAAAGAAAACCCTCTCCTGCCTGGCATGGTGGGAAAAGATAAGTGTTGCTGTGAAGTGGGGAGATGAACATTTGAGCAGAGGGTACCCAGCAAAGGAAGCAAGCTCTGCCAGCCTGAGGGGTGTGTGGGGCAGGGATGTGCCCCACTGCTCTCCTTGCTCACAGGGAGTGTCTCACAATTTTCCCTTAAGGAATTGCTTTTCAAGTACCTGTTCTGTAAAATGGGGATAATCCTGCCTCCCTTGGCATGCCCAAAAGGTCCAGTAATGTTTTCCTTGGTATTTTCAATCTCTGGAAGTCCCTGGGCATAGCCCAGGACCTTGCTTGTGGTTTCAGCACCCAGCTGCCCTAGCAAGACCTTCATCTTTGACTTAGTGTGACTGTCTGTGACTCAGCTCTGAAATACAGTGTTTTTCCACTCATAATGGTGATAAGTATAACCTTAAACTGGGCTACATTACAGATGAGATCCCAAGAACATTTCTAATCTCCTGTTATTTACTTGTAACATCACGAATCACAGTGTTACAGTGTACATGATATCCCCTGATGATATAATTACAGGGCTCACTATATAATCTGCTTTCTTAATTCATTGTAGTCAACATTCACCTTTTAGCAGGGCATGCTTTAATGTTCAGAGGCACATTACTCAGGCTGAAACTAAGCAAAGCTCCTGACATAACAGCCACATCGTGGTGGCCACGTATCTGCTGTGTTTGCTGACCTCCTGCTATAGCCTTTGCTCCCACCCTGCACATGAGCAGCACAGGGGGCCTACAGGATGGGTGCAGTGAGATGACTTATTCGAGGTGGGCTCCATAATGTGGGGCTGGAGCTTGTTCTCAGCCTTATCAGCCAGGGTGTGTTTCCATAGAATCACAGACTGTCCTGAGCTGGAAGGGACCCACCAGATCATCGAGGCTAACTCCTGTCCATGCACAGGACGACACCACGTGCCTGGGGCTGTTGTCCAAAGGTTTCTTGAGTTCAATTAGGTTTGGTGCCATGACAACTTCCCTAAGGATCCTGTTTTAGTGCTCCACTACCCTCTGGCTGAAGAACCTTTCCCTAATATCCAACATGATGAGAACCTGTGGCTCTGAGCTCTGGCTCCACCAACTCTGTGGTTGTGAGCTGCTCCTTCTCAACGGGAGAGGTCTCAAAGCTAAGTGGGGAGTGTGGCCAGTCTATCACTCTCACTGGTGCCCTTAGCTCCCTCTCCAAAGGCAGATTAGGTCAAAGATCCTGGAGAGTACTAAAAAACCTATTTTGCCCCAATGCCTCCACACAGTGAGTCCCCCAGAGACAAGCAGGGATAGAAGTGCAGGGGTTCTGCAGACCCAGGGGGCTGGACCTATGGGTGTCCAGGGCTGGGAGAAGCCTATCACCCTGTCTCCAGGCATGGCACAGGCTCCAGCAGGAGAAGCAGGGCTCGTGCCCACATGGATGAGCTCCCATCCTTCCCCAAGGATTGCTGCTCCCAGGCCATTACAGCTGGCCCAGATGCTGGTACCATGTGCATGCAGTGCTGACCGTAGGCACCTTCACCCTCCCCCCATCATCTCCAGGTCTGTCTCAACTCACATTTCCATTATGAAGCTTACCAGGAAGGAGAAGGGAAGCAGCCTCTCCAGGTCTGAACTGCATGGTCCTTCATCTGCTGCTAGTTCAAGAAGGGCTGAAGCTGCTTGTTGAGGCTCAGTGCTAAATCAAGGGTCTGCTAGTTAAGGAGGTCTGCCTGGAGAAAAGCCCTTGCAATGGTAAGCAGCATCACCTGCAGAGCTTCCTCTGAGTGCAAACAGGACCATCTGAGTCTGGGTTGAGCAGGGACCTGATCTGCAAAAGCTTGTTGCAAATTCCAGGGAAATGACCTCTGCTGAGGTAACCTTTGCTGAATTGAACATCACTGGATAAGCAGCACTCCAACACCCAAGCTTTTAGCTTTTTACCCTTAGTTTTCTTCAAACTGTAAATTCATTATCTGCTGGCTTGGGTACCCAGCCCTGCCACTGCTCTCCCTTGGTACTTACCAATACAAAGATTTGTCCATAATCTATTTCTCTCTGTGCCACCAAATCCTACCAGCAGGATGCCAGTAATTTTCCAGGCTTGCTACACTCTGTCCAGCTGACACCAGCTGCTGCTGTGTCACTGAGGGGGCCACAAACATGTCACAGGTGAGTCAACAAAGTGCAGGTGGATCAGCAGCCTTACAGGTGCCTTCCTGACATGGAGCACATCCTACAAAGCCCTGGATATTCTTTTGCTTCCTTTCCTTCTCCCACATCTGATTTTCATACTTATGAACATGCAAATGCAACAGGGAAATTTAGGAAATCTGTTACTAAGGCAACTGATTAGGTGATGATGCAATTACCTCATTACTTGGAAGCTAGGATGCCCTGTGTTGCAGTCAGCTCTTTCCAAAGGGGAGAAGGAAAGTTTTCATAATACTTCCCCACTCAAAGGCAGCACAGCCCTAAAAATGGCTTGCCTTGAGAAGACACCAGAAGTACCAGAAGCCAGCCAAATCCAGGTGCCTTAGCTGTTAAGTGAGCAGAAGGAAAATCTCCTCCTCACTCCCATGCTGGCAGTAGATGTCACGTGGGAAAAAAGCAGACATCCACCTATAATAACATTGAATTATCAAGAAGAGACATCAAAGCAGTAAAGAAGCAGGTCCTTGGACCCAGATGTTGTATCTAAATGGAATTATACAGATGACATTGGCCCAAGGACTGTGGTTCCCCAGAGCAGTTAACCTGGAAGAGATCATTTTCCTGCAGTTAAGGCTGGGACCATTCTGCTGTTGCAGACTCTGCCTTTCCCCAGGCTGACCTCCTGCAGCTTTACCACAGGCTTTCCTCCTGCATTTTCCTTCCTCTTCACACATGTTGCCTCCCACCCTTCTCTACAGTCTTGGTCCCATGCAGTATTTCTTTCATTTGAATAGTGCCCAAAGACTAGGTCTGTGCATCAGACCTTTGATCCCAGCTCCCCCTGAGCTGGAGAAGGAAGGAGCAGAAGCCAGCACAGATGATGGGGACCTGCTCAGTTCTCAGTGGGAGTGGTATCTCCTGCCTCTTCCTCCAAGCCCATCCTCAGCATATTCAGTCTTTTCACAGTCTGCAGCCCTAGGATTTGCAGCCCAGGTACCTGCTGCCCATGCTTTCTGCAGACTGGAGGAGTTATCTCAGGCCTGCTGGTGGCTCTGGGACCCCAATCAAACTGATGACGTGTGTTGTTTGGCTGCCTCTGCCAGCTCCCACTGGGAGTTTCCATGCTTTCCACACACATCTGGCTCCCTTCCTACAAGCCAGGAGACAAATCCTGGCCTATTTTTCTTGGCCTTTGTTTTCAATGTTTTTCTTAATAAGTCCTCACATTGCTCCTTTGCTCACAGACAACTCAGAATTATTATTTCTGGTGCCCCAGAAACAGTGCTGGAAGGATCAATAAAGGTCATCAGGTATGGATGTGGAGTAGTAAGTGTTGTCAGCTGTGGCTGTTGGTGCTTCATGAGGGTTTCTGGGTAGCCAGAAGCTGGAAGCTCATGCCATCAGAGAGTGCAGGCTGAAGGAAAAAAAGATGGAGGAGAAAGCAATGCAGAAAGCAATAGTCTGCTGCTTTTGGGGGGGCCAAGACACCAGGAGCTTTGTAAAGGAGCAGAAGATGTTGACCTGCTGTCCTGGACTTACATTGCCTCTTCAGTCCCACGTTGCTGCCCTTCTGCAGCTGCACTTGAAGTGATCATTTTGAAAGGTTTCAAAAGCAAACCCCACCTGAGTCAAGGCTTGTGCAGTCAGTTTGGTTTTGCAGAGCACCACATAGGTCCTGAGCTGTGTTCATGGTGTCAGTCAGGCTAGGAAACATTGGCATTGTGTGTCCTGCTGGTACAGCTGGAGGTGGTGGTGTCCAGAAGCACTGTGGAGAAATACTTTCTGAGAGATGAGGCTGGAAGAGGACTGAAGAAGACCTGCTGGTGGTGCCTTTACTGCCTTGCAGAGCAGCTTCCCAGAGCCAAACCTGTGTTCAGAAAACACCACAGCAGTGAGTGCATCACTGATCTCCAGATATGTCACCTTTACCATTTTGCCAGTGAACCTTCTTCTTATGGGGGAAGGTGAAGCCTCCAGTCTGACTTCTCCCTACCCACAGACTCCTTAAGGAATGCAGCAGGGACCTGCCCCTAGGCTGCTCCTGCTCCCCACCCTGTGGCAGGGCTGGCATCAGCTGCCTGCCGTGCATGGTGCTGGGGCACACGTGTGTGCAGCTGTGAGCTTTCTGCAGTGATTTCCCAGCGGCCAGGGAGGAAAAACGAAAAGCAGAATGAAATTGCAAAGCCACATCTGCTCTGTGGGAAATACTCAGGTAATATGAATACCAACAGAGACAAGGCAACCCCCTCCCACTGTCTAAATAGAGCCAGCAAGTGTGTGCAGCACTAGTGAAACTGCAGTGATCATCACCTTCCTCTGGAGAAATTCACACACTTCTGGATTTGTTTTCCCAGTTGTAATGTGCTCTGTTGGTTTCCTTTTCTTTTTCCTGTTTCCTTTCTTGTTTTATAAATACAGTACCTGCTAACATCCTTCTCCAGCAGGGCTTAGGGACCACAGTTTTACAGGAGATGGCAGCTGGACCAGGGGCAGTAAGTGCCTAGATGCTGAAATCCCATACAGCAGGCAAGGTCACAGGAAGGTCCTGTGTCAGAAGAAGTGAGGTAGTGCATCCCTCCACCAAGTTCCTCCCCACCTGTAGCCTTGATTTGGGTGCACTCCATCCCCTTCTCCAGGCCACTGAGAAGAATCCAGCAGGATGCTTACAGAAAGTGGGGAAAACATCCCAAGATGGCCAAGAGGTCAGGTTGAAGTCAGGAGATACGTCAGTGCAGGGAAGGAGCAAAGCCAAGCAAGAGCCTGGCTGAGAGCCCTTCCATCACCTGCCCCTGGCAGCAGCACACCCATCCATTACCAGCAGCAGTGCCAAATCCTATTTTCCAGGTCATCAATCTTACCAGTCACTGTAAAACATTATATAAGTCAGCTCTGTTTGGTATGCAGCCTGCACCACAGCTCTGCAGGCCTCAAGCCAAAGATCTGAGCAGATCAGGCAACATCAGACCCGGCCCTTCAAGGGTACCTGATGGTACTGGGGCTGGGTTCTGCTGCTCCCCAGTCCTGCAGCAACATGCCTCCTTCACATGTGCTGTGTAAGGATCGTTGGGCACCACCTCTGAAGTCTACTAAAGCACCCTGCCAAGCTTCATGTAGTGGGCTGTCCAGGGAACTGTCTGAAAGGAGCACACCTATCAAGGAGAGCTTCTCTGGAGTAGGTTTCTGTAGCACTGAGCTTGCAGCACCACCCTGCAGAGCCCCAGCCCTCCTCTCTGTCCTCTACTGACAGGAAAAGTGAAGGACAAACAGGGAGGATATGCTCCAAGCTGCTCATTGCTTTGCAGTTCCCTATAAGACTGTGTGCTATGACAGCACAGTTCCCAGTGCAGCCCCTGTGGTTGACACACTGTCCATGAGGTTGTTTTTCACTCCCTGCACCAGCTTTGCCTAGAATATCAACTCACATCTGTTTCTGGTCCTTCATGTGACCCACAGCTGTCAGCTCAATGGCAACCAACCACACAGAATCACAGGATCACAGAATTCCAGAAGGTTAAGGGTTGAAAGGGATCTCTGGAGATCATCCAGTCCAACCCCCCTGGCACAGCAGGGTCACCTCCAGCAGCTTGCACAGGATGGGCTCCAGCTGCCTTTGCAATGTCTCCAGAGATGGAGACTCCAGCAGCTCTCTGGGCAGCCTGGGCCAGGGCTCCACCAGCCTCCAAGGAAAGCAATTCCTCCTTCTCTTTAGCTGGAACTTCCTCTGCTCCAGTCTGTGCCTGTTGCCTCTTGTCCTGTCCCTGGGCACCAGTGAACAAAGCCTGGCCCCAGCCTCCTGCCCCCCAGCCAGGAAGTCTTGCTAAGCATTGAGATTTGCTGCCCTCAGCCTGCTCTTCTCTAGGCTCCCCAGTCCCAGCTCTCTCAGCCCTTCCCCAGAAGAGACATGTTCAAGTCCCCTAATCAATTTTGTAGCCCTACAGTAGCTCTACAGTTCTCTCTCTCTCTTCTCCATGTTTTCCTATTTGGAAATTTTGCAAGAGGCAAAAAAACCAAAATGAGACAGTCCAAGAGGTAAGGAAATGAGAAAAGCCTTAGTGGCCCAGAGCAAAGGTCACCTAGGCAGGACTTCCAAAGGCCTCTGTGTGGAGGAGGAAGTTAGCACGTGGGAAGAGTGCAGAAAGGAGATGGGAGGACAGCAATGCCTGCCCTTTGTGCAGCTTCCCAGAGTCAGAAGATTTGCTCATCTGGAGGCTGTAGCAAGCTCTTTGCAGCTAATAACCACCTAAGACCGTAAAAGTAGGAATGACCACAAATCTTCATACCCTTGTGTGCAAGCTACATTGCTGCCTTTTTTTCCCCCCACATGCCATGCAGGTGTAACAACTAAACCCAACCACAGTGCTGGAAGTAAGCCTTCCACAGAAACCACCATGGGGCTGCTAATGAAATTGTCTTCTGCAGGACCAGCTGGGCAAGGGGGCAGCCACACCTGACAGATGTGAGTCGTTTTGCCAAGGCACCAATAGACAGCACTCAGATCTGGCAGGGATGATGGTCACTGTTGGCCCTGCCTGGAATCTAGATGTGGCTCCTGTTGGCAAAATTTTTCCTCCTAGCTCTCTGATAACATTTAATATCTGTGCAGTTCATGTTCATAAACATTATAAAGGCCTGGACAGAACAGAATCACAGAATCATTGTGGTTGGCAAAGGCCTCTGAGATCATCCAGTCCAACCAGCCACCCAACACTCCCATGCTCTCCACTAAACCATGGCCCCAGACACCACAGCTCCACATTGTTTGAATGCTTCCAGGGCTGGTGACTCCACCACCACCTCCCTGGGCAGCCTGGGCCAATGCCTGAGAGCCCTCTAGGGGAAGAAATTCTTCTTAATATCCAGTTTGAACCTGCCCTGCTACAACTTGAGGCTATTTCCTCTTGTCCTATTACTTGTTATTTGGGAGAAGAGACCAAGCCTCACCTCACTACCACCTCCTTCCAGGGAGTTGCAGAGAGTGAGAAGGTCTCCCCTGAGCCTCCTCTTCTCCAGGCTAACCAACCCCAGTTCCCTCAGCTGCTCCTCACAACACTTGTTCTCTAAACCCTTCCCCACCTTCCTTGCCCTTCTCTTGCCACATTCCAGCACCTCAGTGTCCTTCTTGGAGTGAGGGGACCAAAACTGACCCCAGGATTTGATATGTGGCCTGACCAGTGCTGAGTACAGGAGGACAATCCCTGCCCTAGTCCTGCTGGCCACACTGTTGCTGATCCAAGCCAAGATCCTGTTGGCCTTCTTGGCCACCTGGGCACACTGCTGGCTCACCGTAGCTTTGCTCAGAGACACCAGAGCTTAACTCTGCATTTAAATATTTGGGGGGAACACATCCCACACTGTATGTTTGGGATAAGAACAAGGAGTCTTTGCCTGGAGCTGGTCAGAGGGGTGACTGGCTGGTGTGAATCACAAACACCAGAGCCCAGCCCCTAGCTCCAGGATGGGGGCAGTGTCATGGCACACGGCTCCACTCCCTGATTTGATGCCTTATTTAACTAATCAGCACAGCAGGAGCAGTTCATTTCCACTATTCCCATAAATGAGAGCTCTGTAATTTGCAGATGCAGCTGTAATAGTTGTAATGCTTCATCCCTGCTGTGCTGCTTACTTACATAAACCATCCAGTTGGAATCAATACTTATTTACTGCACCTAATCAACACTGTTTGAATTACAAACATGAGGAATTTGCATAGAAGCTGAGCTGCTGCCTTTTCCCCCAGGTACTGGTGTCTAAGGGTTTCTTCAATCCATTCCAAAAGGCAGAAGGGAAGGGATGTAAAAAGCAGTGGAATGACAAACAGCTCAGATAAGGGATTTGTTAGCTCTTTTTGTGGGGAAGGCAGGGATTTGACATTCATCATAAGAGGCTGCTGGAAACCACAGAGGAAACCCACAAGAGCAGCCTCTTCTCTGCCACAGGAACTGGCCAGTAATTCTTAGGCAGTTTTCAGTTGCCAGGGGATGGACTGGAGAGAGAAGGAGAAGACCAAGTTCCAGGTCTCTTCATGAAGTCCAGTGGCATTGCCAGCCCCTGGGTTGGACAGAGATTGGTGAAAACCTCTGTGAGACATCAAAGCTCCTGCACTGCAGATGAAGAGCAGCACTGCCAGAGGAGGCCTGATGTAGATATGATCAATCAGAAAATCATAGAACCACAGAATTATTGTGGTTGGAAAGGACCTCCAAGATCATCAAGTCCAACTGTCAACCTATTGCCCTCATGCCACTAAACCATGTCCCTAAGTACCACAGCTCTGTTTTATGAACCCTTCCAGGGCTGGTGATTCCACTACCACCTCCCTGGGCAGCCTGGGCCAATGCCTGAGAACCCTCTGGGGGAAGAAATTCTTCCTAACATCCAAGCAGCTTTGTTGCCTTTCTCTGGCATCTTGGTGCTTGGCTTTGTCTGGTGCTTGCTTTTATCTTTTGGTGGTGGTGGTGTTTTTGTTTTGCTTTTTACAAGAAAGGATGTTATGATTCCCCAGTGTGATGTTCCCAGTTTTTAAATAGCTTTTTTCCCTCCTGACAAAGCAGAAATTCTATTAGTCTGGAAGATACTCCCTTTTTATCTCACATTTCTGCCAATAATCCTGTATATATCTATATTTATTTCTATGTGTCTCTCCATGACAGGCAAGAAAGCAATTCTGGCGTGAAGATACTTATTCATATACCAAATCCCCATTTCCTTGAGTAAAATTCCCTGTCCAGACATCTGTCCATCCACCCACCAAAGCAGAAACCACCACAGAAACATTTGCAGAAGAACAGCCAGAAAGGGATACAGCTGCAGCAGTGGTAGGCTGTAGGCAATAACTGCAACTTCATCTCTTAATTAGAGAAGTGGGGGAGTCAGGATATAAAAATGGGACGTGAACTGACAGAGGGAAACCCAATTCCCTGGCAGGCCCCAAAATTTCCAGGACACTTTAGGGTATGCACAAGGCAGTACCTGGCAGTGGGGAGAAAACAGATAGCTTGTATTTTGTTCCATGTCCTTCAGCTTCCAATAGCAATGCTGAACTCTGGCCAAGGCAGCTGTTTGGGAATTTATGATCAATCAAGGTGATTGGGTCTTGGTCTTAGGTCTCCAGGTCTCTAGGGGGTCATTAATGCCTAGAAAATGCTCTGCATCTCTTTTATTGCTGTTGAAATGATGAGCAACTGTGAATTACAAGGGTGTTGTGGTCATATATCAAGCAGTTCAAGGTTGGTAAATCTGAAATAGATGAAGAGGGGCAAACTGAGCTCTAATTAGCAGTTTCTTCCCTTTCACATGTGCCTTGCTTTTCCTGTTGTAGAGCTGGTGCTGGGGCTGAACTGGAAGCTAGTGTGAAATAAAGCTTGCAGTCTTTTCCAGAAAGAATAAAAAATATGCTGGAAAATACAATAGACAATTATCTTCTGCAATGCAGCTTGTGAGACAAGGTCTCCAGCCTCTTATATCTGAGATGCACTTTCTATTGGCAGCATGGGTCCTGGAGGAGTGGGGGAGGCATAAAGACAGGGAAAAACTAGTGGGAGGAGTGGGTTGTGCATAGTTCTCACTCTCAGCAAAAGAAAAAGGAAACCATGAAAAGAAGCAGGTTTCTAGCAGATTAGGCACTGTCTGTAGAAAATAAAACTACTCTGAGAATTTCTAACTTTGTGTTAAATTGGCCACAATGGCCAAAGTGACATTTACAGCATGACTTGAAGGGGGGAGAAAAAGAACTAATGAGCAAGGGAATCTGCTGTGAGCACTTAGTGTTATTTACTAAAAGGAAAAGCCCAGCACCTCTCCCAGGAAAGAGCTGAGGCAGTGCTGTGTATGCAGAGTGCTTATGATCCTAAGCAGAGGGATGGATAGGAAATTGCCCAGCACTGGCTGTAGAGCTCTGCCTGAGCCACCCCTCCGCAGAGTGCCTTTACCCAGGGCAGGGGTGCGTGTGCATGCGGGGCTGGACTGGGAGCAATTTTGGCAGCTAAGATACCACTGACCTCTGCTGGGAGGAATCAGACACTTTCAGCTTTTGTCATGGGCCCTGTGCTGCTCAGATGTGGTGGAGACTCCCCCGGCTGGGGCAGACACGTGTATGTGTATATATTTACATGTATGTATGTAAAATATGTGCATACCTGTGTGCAGCAGCATGCATCTTCCATCCTTGCTGTCACCTCATTTTCCCAGGTGGCCAAGCTCTGTAAAACAGTAAAAACCATCCTAATACTTCAGAAATTTTCTTGCAATGAGAAAGACTTAGACTTCCTTAGGAAACATAATTCTGGTTGGCAAAGCCCTCTGAGATCATGGAGTCCAAACAGCCACCCAGCACTCCCATGCTCTCCACTGAACCATGGCCTCAAGCACCACAGCTCCATGTTTTTGGAGCTTTTGCAGGGATGGTGATTCCACCACCACCTCCCTGGGCAGCCTGGGCCAATGCCTGATCTCAGAGGTCTTTTCCAACCATAATAATTCAATGATTCTATGACATATATATATATATATATATATAAAAGAAGTGAAAGAAAACCAAGTCATGCTAGGGGGTTGCCATGTAAGCAGAGGGTCACATTATTCATGCCTCTGGCAGCCACTCCTTGCTGAAGGGTTGATTTTGCTCCATTTCCATGCAAGGTAAGGCTAATGCCATACACAGCTTCACAGAAATGAAGCCTGCACACAAAAGTACCTCATGTCTCAGCCGGTAGGTGCTAGAAAGGCTTCTTGCCCAAACAGATCAGCAAGGTCTCTGGTCTCACAGGCTTCAGGGAGTTTATCTTTCAGGAAATGCAAGCAGAGGAGAGGGATACCCAGGCTCCTTAGGATCCCCTCAGCACTCTCACCCAGATGTTTTGGAGCCACAGATTAGACTTCCAGGGTCAGCTCCGAGTGCTTTTGCTGGATAACATCACACTTCCTGCTGCTGAGCAGGACAGGGTATGCCTGGACAGAGTCCCTGTTTGCTGGGAGCTTATCTGGAATCATTTTTGGAAAGAAGGAGCCAACAGGTGCTGATGCTCTGTCCTAGGAGACCATGATACTCATTGCCAATAGTCATTCTGAAAGACCCACCTACTCAAAACATGCCATGAGTTTTGAGTCCTTGCTGAGAATTTCAGTTCTTCCTGAGTGCATTGACATTTCCAAGCCTTGTGCTATGCAAGGACTCTGGCTGATGGCAGTCATCTCTCCTCCTGTCCTTTCTCTAGAGTGCTGGGGACTGGAAATGTGAGAGCTCAGACCTGCACTCCCATGTCACTGTGCATCAGCATCATCCCATCACCACCCCACATAGTGGGAGCCACAAGAGCCTGGCAGAGCCTCTTGACAGGACTAGCAGACACTTTTAATTGTTCAAGAGCATCATTTGTACAGCATTAAATCAATCAGTGCTGGCACAGGACCATATTTAACCTCAGATCCCAGAAGGCTGTTTCTGAATTTTAGTCTGTTGTTTGGGTGTAGGAGATCTGCTGTCTCAGAGTATTTTTAGCAAGAAGATAGGCTTCCTTTGTATGGGCTCATAAACATCTCAAGAGCTTGGTGATGTCACCTGTCCTGAGGGATTTAATTCTAGGAGCTTGCTCTGTCTCCTGCTGTGTGACGGCTGCCTTTTCAAACCTTCCCTTGCTTTACTGAAAATAATCTTATTTAGGAACACCAAAGTCCATGAAGTGGTTGTTAGTATGGAGTCCATCTACATGTCTAAATGATGGAGCAGGTTTTGCTTCATTTTCATTGACAGTCCTGCAAGGCTGCCCACATTTTGTATTCAGTCCCACCTGCAGAAATGTGAAGCAGTCATCGACCTCTCTGGAGCTAACACAGAGTTTATACTTTGGTGCAACAAGGCAAAATTATTCCTACTCTCAGGGCTCTCCTTCCAGCTGAAATCCCCCAAATGTTGATAAAAGCCTGCCCACTGCACCAGCAGACTAAGAGTGGGGATATTGCTGTTACAGCTGGTGCTGTGAGCAAAGCAGGCACTCATAGGACTTGCTGCGTTTTCTTTATGGGGGAGTTGAAACACGGCAAGTTTAAGTAAGTGGCTCAAGGTCACACAGTGAAGAGGTGGCAGAGTTTCCTCAGTGCAGAATAGCAATGAGGATAGACCAAAGTGAGTTGCCAGTGCACCAGGGCACTTTCATCTCTCCTAACTTTAGACACCTCCATTGTAAAAGAACATCCTGCAAGCCTGTGGGGGACGGAAATCAGGAGCACCTTCAGTAGTGCAGAAAGTGAGACCACATACTCTTTGAGTACCTCCACACTGCTAGGTAAAAGAGAGCCATGCTAAACCCAGAAGATGCTTATCTACTTCTCTGCTTCTCTGCAAGCCTGTTATCTTACTCCCAACTCCATTTTGGAGGGCTCCAGCTGGCTCTCTCCAAGGCAATTCTACATGGCAGTGTGGATGTGAGCTGCTTGACCTCATCTTTCTCCAGCAGTGTTACCATAAAGACTCATGACAAAGAGCAGATGCACAGCCCTCCTCTGATGGAAAAACCAAAATAGAGGGTGGATAGAATACACTAGCTAGCCATGGAACAAATATGAGCCCTTGGGAGCACCATGTAATCGTCTCCAAGAAGATGCACTCAGCATCTGCACTCAGGGTGCAGAGAAGGATGATCAGGATGCTCAAGCAACTGGAGACACTATGCTAAAAGCATATGCAATGCTTAACCTATCAAAAACTAAACCAAAAATGCTTCCCCTCGATAGTACATCTGGCAGACAACCTCCAGATGGAGAATAACAACTGTGCAAAGCACAGGAGACTGTCAATGCATGAAGAAAACATCCATGGCTGCGTGTAGGGTGAAAAACAGAAGATTGTTTCTGGCCATCAAAGCAACATCACCTAGAAAAGGAGTGCCAAAAAAAGAATGTTTTCCTATAGTAGTCTAGCTGCTTTTCAGGTGCCTCTGACCAGTTTGTGTAGATGGACATGTGGTGATGCTGTTGCTAGCAGCAGAGCAGCATAGTTTCCCAGCAGCACTCTCCCGGCGCTGTGTCCCTGCAGTATCCACGATTGAGAAGGGAGAGAGTTAAGAGGGGATTTATTTTGCCCAAGTGTAGCTATTTATAAGGCAGAATAAAGGACTAAGTTAATCATAGAATCATGGAATTATCAGGGTTGGAAAGGACCTTCAAGATCCTCAAGTCCAACCAGTAGCCCTACACTTCTGTTATCTCTAAACCATCTCCTGAAGCGCCACATCTACCTGTTGAGTTTCATACCTGGCCATAGATGAGTGTGTTTGGAATGCTTTATATGCACATCCCCTCTATGTGACCTCTTTCAGTTTCTCTCAACCTTGCACTGTTATGATTTCCATCCTAGTGTGGTTTACAAGACAGAAATCCCTCTTTAAGGTAGTGTCTTCCTGATTGTCACACAGTTTTGGTTCAAACGTGGGACTTTATCTCCACACCCACCCCATGCATGTTTATTGCACACTACGCTGCAGCACAGATATGTTGAGGCCTAAATAACCTGACTGCAAAATTAGTCTATCTTTATACAAAGTATATCAAATATGAATCTTGCTTGGGACAAGAAAGCATCTGGACACACCAAAACACAGTTCCATCCACATGAATTTGACCTTCCTGTAGTCATGGTTTCAATACTCACTTCTCCCCTTACTGAGACTTTTTTACCTGTCTCCCCTCACAGTAATGAAGATAATTCTCAACATCCTTTCCTGTGTTTTGGGCACTTACTGACTATCCTCCCTGGATTTTGCAAATATAGCATCAGTGCAGTTGGCATCTTCTTTGCTGTCTTTTCCCATTTGCTAGAGGCAGCTGGGCAATCCCACAGTGCATGAGCAAAAATCCCCAGAGCAGCAGAGCAATCTGGCTGTGTTCTCATACCACCTCCACTGATGGCACATCTTTTCTGAAACAATAAAATTTGATTGCTTCTTATACATTTGTGTATGGGAAGAAAATATAATACTGTCTTCTACTGGAGGAAGATTATATTGCCTTGGAATCAATTTCAATTTCTCATGAGTCTTCAATATAATTTTATTTCATCTTTATTTTTGGATATTACATTTTCATCGTTTCATTCTGCTTTAAAAATTGGAATTCTCCTGCTGCCTTCCACAATGATAAATTAGTTGTAATTGGGAACATTGCTCTTGATGAGAGAGAGAGAGTGGGTTTAGGTTAAAAGTCCTAAATATTTTAACAGAAACCCTTTACTTTCTTCAGTGTAGTGTTGAAGGGTATGAATTTTTGTTAGATGTCTTTCTTTTCCTCACATAAAGGGAGTGCTCAGGAACCCAGACAGTGTGCAGTGCTCTGCAGTAGAGCTGGCACAGAATTTCTCAACATCTGATCAAACAATCACAGAATCATGATGGCTGGCAAAGCCCTCTGAGATCGTGGAGTCCAACCAGCCACCCAACACTGCCAGGTCACCACTGAACCATGGCCCCAAGCACAACAGCTCCACATTCTTTGAACTCTTCCAGGGATGGTGACTCCACCACCACCTCCCTGGGCAGCCTGGGCCAATGCCTCAGAACCCACTGGGGGAAGAAATTCTTCCTAAGATCCAACCTGAGCCTCCTCTGGAGCAACTTGAGGCCATTTCCTCTTGTCCTATCACTTGTTATTTGGGAGAAGAGACCAAGCCTCACCTTACTGCCACCTCCTTCCAGGGAGCTGCAGAGTGAGAAGGTCTCCCCTGAGCCTCCTCTTCTCCAGGCTAACCAACCCCAGTTCCCTCAGCTGCTCCTCACAACACTTGTTCTCTAAACCCTTCCCCGCCTTCCTTGCCCTTCTCTGGACACATTCCAGCACCTCAGTGTCCTTCTTGGGGTGAGGAGCCCAAAACTGACCCCAGGATTGGAGGTGTGGTCTGACCAGTTCTGAGTACAGGAGGACAATCCCTGCCCTAGTCCTGCTGGCCACGCTAATGCAGGTATTTGGCCTTGCTGCTTTTACACTCTTGTTTACAGACTCTGGTAGTACATCTACTGGACTAGGTGATCTCCAGAGTTTGGAAGTCAACCCCTAACATTCTGTGATTCTGTGAAGCAAGGGTTTCTCTGCCATGCAGGGTCTTTTAGGTTGGAGCTCAGAAGGTGCCTGGAGCTGGCATACCAGAGACAGTCAGGCTCCCTGCCTCCAGAATTGAAAGAAAAATCCACATGGGGCACAGATCACCTCTTCAGGGATTTCCATCCCTCAGAATGTGTGTGTTACAAAACACAGCTCCATCCTGGCTGAATCGTCCCCAGTTGCATCTACCACGGCTGCTCAGGTGACATGATATCATCCAGCCATTGCCATGCTCCATATCTCAGCATCTGCAAACACAGACAGCAAACAGGATGAGCAAATCTGCCAGCCACCACTGAGGGTTCAAGCCCTGTGGGAGCTGATGTGAGGGGTGGACCAAGGTCCAGAGCTTTATTTCTCAGCTTCAGGAATAAAGGCTCAAATTTTGCTCCTCTGAGCAGGAATGTGACAGGAGCGTCCAGACTTTGGCCCCTGTGTTAGGCAGCTTTATCCTTGCAGCTGTAAAATCAAAAGGGAGGGAAGTGGTGGTGGAAAGCTGGCCAGCTTCTCCAAAAAGGCAAAAGGGGAATTTGGGACAAAGGAAGTTATTTAATATTTTTGGCCTCCTTAAGCTGTTGACTGGTGGACAAACAGATGTAACTACATAACACCAGCTGCATGAAATTAAATATACTGCTTGGCTTTGCAGATGTCCAGAAAGATCCCTCACAGCTGTGTGAGAGGGACATGACTGCACAGCCACGCAGGGACAGTCCTGTCACCTGGCAGGTCATGGTCAATGCTGGCCAGAAAGCTGAAGAGCCTGAAACAGTACCAGACTCTCTCAGGGAATCTGCAATTGCACTTCATTTACACTGTCTTTTAATTAAGCTGCCACTTAAGCTGTCTCAGATACGATGCAGGAAATCCAAACCTTAGTCCAGGGCTGGTGTCACTACTGAAACAGCATCTGGCTCCTCCTGACTGAAGTTATTCACTTGATTGTTTTGAATGGATCTTACTTCCACTCTTATCAGCTGGAGGGGACCGAGAGAAGCATCAACAGCCTTAAGACAGGGAGAAAAAGTCCAACACCTGCTTTGCTGCTAGCACAGCATGCTGATGTAGCACAGAGGAACGTGCACCTCAGAAGAACCTGAGCAGCAAAAAGTGCACCTCTTCCTCCAGACACTCTTAGGAGCTAAAGCAAAACATAAGCTCTGGTAACAGGAGGTATGTTGAGGAAGGCAGAGAAACATCATGAAAATGACTGGGATAATGCACTGCTTAAAACAAAACTGTGATGCTCCCCTGCCTGCTGTGACACCACTCCCTCAGGCAAACATAGCCACACCTGGGCCTGAACCTGGAACAAAAACCAAATGTGAAGAGTGGGATTTCTTTCTGCTGAGGCTCAAGTGGTTCAGGATGCAGTGAGATTGCTTTGGAAAATATCTCTATATCTCTGGTGTAGCTTTGGACTGAAAAATTACCTTTGTCCAGAAATACTAGAGCTTCTCTGAATGACTTCTCCCAGGTGACTAGAGATAGGACAAGAGGAAATGGCCTCAAGTTGCACCAGGGGAGGTTCAGGTTGGATTTTGGGAACAGTTTCTTGCCTGCAAGAGTGGTTAGGCATTGGCCCAGGCTGCCCAGGGCAGTGATGGAGTCACCCTCCCTGGAGGGGTTCCAAAACCATGTAGAGGTGGCACTTGGTGCCATGGTTTAGTGGCATGGGGGTGTTGGGTTAATGGTTGGACTTGATGATCTTAGAGGTCTTTTCCACCCTAAATGATTCTGTGATTCTATGACAGGAAAACATGCATATGGAGCTAGAAAATTCGCTGTTGCTTGGAGGTATCAGTCACTTAAAGATTTATTTCCTATTTTTAAGTCTCCTTCAAGCTCCAAAATTCACTGTTGCTTTAACTTTCTGCATGCATAGCTATTCTTAGATTTCTGCCTCCTGGGTTTTTGTCTCCAGGAAACATATCAAGATACTTTTTTAAAGGGTAGGTGGTCCCTTGAGGAACCTGGAGGAATTGCTAGTAATTTAACTGTCAGGAGCTTTATTTTCCAGAATAAATATGCTGTCTTTATCTCACTTACATTTTTTACTGTGATACTTCCACAGCAAAGAACCCTGGTCTGCAGCTCTACATGCCAGGGTGCCAAATGGGGGAATGGCAGTCACTGGGAAGATGACATGCTGTGGAAGTGGTGTTAAAGCTGCATGTGAGGTTCCCTAACAAGGATGGCCTTGAATCCTATTGCAAGCCAATAATAATTAAAACAAACAAACCAACCAAACAGAGGAACAAACACTCCCTCCCCAAACTATTACTTTACCTGCATCCTAGATTTTGACTGATGTCCCACACTGCTTTGCTGGTGGAGGGGAGAAGGCAGCAGGATGCTCTCACACCTCCAAAGACGTTTGTCTCTCATGAAGCGACGTCTCACTCCCAAAACCTCTGTATCTGTTTCTGGTCTTTCTCCCCCTGCTCTCTGAGGAGATTCCTTGTTAGCTGTGTAATCAATAAAAACCACATCTTCAGCCACTAGTAAATCTAGTTTATTAAAACACAGGTTTGACAGCTAATTCAATTGCTAACAAAGTTGTAGCACAGTCAATAATAGAAACAGAAACCAAGTGACCTCATAAGCCAGCTACATATACCCTCTAGATGCACAATTACTTGACAACAGGCTGCACTGCATGGATACAGACAAAAACATGTTAGTGGGGTTAGACTTTGGCCAATTTTTTCCATCCCCTTACAACATTTGAGGTGTATTTCATCAGAGGCTCCAAGACTGCCACTCATCCTTGCTCAGGTTCACTCCTGACAGAGGAAAATCATGGGAAAAGAGTTTGCTCCCTTCCTTCCAATGATTTATCCCCTATTTCTTTGCATAGGCTACCTTCTTGATCCCATCCCCATCCCCAAGCAGGGGACATATTCCCTTTTCCTTCAATAGCATGGGACCAAGCACTGCAGGAGTTCCCATGGCATCGTTAGGTCAGCTCTCAGGTATGCCACTGAGCTGCTGAAATAAGGATTTGGAGCACGAACTTGAGTGAAGACTGAAGATAAAACTCTGTGCTTGCATCAAAGGCAGTGTAAAGTGACCAGAATAGACAGAATCTGCAAATGAACATAACCATTTGATAGCCAAGAAAAAAATCACTTTGCCAAGTATTTTTCAACCTGACAGCAATGATTTGTTTGCTTCATACTTCAGAGAAGAGCTGAAAATAGCTAGCTGCAGTTATTTTTGTTAGGGAGCAATGGTGTTCAGTTTATAGCATGCTTCATCCAAAAAAGTTCAGAGCATGCATTGAGAGGGTATCTTCACTGAGAGAAACCTTCCTTTGGGTGGATTTCAGACAGGGAAGACTTTCAGCATTTCTGTTGTTTTTTTCCTATGGGACAGGCTGCTCTCCTGGAAAAGATGCCAAACCTTCTTGTCTTTTGCTGTTAAAAAAAGAGGGCATTAAAAACAGAACCTACATGTGGCCCAAGTGAGTTTTGGAGCTGTTTTCACTTAATTGAAGGGGTCTGACTTTTAGGAAATGTAGTTTAGAAAATATTCAGAGACTTAAAAATTCAGGTGAGGTTTTCTAAAGTACACATGGGTGTAGCTCCCGCTGCTTTCTGAAACATCCCTCCTCCTTCTCCTCCTCTGCTGCCCATTGTTCCTCCTCTTCCTGGCCTATTGCTTCCCTGCTGCATTGGTAAGTACTTGCTATTAAGCAGTTCTATGATTCTATGTGAGGGAGTTCAAAGCTGCTGGAAGTTCATTCTGTGGAAAAAGGCCAGATTCCTCCTTGGAGCAGGCAGAAGGTGAAGCATTAGGGATGCCTTTGGCAGCAGTTTGCTGTCAGACTGGTTTACCTCTGGGGAGGGAGCCACTCCCCAACTACTTGTTTGGACCCAGATAATTTTGAAAGTTTGTTGTTGGATCCCTGCATGAGGTTTATACTGAGTGTAAAGACAAGGGTTGCAATTGTCATGTTACCAGGTGAGAGCCCAACTAAGCAATCTCCCTGTCCCAACATTCCAGGACTTTACTGAACTCACTAGAGAAAATTGCTTAATGTTGCCTGATATGGACTTTTTCTCTGAAACAGTCTGGACAAGTTAATGATTGGTTTAATTTATTGAAGTGACAGATTTAGGATAAAGTGATAAGTTGAGTAACTGCAAGGAATTTGAGTTCAAGATAATAATTCTACTGCCGGCAAATCGTCCTACAAAGTCAGGAAAGTCAAGTCTTTGAAATAGCAGTAAAATACAGTAGAGAGAAATGCCATCAAAGATGTTAGGCTGAATATTGATATGCACAATTCTCACCCAAGAAAGTGTCTCCCTTCCTGGGGCCAGAGGACAGTCTTTGTGAACAGCCTGAGCCGAGGCCAGGTCCTGGCTGGCTCTCCACCCGCTTTGTAAGTCAGCCTCAGCAGAAGGCACCTGTGGTGCTTCAGGTTTCTGTTATGTGCAGACCTTTGGTCAGTGTTTGCAAAGGGATCTGACAGGGCACTGTGGATCTGTTGGGTGTCACGCTGTCTGAACCATGTGTCTCAGCACACCCAGGGGAACAGAGCACAGAGAAGTTCAGACATAGACACTGAGGGTGTCAGGAGAGCATATTGCCTGCAAGCCACTGGTTGAGTATTGTGAAATTAAATAAATGGATTGTGAAATCAAATCAATGGATTCTAGCAGGAAGGCAAACCCCTTCCAATGCCTTCTCTTGGGAAGGGTAATGCTCAAGGTGTATCTACACTGTGGAATAGAAGAGGAGCAGGGATCACTCCCAGGGACCCAATCTCTGATTATCCTGCCTTGGTTTTGGCCATCCCCAACAAGCTCTCTGCAACACACTTTTTCTCCAGAAATGCCCAGCACCCTGCACGGCTTCAGGCTAGAACCACACAGCCTCTGTCTTTGAATAGCATGGTCCCATCAGGACCATATGTATATAAATCATTCTGCAGCTCTGCATCAGCTACCTGCAGTACAAACTTCTGATCTTGGCTTGGAAATTTTCAGCAGCAAAGTAATAAAGGATGGGATCGAGGCAGCTGTTCATGGCAGCCAGGCAGAGTGTGACCACCAGGGCTTTGTGCAGAGACAGGTGGGCCTGGCTACAGCTGCTGTGCATCAGGTGGAGAGTTCGCAGTATGTGGTACGGCAGGAAACAGAGGAGGAAGAAGATGAGGGTGATGATGATGGTTGACAGTGCCTTCTTCTGACAGGCCACCTTGTTGTGCTGCGGAGTCCTGGGCTTGAGCAAGGCTTTGATTGCAAAGACGTAGCAGACAATGATCGTGCAGAAGGGCAGAATGAAGCCCACGACGAGGACGAAGTAATTCATCATGAGGAGCCTGTGTGTGCTGGAGGGGTGGAGGTCCAAGCACTTGGCTTGGTTGCTGTAGCCAGCGATTTCCTTGCTTAACAAGGGGCTGGAGGCTGCCAGCACGAAGACCCATACGGCTGCGCATATTGCTCGGGCGTATTTCACGTTGGTCACCTTCCAGCGCTCGAAGGGGTAGACGATGGCTATGAACCGAACCACGCTGAGCACGGTGAGGAAATAAATGCTGCAGTACATGTTCACGTACAAGGTGTAAGTCATGATCCTGCAGGTGATATCACCAAATACCCAATGGGATCCCAACAGGAAGTATGTGGCCCGAAAGGGCAAAGTGCTGACAAACATGAGATCGGAAATGGCCAAGTTCTGCATGTAAATGTTTGCTGAGGTCTTCCTCTGTGCAGGCTGGAAGAAAACATAAATGGAGAGGCCATTTCCAACAGCACCCAGGAAGAAGATAGAGAGATACATGATGGGGTAAATTACTTGCTTGAAGCCATCAACAGTGCAGTTGAAGGAGTTGTTAGTGAAGTTGTCACCTAGTGCCATCTCAGAAACGTTCACAGTCTAGAGCCAGGCTCTCTGTCTTTCTGCCAAAACAAAAAGAAGTGGTGTGAGTGCTGGGCTACAGGCTGGGTAAAGAACTCAGCTGTTTGGGACTATCTTGCTGAAGGCAGAATTTGCAGGATGCAGAGGGCAACGGAAAGTAAAGATTTGTTAATAAGTAATTACTTGCAATGCCCCAGGAAACACACACCTCAAGGCATAAAGCCCCAGGTCTCAGACTACAGAAGTGCTGCCTTTCCAAGGTGAGTGCTATGTCTGTGTTTTAATGGCAATTCTCCTATCTTCTCTGTGCAAAACCAGCCAACTTCCTGTCAGACATTTCATAGCAGGGAGGTTTCCAGCCCCCACTTACCTACCACAGAAACATCAAAACCTGATCAGAGAAGAAAACACTGTCCTCTGGTAAGTCTGTGTTTCAAATCAAGAGGAAAAGCCAAAAGATCTGAATTTGCCTTTTGGAACTAGTAAATTTGTTCTGATGTGGTGTTGGCAGCCTGGCATTGAGCTCTCCCAAGCAATACTAGAAGTGCATTGATAAACATCAGAAGATTTTGCACTTTACTCAGGCTCTTCACATGAGGTAATCTAGATAACAATTACCATTACAGTTATTTTGTGTCTCTCATTTCTGCTGACAGCTAAAGACCTTTAGGAAACTAGGTGCACATGTGTGATAAAGAGAACCCAGCATCCATGGGCCTGGCAAGAAAGCCTGAACTCAGACCCCTCTCCAAACCATGCTGTTATGGGATGTCTAAGAGGAAAAGGCTGGGGACAAGTCATCTGAAAGCTATTAACCAGCATGGTGTCTGCTCTCAGCTGAGAGCCAGGAATGACCCTTGCAATTATCATACTTAGCTGCTCCTATTAACTGTGTTTTACCACACAGATTGATGCAGAAAGGAAGGTGCAGTGAAGGATACATTTCATACAGGACTACCTCTAGCAACCACAGAGAAGGGGAGAACTTTACCCAACCCCAAGCCAGGAACTATTCTTTAGCCAGCTAAGGAGAAGGGATGGCTCCTCAACAAACAGGCAGAATAACGTATGTAAGGACAGGCAATAAGCTTTGCTTATGACTAGACCATCCAGACTATCTCCTGATTCAGGAATGAACAGGGTGGGTTTGGCTGAGAGATTGGACCTATTGGGTCCCCTGAAAGGCTTCAGAAGGAAGACTGGTGGTAAGACCTAACAACCCTCTGAGAAAAGAGAGGGGAAGAAATGGGCTATCTGAGATTAGAATCTCCCTTCAGTGGTACTGCAAGACTTTGCTGATGGAAGCTTCCTAGCAGATTTTTTTCTATATATGAGTTTCCCTGATGGAAACTATCAAGTGGAAGCAGCTGACATGTCCTGAGGCACTGACAACCACCCTGGCAGGAGAGAGAGCACATCATCTAAGCAAGAGAAAAGGAGGCTTCTCTGAAATAACTACTGTGTAAGTAGGCTGGATATAGAGTTTGGGTGGTGTCTTTTCTTTATCTCTGAACATTTACAAAAATCACCAAAACACAAAATAGCAGGGTTGGAAGACACCTCTAGGGATCATCTAGGCCAGCTCCCTGAGGAAGAGATTAGTCTTTGGTGACTGTGAGCAGACTATGGTGAGCCAGCAGTGTGCCAAGAAGGCCAACAGTATCCTGGCACTCATGTGGCCAGCAGGACTAGAGCAGGGATTGTCCTCCTGTACTAAGCACTGGTCAGGCCACACATCAAATTCTGAGGTCAGTTTTGCTGCTCTGAAGCCTTCTGTTCACTGTAACATGAGGAGCCACCAAAGAACCTATTTTTAATAAGGTGTTCTGCGTATGCAAAGTTAAACATGGAAATCAGGCTGTTCATTGAAAAGAGAGATCTTTGTTAAGTGCTAAACAGACAGTTCCTCTTGCCTGCTTGCTGCATATTTCACAGTAATCCTTTGTCTGAAGAGGACCCCAGACACCACAGTCTCAAGTTCATTACCCAATTAGGAAGGCAATTATGAGATGACTGCTCTATAGATCACTTCCATTTGCTACTGCACCTCTGAGAAAAACAGAGGTCCTCATGCCTTTTGTTTTTGGTTCCCATTGGCTTTCCTTCTAGCATTCACTTTGTGTTTCAGGGGCAGCCTTGCCAAGAGTAAGTGTAACAGAATGTAGCATTTAGAATTAACACTAAAGTCACCAAAACATGGCATTTTGTTAACCTTTCTACCTGCACAGTAATGAAGAAAAGAATCAAGAGTCTGACATTTAACAATTTTCATTCTAAAAGTTTGCCCTAAACTGAAGACTTGTTTTCCATCTAGTTAAAAAACAAGACTCACTTAATCAGATGCACAACCTGGTTGTTATCTTCCATCTGGCAAACATTCCTAGTTACATAAACCCACCCTTTTTTCTGCCTAAAAATAATTCCCAAGGCCAGCTTGTCATAGAAAAGTTTAGCCAAAGATCACAACTTCTGGCAAGTAAAGAGCTTACTGTGATAAACAAGAAATACAAGTAAGTTGTATTTTAATCATTGCAACCATTTTTATCCACACCAGAAAAAGCAGAGAGATCTTGCCCTACCTCAGCTCATGCACCTTCTGCTGGGTTCTGTACTTCCTCCTTCTGCTTGCTGCTGCTCACAACTAGCAGCTTCATTAGAGGAAACAGAAAAAGCCTGATGCCAAACCCCCAAGTGCTGTTTATGTAGGAGCCACAGAAAAGCAACCAGCAGTCAGCAGGGGAAGTCAATCCTGACTGAAAGACCTCACATCTTCTTAAAAGAGAAGGGCTCTCAGCTCAAGGAGTGGTGCTAGCAATCACATGGCAATCTTTCCTAACTTTCACCCAATGAAAGAGGGTCTGCAGCCAAGTGGCATGTTGGGAATCTTTCTGGGTTCCTGTATTTGGGCCCTAACTTCTATATTTGTGCCTTCAATAATCAGGGTTGCTCAAAATGTTAGAGTGGATCCCCCCAGAGGGTTCAGATGGTTCATTAGAAATGTAGTTCTTGGGACTGAGGAGAGGGCACATGCCAGGATTATCTCCCAGGATTTTCATGCAGAAATTACAGGAAGAACAAAATTGAAACCAGGCTACTAGCAATGGGTGAGTAATCTCATTCAGCCCAGAGTTTGAGGCTGAGTTTATAGAGCTGAGAAATGAATTCTCCTTGAATTTTGCTAGGAAGAGAACACAGAGCTCTGTTAGACCGTGAACAGGTGGCTGCAGTGAATGCTTTACTCCCCCTTAATGTTACAGCACTTCTCAGGGGAGCAACACTGACTGCACAGAGGAGTGCTTCAAGCCTGCTGCAGTTGGGAAGTAGGTATCTGTGCATACTAGAGGTGTAACAGCTTGATTATTCCTCTTTTGTGCTGTCAGCACATGCAGGTGAACCAGGTGCATTTAAGTGCTTCCTGGCTGCTGTGTTGTATTTCATGTTGGCAGCAGGTTAGGAGCCCACACACGTGGCTGCTTCTTACAACAGCTCAGTGGATAGGGAGTCTCCCAAAAAGCTTTCTTGCCACCCACATGTATAGTTGTCTACACCCCAAAGCCCAATGTCTCCTCCCTTGGCCACTGGTGCCTGATTCTCATTGACTGCTCTTCAATTTGGCTGTACAAGTGGGCTTAAGAACAGTGAAAATAATCCTCTGGGCATGGTCCCCACGTGGAGTCATGGTGGCAACATGCCGTGGTTGCAAAGACTGATGTCAGCAGAGCTCACAAATCCCTGTGCCCATGAGGGAGGTATGTGCAGCTTGCAAACAGCTCTGTGGGTGGGTTTTTTAGCTAAAAAAAGGACACAGAAAACCAGCTTAGCAAGGAAGTGATCTAGCACCTTCAGCCTCCAGGCTGAGCACAAAATCCATGGGTGGTGGTTTCCATCATTTGCCTGCATTTGCACTGACAGAGCAAAATAAGCTTGAAAAGCTCCCCAGTAGAGGTCCACGTCAAGTGAATTTTGAGGATGCAGTGTGATGGTGAATTAGGACCTTCCTGAGACCACTGTTGCCCTTTGTCAACTCTTGTGGCACCTAAGCAGTTGGATAGATGTCCTCTTTCAGCTGTGGCTGCACTGACTGCTTTGGTTGCTGTCCCAGCTCTTTGCAGTGTCCCAGCTGTGCTCCTTAACCCCCTTTGGTCACTGGAGTGGGCACTGTAGACACCTGAAGCAGGTCTCTGCTCACCCAGCCCATATGGACTGAAGCAGGGCAGAAATGACCCCATGAACAGCTTGGCAGGCAGATTCAGGGCCAGAGCCCTTTGGGAGGGAGCTGTGACATGCAATAGGGAGAAGCATGGGGTAAGACTTCTTCAGCTAGCAAGGTCATGGCCAGAGAACAGCCATGGCCTGAGCATTCACTCAGGAGATGCCCCAGTCACTCAGACTGCTTCTTATCTGCAACCAGCAGAGACTAATTTAGGCTCTGCAGTAGCAGTCTGATGACATCTGCATCATGTGGCAGGTGGTGATAACCACTCTGGGACTGATAGGCAGGCTGCTTTCAGATACACAAGGTCAGAGACCGAAACATGTGGCAGAGTTAGAGATTGATCACATTTGATTTTCCCGAGCGTGTTTTGAGCACATCTCTTGCACCATAGGATGTGGTTCTCTCTGTTGCCTGGGCAATTTCCCACATCCACCTTCATAAGCCTGCTGCTTTCTGGGGACTGCTGTTTTCCTCCCTTTTACAAAGTAATTCAGTCTTTTGCTTTTAGCCTGACTGAAGAAATGAGGTTGGCTGCCAGCTCAGCCTGCACCTGATGAGCTAGATCTGGAGTGATTGCCTGGGATTTTCTAGAAACGGCCAGGGGGTGACTCAGCTTCCGAGAGCACTTCATTCCATTTCTTACTAATAAAAGCCTCAGTAATTCTGGAGAAGGCATCTGAGAATATCATGAAGAGTCAAAGGCTCTCATCACAAGATGCTGTGTGTCTGTCACGTATTCAATAGCTGAGAGCCTAGGTCATTTCTGAATTTTAAGTCTCGCAGATGCTCAGGGAGGCTGCAGAATGCAAACCACCCTTCTGGGCTGCAGCTATTCTCCATCCTGCCTCTGTTTCTGTTCCCTTTTGAATTTCTGGCTTCATGACAACCCAGTTTCAAGACAGAAAAGCAGGAAGAGTTGACTCATCCTTTTTTTTCCCTTTCCTCAGAAACCCACCTCCCCTCCAGCCCTTCACAGGAACACTGTCCATGAAGAAGTGCTCCAGCCCGTGGTGGCAAGCAAAGCCACCACTGCAGGTTCCATATATATGAAGACAAATTTCAGACCTGAAACAAGCACTCCAGGCCAGGTAGAAGCAAAAGTTTAGACTCTCCTTCCCCTGTTGTGCATTTCCTATAGGCTAGGTCAAGTGTCCTTATGGGATGAACACTGTCTGATAGGAATGATGGTCAAGGAGACTACTTCTCACACTCCCCGTGCAGGGCACCTTGGACATCCTAAACACATATCATGCTATTATGAGCTCCAGATGGCCAGACATTCCCCCACCCTAAAGCCAGCTGAGCTACTGTCTGAGGATGCCCCAGTGTCTGCTGCATCCCTCTGTTAGTGCAGTTTCAGCAGGCAGGTTGTCTCACGCTTCACACCGTAGCAGAGGGTGCCGAGAGCTGCCTGAAACCCACCTGGGTCTTGATGCATGTCCACATCCCAGCAGACTCATGCAAGCTCATTAGCTCATGGGGCACAGATGCATCTGCAAACCAGCTCAGGTAGCTTGGCAGCCCCGTGGTCAGGGAGACCCTGCATGGAGACACGGTGTCACGTTCACAGACGAGAACCTGACCCAGAAGCCTGCATACTTTTTCCATTGCTCAGTCAGTGTTTTGCTGCCTGCAGGCACCAATTGCCAGAGGCAGAGTTTCACTTTTTCCATGCTGAGAGATTTTGGTAAAAATGGACCTGTCAAACCAACAGGAGGGATTACCTCCACTGAAGATTTTAGCACTGCATGTCTTCAAGACAGCAGCTTAGCCTACTAACACATATCTATCTTATTTTCCCTGCAGCTGAGAAAATAACAGCATCTGATGTTAGTAGCTCATCTGCTGTCAGCCATAAGGCTGGAGAGATGGGAAGGGGAAAGTGGCTGCTGCCTGAGGGAGGAGGAAGAACTAGGGGCAGTTTTAACAGGGATTATTCAGAAAAGAGAAGCACAGAAGGTTTCCAAGCAGTTTCTTTTGCTATGTTAGCAATGACATCTTTTTTAATTGCCTATGGTCCTTTCTTAATTGTTTGCTCTTTCTCATTTATATACTCATAAGGGCCAGAGGAAAGTTTATATATAGCTGGAATGGAAGAAATATCTAATTTTGTCTTTATGTAGAATAAACTGTTCTTTCTTAAGCATGAATTACTGAAACTGGAAGTGTTTTCTGCCAGCCCCTCCAAAGGCAGCCTCAGAAACTGGGACTGGGAAAAAAAAAAAAAGAATTCTTTTTTTTCCTCCTTCTTCAATTAGCTAAAAGGATTTCAGATCCAACATGTGGAAGACTGTCAGTGTGCCAGATATATTCTGTCTTCTCTGTGTAGCCCACCTGTCAAAACCTGTCTCCACTTCTGCAGCCATTTCTTTACCTGCTAACCACCAGGATGCTGAAGAGACTTCCTGCTTGCATTATGATTTGGAATAACTGCACTGTCTGCAACTGCAACCTCTCTATTATATCTGGTTTGTGTGTCAGACATCCCAGGATTGCAGACTGATGGGATAATGAAAGTGCAGGATGCGAAGGATTTGGAAATGAATCTAGTTGTCTCTATTTTAAGATTTGGTCTCCTAAAGCCTTCTCATTTGTATATGTTGGCATATGTAAGGAATCCTGCAGTCCCCACGCACACAGCTCTGGGTTTTGGTCTGTGTTTACCCCATATTAAGTGTTCTGCCAATTCTGTCTTATTCTGCTGAGCTCTTCCTACATACAAATATAGAAACTCAGAGCAAAAAAAAGCTTCCTTTCATCTTTTTTGCTGACTCTTTTACACAATGCCTGACCCAACAGCTGGATAAAAAACAACAACTTTCTAAGACCAGAAGGATGAGGTTTAGGTGCTCTGCATCTTATTTCCAATGGCTAACCACCGATGTAAGATACAACCTGCAAATCCTCCCTGTAAACTCCAACCACCACCAAATCCACTTTCACATCAATGTAATCATCACTAGCACTCAGCAAAAACATGATCACAGACAACATGCCTTGCTGCAGCTCCATCCCCCAACCCCAGCACCTTCGTGCAGATCTCTTGGGGTTTACTGTAGTCCCTTTGCTTTCTTAGCCAACCACTTCCAGTGCTTTTTCTTGCTCCCTCTGTCTGGGGGGGAGGTTGTGTGTGTCCATATACAGCAGGTCTAGGTGCAGCTGCACGTATGCATTCTATGCAGGCTCTCACAGAAGTGCATTCAGACAGAAGCACTTTCAGGGAACTCCTTTGTGTACATGTGTGTTTGCAATATGCATGTGTACATACACATGCAAGATACAGAGGTTGAACTCCAGCATCAAGGCTGAATTGTGTTGGGCAGAATTTAGGGAGCCATGGGAAGAAGTGAGGGACACAAATGTCCCCTCTCCCCCTTTTCATCCAAGGCTGTTGGCTTTCATCTGCTGAAGGTCCCTCTCCCCAGTGCACGTAGGAAGTTCTTCCACCAGGCACTGGCCACAGCTGACACATAAAGTAAGTTTACACTTTTGTCCTCAGTTGGGGCTTTATCAATGTTTCTTCAGATAAAACTCAGGTGGTGTTAGCTCTCAGTGGCCACATTTTCTATTCTGTTGGCTTTGGGAACAGGTTTAGGCTATCTGTGCTCTTTGCTACTTTTTACATTGTAATTTAAAATATTTGATAGTCTCTTAGATAATCTGTATGATTTTAAGGAAGATAACTTGACATTTTGCCTCAGAATTTTAGCACAAAATATAAATATATAAAGTGTCTATGATGAGTCAAAACCAGATTGTAAAAAAAGGCCATTCATAGATGAAATTTCCACCCTTGGAAATGGCCTGGATTATCTATTTCTCTTGCAGGTAGTTTGCAGCCAGTGCTTCTCCCCAGATACAAATAAGAACTAAAGCTCATCTTTGTCACAGGCTACAGGCTTTTGTGATGTGACTTAGTGAAATCCTCTTTCCTGGCATCCTCTGAAAGCATGATGACTCTGCAGGGCTGGATGTGGTGGTGACAAGGAGGGAGGTGGAGGAGCAGGGTCTGCAGCAGGGGTTCCTCCACCATTAGAGGATCATTTGGTGCTAAGGGTAGCTCACCACCAACACATCCCACTCTGCTGACCACTGGGAACCTGCTGAGCTGCTCAATGCAATCTTTACCCCTCTGCCTTGGGCATTTAAGGATGAGCTCTGGGTTTCTTTGCAGAAGACAAGGGAGACTGAGGGTGTGCTGCCATCCCCACACAGGCCTGAGTCCACAGGTCCAGGGGCACCTCAGCACCCATCTTTGCGGTTGATTGTCACAAGACGACCTTGTTCACCAGCATACCTTGTGCTTGGGACAACTCTGGAGAGGTCTGAGTGCCTGACATGGGCTGGCTACACAACTGACTGATTGTCAAAAAAGTTTGCATGGGGTTTTACTCACCCCATCTTGATTAAACTGCCTCATGTTTTGCTTCCAGAGTCCTCAGAGCAATGAGGACAAGCTGGGCAGAGGCTAACTGGTCTTTTGCTGCAGGAAGAAAATAAAGGGAAACTCAGGATTTCATTTGGCTTTGTTTGGCAGAGACGTTTCTTCCACTTTGTTGTTGTGGTTACAACTCCAAAGCTGTAATTCTCCTGAAATCCAGCACATGCCACCAGAGAAGAATTAGCAGAATGGTTTCAGTTTTATGTAACATTCCCAACACTCAGGGACTGAGCCCTTTAGGAGAGAGTAAACAAAATGAAGTAAGCTGTTTGTTCAGCATGTTCCAACACCCCTCCATCTGCCTCCCTTTGTACTCACAGTCCCTCAGCCACAACTTCTCTTATCTGCCACTGTCAAAAATATGACTCATTTCTCACATAATGGATTTGGGTTGGGGAGAAGTAGAGAAGTTTTTGTACATAACAAAGCTTTCTCTTGCCCAGGATCTCCTACATCAGCTCTTATTTTACTTCTCATTAAAAAGGTTGACAGAGTGAAAATGCACTTTTCCCAGCCCTAGCTAGCTGCAGCAGGACTCTGTCTACGACACAATTAGCTCTGCTTGACTCTTGACAGAAGCAGGCAGAAGCAGCTTTGGTGCAGCTAACTTCAGGATGAGGAATCTGTCAGATTCCCAGGCCACAAGGACACTAAGTACTGTTGATACCATTGGTGAATCTGGAGAGTGGAAGGAGGTCTCCTCCCTTCTAGAAGCTGAGCTAACACATGTTCACGGCTGCAAAGCAGAAGTCACTGCAACGTGGGGACATTGGCCAAAACATCTGCTCAGATGGTTCTATCAGGCTTGGAATCTCTTGTGTCACCATAAAAAAGGTATCCCCAAGTAGATGAAGTAGTGCCCATGGAAGGGTCTGTGTATTCTGCACTACTGGTGGCATCTTCAGTGGCCACTCCTTTTCCATGGCATCATGCTGTACTCTGCTAGCAGCAAAGCTGGCACTGGCTTCCCAGGTTCCGGCTGTGTTTGCCTAACACACTTCTCCCTGCTCTTGCTTCCCACATGCCAGGATGCTTTTAGCAATCCCTACCTGCCTGATAGATGAGAGGCAAACACCTAGCAGGATGTCAGCAGATTTCCAAACCTCACAGCTTTTTTCCACACAGATCCTGTGCTTTCCCACAGTGAGACCCTCATATGCATCAGAAGAGTGTTGCTGTTGCAGGAATCTGTTCTCTTAGACAGATTGCCCTATGATGAGAACATCTCTTGCCAAGCAGGTGGGAGGAAACATCCAGCAAACATCCAGAAACATCCAGTCTGCTGGCACCTCTGACCCCCACGTGTGGTGTGTGTGACAACATGCTGGGGGTAGTAAGGCTCTTACCAGTATAATTGATGTCTCTGGGCAGATAACCCTTTTCCTGCCTTTCTCAGGGCTGAGAAATATAAATTTTCTGGTATCCAAGCACAGGACATGAGTAGGGCTCAGGTCCATCCCATCTCTTTGAGATGCTCACACTTCACCAGGTTATTTTGTGACACTAAGGTTATTACAGAACTCCTAGGCTCATGTAAAGTCAATATGCTTTCAAATCAAGGTAGCTATTCACCTTTAGATCTTAACATGACTGGATGGAAATACAGGATGCAGTCTCTAAAAAGCATCACTGAGGAAAGCTCCAAAGAACACACCTTTAAAATGTCTTTCAAACTTGATTTACTCTATTCTAGTTTCATTTCCTAGGCATCTCCTCGGTGCATTCAGTAGGATAGCAAGTCTCATTCCTATGAGCTACCTAAATTACTTCTAGCAAGTTTGTATCAGCACTTATATTTTATTAGCATCATTACATTACAATTCAATACTTTCATTTCACCACTAATCAAAGGCAGTTCTAGCAAATAACCCAAATGTTCTCATTTAAAATATTATCATGTCTTATTTTCTGTTTTAATAACCAACCATGGTAACCATAACCTCTATAGGTAAGAGCAGTTTCTACATACCAGTGTAACAGTGCTGCTCCCTCTCATCAAGCAAACTTCTTAGGTCTAAGTATCCTCTGCTTGCATGTCTGCAAAGCTTAAATACTTCAGTAAAGTCAGCAGCATTGTCTACAATATCCTCCAGATATATCCCCAGAAAATGCTGCTTCCTTCTGACAGGCAATCCTGAAAACATCTGCTGGTGTAAGCAAATTAGGTGTGGGAACTGCATGCTCCCACTTCAGGGCTGTTTTCTAGTTTTCATGTTTCATTTCTGTGGTGCACAGATCCATCTCTGGTCCTGCTGGGATGAATTAGAACTGGAATTGCAAGACTAAAGTGCTAGAATTAGCCAAAAGCTGAAAGAACCATTTTGCTATGTCAAGAGTTTGCAAAAGGGCAACAGAGGCTCTTTCTTTGCTATGGCAAATGGTAGTAAAGCTAACTAAGTTTAAAATGAAAACTTCCTTTTTTTCAGCATAAGAAAGCCCCAGCTAGGATTCACATCTGTGAAGACACCAACCAAATCATGCTGTGCTCTCTCTTGAGACACAGTACACAATGTTTGCAGCCACAGAAACACAAAAATGTTGCTTCTCTCTGTGGAAATATTCAATGGCAGTTTCACCACCACCTCCCTGGGCAGCCTGGGCCAATGCCTGAGAACCCTCTGGGGGAAGAAACTCTTCCTAATATCCAACCTGAACCTCCCCTGCTGCAACTTGAGGCCATTTCTGTGCCCTGCCAAAGTAGCAGTGGTTTTGTAAAATCTCTTTGAAATCTACTCCTTGGCAGGATATTTGCACACAAGACAGGAGTGGGCACTTCCTTACACTTAGTGTTGGTGCCTTTGTTTAGTAAGCAATTGTTAGTGTATTTTTCATTATCTTCTCCCTGCTTCAGGAGCCACCCTGAATTGGTTTTGTGGCCAAGGAGCCTTTCCCTCAATTCAGATCTCTCTGTTTTCTCATAAACTCTTTTTTTTTTTTTATGTAGTCAGAAATCTGATGTTTACCAACTAGATCATGCTTCAACTCTTGTCCTAAATCTTTGAATTACCAGAGAAGCTGAGTCTGCTGTAATAATTTGTAGTCATTCCTATCCTTCAGCTCATTTCCCAGACCTATTGCAATTCCCACAGCCACCCCTCTACCAGTTATAGGTGTGCTGAACCATTCTCCCATGCTGAACTGAATGGCCCAGGTCTGCACTGAAAAACTCTGACCCCTTCGATGTTTCTGACCCTCTTGCCTTTTCCAAATGACTTATTGCAATGACCCTGGCAACCTCCAGACCATCCATGGAAATTGGGAAAGCACAGGTTGGCACTCCCAGTACCAGGTTGTTGTAACCATTTAACACTGTAGAGCACCTGGGAACGTTTCTGGTGTCTGAAAACATCTCTGAACATCTATTCTTTCACTCTTACAGCTGTGGCCTCTAGTTCTTAAAATAGTTGTTCCACAGACACTTGTTTTTCCTAGGAATTTCCAGATTTCCCAGTAGGGATTTCTCCAATAACATCTGTGGAATGAGGGTTTTTCTGCTGTAAATGCTACTGTTGTTTACTGCTCATCTCACATCTCAAATACGCAGAGCTACTAGGAGTTGGTGTCAGAGCCTCCTTATCCCTGTGCTCTAGAAGATCCCAGAGATGCCTTTCAGGAGGCACTGATGAGCCTGTTGCCAGTTTTCCCCTGTCTCAGAAGGAGAAGCTGGACACCTCTACACCCAACCCACACTCCAGAGGAAATCATCAGGGCAAAATCAGGGTTTCTTGTGAAGTCTGCCCTTGTTTGGCTTTTCTACCTCACTGTGTCCTCTACATCTGACTATGTGCTGCAATGCTCCCAAGGCCTGTCTATCTGGGCTGCCCCTGCCAAGAGGTAGGAGGCTGAAGACTCACGTTCAAGCCAGGAGAGGCTGTGAACAGCAGCTGCTCAAGTGTAAGATCTCCTCAGGCACATACCTGTTCTGAGGGAAATATGAGTTGCTTGGCACCAAAGCAGCACTGAGGCAGAAGATGCCCTGTCAGGGTGGGGCAAGATTTGAGCAAGGCCAGATGTGCCAGGTGTGTCCTGCTCAGGAAAGCCTGTCCTTGCCAGCAGCAGGAGGGAGCAAAGTCATCCCAATGTGAGACAGCACTGGGGCAGCAGAGATAGTGCAGATCTTGGTCTGGGGTGCTGCCAGAGTATGGTACCAGCATAAATAGAGCCAGATAGTCCGCACATGCAGCCAGGGTGCCCACATAAATACCTTACCTCAAACTGGGTCATTTATTAGCCACAAACCTCCTTCCCCTTCTTGTAGCTGGCTTTAATAGCTCTTCCTAACACACATCATGTGATGCAAGCCACAGGATGGCAAAGCTTCTGCTAGACAGACCTGTTCATAGTGAAGCTTCAGTTTGTCTTGGAAAAGGTCAGACCTCTCCCTTGTGCTTGGGAAAAGGAATGATTGTCTTATAAAATACTAAAAATGCCTAAAAGTTGACTTGGAATTACTTCTCCAAGAGGTATCTCTCTGCTTGCAAAGTGACCTTATTTGAATAGGGAGAACAGAACCTCAGGCAGGTTGGTTCTTGCTCTCTTTTAATGAGTTCTTTGGGTGCCTATTTGTCACAGGATTTTGTAATTTGCTGTTTGATTAAGGGTTGTTTACCCTTTCCAGTAATCTATTGAATTCTGTAAGCTCTGGGTGTAAGCACTCTTTGATCTCCATTTGTATGTACATTTATATGTTTGCTAAAGTCCCTGCCAGTTCCTGTTAAAGGAAGAAGGCTAGTTGTTACCTGTAGAGTGGTTTGTATGACACCTTGCAGACATCTGGATTGAAACAGTTCCTTTTGTTTCCTGAAGTAGCTTCAGGAATCAAATCCCCCAAGGAAGCCATTTTCAGTTTGAACTCAAAGTTTGTTTTACATACACATGTATTACCTCTCTACATCATACATATGGAATCTCTACATATGATAAGAGAGACCAGGCAGTCTTGATATGTCATAGGATTGAAGCATGTTGGCTTCTTGTAGGAAGGTCAGAGTATTACTTCAGGATGGCAGAAGACTTCCCCATGCTGCACAAAGGATGTTCAGAGAGGTGCAGATGCAGCTCTCTTTGCAGGGTCTGCAGCTCATGGCTTGCATCCACTCCAGTGCTGAAAGTTACTTTAGGAAGACAAAAAACAATCCCCTGAGAGAGAGGGGAGAAACTAAAAACTCTCTGAGTGACCAGTCAGGAAGAGCAGTGGTGGGAACCCAAGTCAGCATCTCCTCTGGGTCTCCTATCCAGTGCAGCAAGAGCAGCAGTCATGATTGTGTGATTTCCCTGGAACCACACAAGCTTTTTTGGGACCCACTTGGACACCCTGCTGCATGTTGTCGTTCATCAGGCTTTTACTACTGATGGAGTAACCCCATTAGGTGCAAGCATTTGGTGCCTCTATATTACTGGATAGTAGTTATTCAGGATTTAAATGACTTTTATCTACAAACTATATTTTGGTTTTCCATAATGTAAACCAGAAACCTAAAAAATGAGAGGTAAGAAAGAGGGGAAATAGGTGTCGCTCTCATGTCAGTGGCAGCTGTTTGCTGGGAAAAGTCATCATAACAATATCTGGGTTTGCAGCTGCAAAGTCAGGATGAAAAAGCAAGAAAAAAGAACAAGAGCATGAGGCCAAAAAAGGGAAACCCACTGCTTTAGAAGCTCTGAAACATGGTGAGAGGTTGCAGAGCTGTGAGTAAAAGGCAGGCTGCAGGACTGCAAATAACAGACCCTCGGAGGTACCAAGGCTCTGGCACTGAGGTATTGAAGGCACAGACCAACACCTGTCCTAGAAATTGGGCAGAAAAACATCATGTCCAGGGTACAGACACCTGCTACAGCAATGCTACCTCCTCCCTGCACCACCCAGGCAGCAGCTTGCAGCTGAAACCAATCTCAGTATCAAAACACTGAGTCTGAGGCAGATGGTTTTGGTTCAAGGTTGCCAGAGGGGAATGAGATCCTGAAGAAAAGTGCTAGCACCTGTGGTTAATCTCCAAGTATGCTGCAAACCACTCCTTCTTCTGTCAGTTTTCCCACTTGGAAGGTCAGAAAATCCCAGTTCCATTGAAGATACTGGGGTTTTTGGGTGACATTTGCTGTAGAAAACTTTGTGATAGATGTGGCTTTTTCTGACTAGAGCAATAGAATATAAAAGCCTGGTAGCCAGGGTGGGTAGACTGTAGGAAAGTTGATCCAGACTTTACAAAGCAACATCACCCTTGTGATAAAAACAAAAAATAATTGCTCTTTTCAGCTAACAGCTGCTTTTTCTTTGGTCTTTCCATGCTGCTTCCAAAATTAAAAGCCATCAGCTCCTCTTGAAACAGCTGGAGAGTGACAAAAGGAATTTCTTCTTTGAAACCAGAGACATCCCTGCTGCAGGAAGGACTGACTCACATCAGGTGGCAAAGAGTGTTAGAACTACAGTGGCATGCAGAAGGCAAACTGAACTGCACCAGCTACACGTAAAAGGACACCACAAGACCTTCTTTGCAGAGAGGTGAGCTAAGCAGCACCAGCGGTATCTTCTGTACACACAAACTGTGTTACTTTAGAGAATCCTCTTAGAGGACCTCTGTTACTACGGAGCTGCTCTCCTGAGGGCTCAGGAGGACAGGAAAATTAGAGTAATATCATTCATCTTCTTTCATATTTCATGGAGATTGGCATGTTCTGTATAACAGTAATAAAGCACAAGAGGTGTAAAAGAAATACTACAAAAGTGAACGTCTGCAGAAAGCAACCTGTATAATAGAGTCAAGACTGTGTGAAAAACAATAGGAGCTGGTAAAAGTTAGCAGAAAGGGAAGCAAAGCTGGGTCTGAACAAATACCTGGCTCAGTGCTTTACCCAGGCGGTCACCGAAACGAAACTCGGGAAGAGAAGGGAGTCTCCTCAGGAGTGAGACACTGGCGCCATCTAGAAGGGGAATGGAACACGCACCAGATAAATAGAGCATAAAAAGCAGCTCATCCTAGTTTCCAAAGCCTAAAAAGGCCGTTTTCATCCCAGGATTTTTATGAATTACAAGGGCACATTTCAGTGTAGAGCGTTCTCCACTTTGAGAATGGATGCAAACTAGAGGAGGAGAGATTTAGATTGGATATGAGGAGGAAGTTCTTCACTGTGAGGGTGGGGAGACACTGGCACAGGTTGCCCAGAGAGGCTGTGGCAGCTCCATCCCTGGAAGCTTTGAAAGCCAGGCTGCCTGGGGCTGTGGGCAACCTGATGTAGTGGGAGGTGTCCCTGGCAGGCAGGGGGGTTGGAACTAGATGATTTTGAAGGTCCCTTCCAACTCTGGTGGTTCTAGGATTCTTTGCCAAGCCTAGGTAATATTAGAAATACTCAAAAGTGGTTTTACCCTCATTTAACTCGTCTGTTCTTTCATATGATTTGGTCCCTGACCGAGGTCCTCCCATGAGGTGGGAATACTCAGGGCTGGCTGATGCAGCTGCTGCTCACACCTTCCCACACACTGAGGCTGCCAGCATGGGGCTGACAGGAGTGTCCCGAATTGCAGTGTGGTCTGTGACTGTGCCTTGCTGCTAGGCAGGCTTTGGAGGGGAAAATACTGGGGACTCAGAAAGTGCATTTTTCTAGGCTTGTTCTGAATGCTGTGAGCTGATCTGGAGATCATTTATATCCACAGAGTTATAGCCAAAGGTAATGAGAGTTCCCTCCTAATCCCTATAGAATATCAAGCATGCCAAAACCAAAATTAGCAGATTTTTTTAAAGGATGCTCAGTGTACTCAGGGTCTCAGCTCTCCACAGACAAAGTGGAGTTGTGGTATTGCCTCATTTTAGAGGATCTTGAAAAAAAATTGTAACTTGTGAAGCATTCAGAGACAGAATTAACAGGTATCATGGCAAATCAGAGGGAAATTAAGCATTGCTTTGAGAAGAGAAGCAGGAGAAGGTGTTGTGACCAAGGCTTATGGACCAGCTTGATTGGATCTAAATAAATATGCACTTAAAGTGCATGATACAGACACTGATTCACCTCAGGCTCCCTGCTGCAGAAAGGAGAGAAAGAAACACTTCCAGAAAGCAACTCAGATTTTACACCGAACTGGAAACCCCTGAGGAAGTGCTAATGTCTCTGCAGGCTCCAGAGGGAGCTTTGGGCAACTCTCCTCTGGTGTCGGTGCCAGTAAACCAGGCCAAAGGCTGAAGTCTAAAGCAGGATGAAGCAAACTGCTGAGGAGCAGCCCTTGAACAGTCAGCACTCTTCATCTTTGTGCAGATTAAGGCAGAAACCCTCTGGAGTAAAAGTAAGCAGGGAACCCATAGCTAAAGACATGTCTGTACAAAGGGGAAAAATTCAGGTTGCCTTGGGTAATTGTTTCCTGGCATTTCCTCGCTTTTGAGAATGTCTCCATTGCTGGATCCAGATATGCCAGTCTCAGCTTCTTGGCCACAGTGGGAATCAAAGAGCAGTAATAGTACTTTGCTGTATTTGTTGTCTTTCCATTTTCAGTTTGGTTGGATACAGGATTCCCTTAAACTTCAGGAGTGCTCAGTGAAGCTGTGAGTCAGGTTTTAGAACATGCAGTCTCTTATTATGTTATTTAAACCACAGTATGCTTATATAGACTTGTATGTATATACAAACATATATACAGTGTATTTAGGAGGAGCAGTAGGTAATTAAAACATACCTGAAGAGAATAGGATTTTATAGGGGAAATGGCAATATCTCTGCCATATCTGGATTTTGTTTTTCCTTTAGATGTGTCTTTAACAGGCTCTTCCCCCCCGCCTTCTGCTCCTGTGTTAAAGACAACCCAGATACTCCTGTGTGTGAGTTACACACAGAGAGTGAGAGAGGTTACAGACAAGCCCCCTGATTCTAATACAGGCTGTTTCCAAAGGGAATGGAGAGTACCTCTCTAAAAAGTGGTGTTCAGCAGCTTCAGAGGGAGCTTTCCCAGGAGCCAGAGAACAGTTCAGCCTGCAGGAACACCTCACAGCAAAACGCCTTTGAGCAGAGCTGCTGCTGAGGTACAGCTTCTCATCTCCTTTTCCTGCAGCTCTGGGTGGAAAAGCCACATCACAGCATATCTGGAACATATACAATGATATATGGAAAGAGGATTTATAGAGTATAAGTACCACTGTCTCTGGCAGGAATTCCATACAGCACCATTCTTCCTGTAGGCCTCTTTACTGCAGGAATTACTGCAATGATTTACACACTTGAGCATCAATAATTGAGTAAAACCTTTGAGATGCTAACTCTGAGTGAGATCCTAGTTTGAGTTACAGCCCAAGCCCCAGAGCAGAGATGCTGATGTGGCTGTTTGAGGAGCTGTGGGTAGCTCACCCCCTGCTTTGCCAGGGGCAGCTCCTATCAGCAGGCTCAAATGGATGGCTCCAGGAGCAGGACGTCCATGCAGGAGGTCAGGACTGACCATAAGAGCTTCAGCACCCAATATCTGACATTTCAGAGAGGGTTTTACCATGGGTACAGGTACAGATGTGTGACTGTACCTGGTGCTTCTCCAGACAGCAACAGGTTTCTGCACAGGACAGACAAAGCCTGGGACTTCTTCCTACCTCATAAAATAGGAAAAAAGTAGCTGAAGCAGAGTCATCTATGCAAAAGGAGTTTTCATTTCATATAATTAGCATTCTGTGATGAAAATGAAGCACTTTTGCTGAGGCAGAAAAGTTCTTGGCCACCTCTAATCTTCGTTAAATGTTTGTTTCTTTTGGTTTGCATTTCATTCTGTCTCTTGTACACATTCACTTGTAAAACACCAAGCTCCCAGAGGCCACAGTCCCTCCTGAGGCTTCTACTTGTAACAGTAATTGTAGTGTACACAAAGTGTGTGCCATTATGTGCACAGAAATAGTAGCCCTGCTTCTGAGTTGAAGGAGTTCAGATTAAAACTCTGAGACTGTAGATCACTTTTCCTGCAATTTTCCATATTTTTCTTAGAAATGGCCTGAAAAGCTGCTTCTGAGGAAGTGAACCCAGGTCAAATGGACTCTGTTTTCAGTCTCTTTGCATATTTGGCCAACTTTAAAAAGCTCTTATCAGTTGATTCAAAGAGGGTAAAGCAAAGAGAAACAAACCAGGGAAGGAGGAAAAAAAAACCCAAACCAAACACCAGGCAGACAGGCAGATCACTTGGTGACTGAGACAATGAACAAGTAAATCAGACTGCTTGGTTTGGGTTCCCTCTTTTCAGCTGCACCCATGTACTTATCCTACAGGAATCCAAATCCCCCCAGGCCCCCTTGGGCTCCTCCAAGGACCTAAGAAAATGCATGTGGGGGCAGAAGCAATGTCTCATGCCCTGGGTCTGCTAGTTTGGCCACCAGCATGGCTCTTGTTCCACTCTCTCCCCTATCTAGCTGTCAGTCTCCACAAATCTGGTAGGAGCAGAATTGTTTGGGAAACCTCCAGCCTTCTGTTTCATTTGGTTTTAAAAAGGCCAAGAAGTTTCAAAGACATTTGCTGAGGGGATTGGAGGGACAGAGACCAGCAAATGAAGTGATCATGTGGACATTTTTTATCTCTAAGAAAAACTGGTTTGAAATCCCAGGAAAATGCAGACAGTCAGGAACTGCTATAAAGTAGGAACAGGAATTGTCATTAACATGACCAGAAGAGAGAGCTAGTCAGTAACAAGAATAGATACCAATAATTGCAGCTTCTGGTTTAAGGATTCAGAAAACAATTTGCCTTTTAACTAACCTAGGACATATTGAAACAAATAATATCAATGGTCTTTTCTTCTTTTATTTTTTCTTGTTATTTTTGATGTCACATAAAACATAAATACTCAAAGCCTGTGTTCAGCTTTTCCTGATGGAGCCAGAGAACAGACTTTTCTCATTCTTTGTACAAATCAGAGTAAAAGAAGAATTAAACGTGAGTGAAAGCCATTTGCTCTGATGACAACCAACTGAAAACATCAGCTGCCATATGGAGTTCACCACAGTGTTGGTATTTCCACACACACCTCCAAATAGACCACTTCAAGTTATGACTTATCCAACAACACCCAGTAACTCAGTACATTTCAGCAGGTTATCATGCTGTCACCTTGCAAGCAGCCATGTGCCTGTGAAGCTCAGCAGCCCGTGATGGATTTACTCCATCAAACAAGGATTTCTGTGCCAGTCACCATCTTAAATTCCTACTACATTCAGCAGAGAGAAAGAGCCATTCCCAGGGTTTAAGCCATGTTGTCCTATAGCAGACATCTAAAATAAAACCAATCACCCCTTACAATGATGATTATTCTCCTCTGTTTATACAGGATACATGGGTGGCTGTAGAGCTCTGCCCTGTAGCTAACTAAAGGTAGGAAAGATGCCCCCACGGGGGTTGCCTGCTTGTGTAGAGCCTGGAGCTGGCATCACTGAGGAGCACAGACATTTCTCTCTGCTCACACCACTACAAACTCAAGTTCCTGCTTAAGAGGTCCCAGTTTTTCACAGCATAAAAGAAGGAATATTTTAGATTAATTGAAGAGGGAAGACATCTGTAAATCTGCTTTTGGGGAAGGGAGCCACATTCCTCTTGATATCCCACCTTTGAAGAGACCCCCTTTTAGCCTGGCATTCTTCTCACATGTTTACTTCTACCCAGATTTACTTGCTTCTGTAATTTGTGTCTGTCTCAGGAATGTTTTCCTGCAGTGTATAAGGAAAAGCACATGTGTGCTGGGAAGATTAAGGTACAGTTTGAACAGCACTTTTTGGTTCATAATTTAATTCTTAATTATCTTGCTCCATAGAACTCCACTCTGTCAAGGTTCCTGTTGTTCAAGAAGAGCAATGAGCCAACTGAAGCTTCAAATATCATTTAAAACTTCCTTAACTTCAGCTGTGACACTGCAGTTCAGCTGCATCCTTAGTTTATTATCTCCAAGGGAAAACCAATGTTAGTTTGGTTTTCTGCTTCACTGCAACTGTTTGGGGTTTTTTCCTGTTATCTTGTAGGTTTAATTAGCCATTTGGATTCAAAGAACCAGGAGAAAGAAGCAAAAAAAGACTGAAGTTTTCTTTTCAGAGCCTGGGAAGAGGACAGAAGAGAACCAGGTTGGACAGGACTGTAACCATAGTTCCTCAGAAAGAAATTCCACTAACCAAAGACAGAGCTCCTGAAGAACAAATCTCTACATATGAAGCCCCTGCAGGGGAGAAACATGAACAAAGGAAATACTTTTGGCACACTGGATCTGGGAGAAACTCCTCTGGAAAGGCTGAACAGTTCCAGCATTCACAATATGAAGGTTGCACCCAGAAGTCCAGACGGCTTCCAGATGAATAAACCTCTGTTGTGCCCACACCTCAGTGAGCCCCATTTTGCTTGTTTTCCTGTTCCCAGAAGTGTGCTAATCAGTAGCCTTATCCCCACTGCATGTTCTTGTCACTTGTCAGGCTTAGAAGTCGCCAGCCTTGCCCCAGCCCCCTGGCAGCAAGTCAGCCAGTCAGCTGTCAAAGCTGGATAATGACTGCTTAGCCCTAAAAAGCTTAACGTTTGTTTGCATAGACTCGTGTCCTGGCAACACCAAGGCACTGCACCAGAGGACAAACTTCTTTTCCCTCAGCATTTTCTGTAAGGGAAAGGACATAAGGGGTTTGAAGACAGACAGAAAATGGTGATTCCCAGGCAGGATTACCAGGGCCTGAGGTAGGCGGGCTATCCTCTGCAGTTGACTTGCTGTCATCACAGTGTTGAAGAGGCTGCAGGGCTGAATTCTTCCTTCTTCTAAGCTTTGATTAAAAACCATACATGGCTCCGCTGGCCTAAAGGTTTGTTGGGAATTGCCTTTGAGGAGGTGCTCCACCACTAAAAATAAGCAGTGGTGGAGACAAGAGAAAAGCCAACAAGAAGACAGCAGGTTACACATTCTGAGTAAAGCCGAAGTTTTCTTGCTTTATCTGGTGCAACTTACTTATAGCAAGTTCTGGATTCTGGCTTTCTCCTGATTGTTATAGTTGTTTTTTAATGCCTGAAGCATCCTGACTGGCTCCAGCTGGAAGAAATAACACTGGCCAGGTTGATAAGGAAGGTGCTTAAGTGAGATTGAGCCGTATTCAGCACTGTTCCTCTGCTGAGCTGGCTGCAGCCTTTCCATGATGTCAGTGTTCAGAGCGTAGGATGCTACCTCAGGGCAACCAGGGCAGAATGAACACCCTGCCTGTCACGCTTAAGCATGGGGTAAGGTGATCCTATGACCACAGAATGGAAGTCTTGAAGGACTTTCTTGATCACTAAATCATCTGGAAATCAGGCTATACAATCCTGTTGATGATCTGAAACCCAAAGTATCAGATGAGCTTCAGTAGCCAACCGAAGTATCACCTTCTTCACTCTTATGGTGCTTGTACTCCCATTTAACTCCACTAGCACTTAGGCAATTGCATTTGCATGCACCCTGAGAGGCTCTGGAATGATATGAAGCTGCATGGTGGATGAAGAGACAGAACCAGCAGGACATTTTAGAGTCCAGTGTGAGTGTGGTTAAACTAGTGAGAGGAGCTACTTCCTACCCCATTAGTCAGCACTGCTCTGCAAGAGCAAACCTAAACCAAACTTGCTTGTTCATAATAAGCTGTGGAAGTCTTCTGAGGCAGTCTAAATGTCCAGAGAATCCCATATTACTGGTTAATAAATATGACCACCTCTTTCTGTCATGTGTGGCACCCCCTAAGTCATCTTTAGAGCTGATCTATCACAGATTAGTGCAGCATTGTAAGTGTATCACCATCTATACATGGAGCACATAGCCTATACTGTGTGTATAGTAAACACTGCAACATTTCTGATGGCAATATAGCAACTTATATTTATCCAGAATATATGATATGCTTTTTTAAGCTATTAATTTCTGCGTGTTTTAGCATAGTCTTTAAAAAAACATGGTTAATGTTAGGTTTGGTGTGGGATTGGGAGTGCCCAGCTAGTCTTGCATCACTTTCCCTAGGCTAGTACAAAACCTTCAGTCCCTCTGACCTTACCAGAGAATAGTCCTCACATCAACTAACAGCAATGATGCTTCCACCAAAAACAAAACACAGAAATACCCCATTCCCAGAAAGCACTGAGCATTTCCTCACAGGAAGTAGAAGGTGCCTATCAGTGTTATCTCAAAAGCTAGACACATAATTAAACATCCTCTACACAAGGACACAGACTGAAGAAAGAGCCATTAGAGGTCAGGCCAAAGTTGTACCAAAGCAAGTGATTTCTGTCCAGCACTAACAAAATCTGTTCCCTGACAGCAAGTGTTAAAAAAAGAACAGGGTAAGTAAATAGGAAACCTCCTTTAAATATTATCCTAGCCTTCAACCATTTGTAGCTCAGAGACTTCCTGAGCTGGGGACTCTGCTGAGCAACCTCAGCTGATTGATCTCCCTTGACTTGTTGATCCAAACTTCTGGCACTCACTGAATCTTGGAACAGGAAGATCTGCAGGTTGAATTGCAAGAGAAAAACCTCTTTTGGTTTGAACTCTTAGAACTAACGCTGTGAATTAAAACAAAAAAAAAAGGCTTCTGACAAACTTTTTTACAAGTTCACATTTTGATAGCAATCATAAATAATATAATATACTCCTGCTTTCTGATAAAATGGGATGTCTCTGTCTCATCCTTTCTAACATGTATTCAAAAAGCAATTGCTTGGTTTTATTTAGCTTTTCAACAGCCCATACAGTGACTTGCAAACTACCAGCAGTGAAAAAAAATAGTCTTTTTGAAGACATTTGTGTCAAGTACTATAAATCCCACAAAAGCTGAGATAGCAATGTCATTACTTTTTACAAGGTTACTGGGTGTCTTCTGTGCCAGAAAACTATCTAAGACCAGCTAAAGTATTTGTTTAAAATCATCAATTGCTTTGTATTTTAATAACACAGTTACAGGACTAAGGACAATTCAGTGGAAATTTTACACCTCATTATACCTATGCCACCTTAATTTTTACATTTTGAATATAAAGCCTTAAAACTGTTGTTTTCATGAGGTGGAAGGAAGTGTCTCTAAGATGACTGCTCTCCAGAAAACAGATGATGCTAATGGATATGGTACACTATCCACATATTGCTTTCACACTGCCTTACTTAGTATTTATTGCTAGAGTCCAATAATGGGAAATCAATCTTCTTTATCCTGCCCATTACTGGGCTCAGTCTAACCAATTTTGTTTTGTTCTGGAATTATAATGCAAGGACAGGAGTTCATTCTGCTGTTCCACAAACCCTTCCAATTTCTACACACATCCTTAGTGAGAGATCCTGATGAGAAAAAATCAAAAAGAAAGAGAAAAAGGAAAAGGGAAAGGGAAAGGAAAATGGAAAAGGAAAAAAGGAAAAGGACACACACACACCCCCCCAAGCCCCCAGACATTTTAAGTATCATCTCCAAAGGCCACAGGATGTTAAAACAGGACAGAGGAGCTCACTGGCCATTCTGATCTTAAGGGAAATATAGCCCCAAATAATATAGACATCTTCTCATCTAAAGCTATTTTAGAAGCTCGGTGAGCTCACTGAAACCACAGCAGACAATGCTGTATTTGAAATCTTGAGGAACCTCCACCCTTTGGGGAATTCCCTGTTCCCAGAAGGCTGCACTTGTGTCACTGTTTCATTTATTGCTCCTGAATTAAGGGAAACGGACAATATAAAATCTTGCATCGCAGTATAACTGAACGTCTGACTTGCTGAGCCCTTTGTGGGACAGGATGAGCAGACTCAGCCAGATCCCAGCTGCGTGTTAATTATAGCAAGAAAGACAACAAAATAACAATAGTCACAACCCAGCTCCTACCAGCAGGAAATGGTTATCAACCTGAGATAAAATGTTTATCAGGAAACGTTGTTACACTATCCAAAACATTTCCTGTCTGTAGCATTTTTTTGTGGGGAGAAGAAGGTCTGTGGTACTAGAAATAGCATCTCTACAAGGGATTAAACACCACTCCTTACAGAAAGTGGGAATAGTCACAGTGCTACTTTCTGTCCTGTTTTTTTCTTTGTACAGACTAAGAAGTACCTTAAAAAGAAAGCTGCTTTCAGAAGCTCCGTGGACATTCACTAAAGTTTGAACTTCAACCATTAAAAAATAAAGTAAATTTTTCTTATGTGTATCTAAGCAGTGTAAGGATGCAGGTGGCAATGCCCTGCTCCTTCTCTCACCAAAACTGAAGGAGTCTTTCTGTTACTACACCTTGAAAAGATCAGAAAGGATTAGTTAGGCTGAAAGCCAGTACTACTGAAGATGTCAAAAGAGGAAGGGGAAGAGGAGCCAGGAATAATCTGCTGAAATATTTGCTCAAAACAAAAATCATAAAGAATTATATTCCCATAACCATGACTTTTCAAAACTAGAAAAACCCCGATTTGTTGTAAGCATAATGGGGGAGCAGCACAAAATTGCAATAAAACGGATGTTTTGGTATAAACTAAGATTTGCCGAGACCAACTTATTGGACATTACTGAATATGGAAGCAAAATGACTCTTTATAGACTCATTTCTCTGTTGGCTATGTGGAGACTGATGGAGTCTATTACTCCATTCTTAAAGCATTCACAGAATCATAGGATGGTTTGGGTTGGAAGGGACCTTAAAAATCATCTAGTTCCACCTGCTCTGTCTCAAAATCACGTTAGACCAACGCTTTCCTATCATCTAGGAAATACTGAAACACTTCCCAATGCTTCAAATACTTCAGGAAGACCAGTTAATGAATGTGAGTTCAGTCTGTAACCACGTTTGGTGGAGTTGGATGGATGGCAGGAGCAGCACTAGCCAGATGATGTTATCCAGCCAGAATTCTGTGGCTGATTTTGAGCATTTGATTACAGTATGTTCAAGATAATAGGGTCAGGTAATGGCTTTGGATGCTACCGTGAGAGGACAATTTGCATGTGAGACGAGATGGTGCTTCACAAAATACAGAGCTAACATTTAGCTGTTGCAGATAATGTTATTAAATGCTTTTGAAAAAAGATATATATTGCTACCTCCGAATACCTCCCCTTTTACCAACTGTGTCTCTAAAAATCCTGCTCTGGTCTCTTTCCTCTCTTTGGCTTCCTCTGCTCCTTAGTAGCAATCCCTCCCTCCTTCTCCTTGTGTTACTGTATCAAGATGTAGCAGACCGACTACTACAAGCTAAATGTTTGGAAACAAAATCTCTCCCTGTCTGAACGGGAGGGGGTTAAGTTCTTCCTTTTCTTTGTAGTCCTGGAGAAGAGCACGACCACGCTCTGTGCTGCTTCTGGTTTTGTAGGCACAGAAGAGCACGACCTCCAAGAGCAGCTGGCATGTATCTGCAGCCTCCCACGTGGCAGGCTCCAGAGCACTGTGGTGCTCACTTACTGTGGCTCAGGCTGGCCTATGCAGATCTGCCAAGTGACCCAGCAGAGCTGGCAGAACGAGGACCCTGCCGGGAGAACTCGCATCCTGAAACACCATTGCTGTGCCGCACCGGTGCCAGGACACTGAAAAGTAAACAGCTTCATACTGGAGACATTGTACTGGAGAGAAGCAGCTGAAATCCTGCCTGGATCCTGGTCCTTCTGTGCTTGGACCAATAAGCCAGTTCACTGATTTACAACTGTTTATGATTCCTGTCACATTCTCACTGAACGTCTCGTTATATTTTTACAGTGTACAAAACACTGCCAAACGAAAGTAAAATAAACAGTTAATCGGAAAAGAAAATTACCTTGGTCAGCTTTCATCTTGTGATTCTGAAGACCAAGGAGCAATGCAAAAACTGACACGAAAAGCACTCGGAGGTCATAAGCCTCAGCTTTCCCCTCTCCCCCGGCAGTAGGTGGATCCCTGGGAGGCGCTAGCCCTCCCCTTCCCTCCCCGGTTCAGGAGGCGTCTGAGCGCAGCTGCATCTTCCCTTGTCTCCTTGGAGGGCGGAGCCGCCGTTTGCGGGGAAGGTAAGCTACGGAGGAAGGGGACGGTCCCCGTCACCTACCCTCCCTCCCTCCCTTCCCACGGGCACGTCCGTGCGCTGAGGGGACACCGTGGCACGGTCCCCGCTCGCCGGGCGGTTGGTGGCTGAGACCCTCCCATCCCCGCCCAGCGCTAGCCGCTTGGAGGGTGAGGGTGTGCGTTGCAGGGGGGGGGGGCAGCGCTCCAACGCTTCCCGTCCAGCGGCAGCCAGCGCTGGCCGGCCTGCGGGGAGCCAGGCCCAGGGCCTGCCCCAGCCTCCCCTGGGGGGGCTCCATGGATTCCCCTTCCCTCTGCCGCCCCTTTAACCAGCCCAGCCCCCGAGGGAGAGAGGGGAGGGGAGGGGAAGGGTCTTGGCACCTTTTGTTCATCTCCAGGGCCGCTGTGATGGTGGGGAATCCGCTGGGTTGTGTTTCGCAGAGAGCTGTTTGCAGATGGCTGATTGCAAAGGGTTTGCAGCTGTTGGCAGGAGTTAAATCAGTGGAGGGTGGGAGAGCTCTGTCTGCAGGTGTGCCAAGGAGGGGTGGGGATGGCAGTACTTCACCCCAAGGGTTATTGGGTATTGGCTCAGGCTGCACTGGGAGGTGGTGGAGGAATCATCATCCCTGCAAGAGCTCCAAAAACATGGAGCTGTGGTGCTTGGGGCCATGGTTTAGTGGTGAGCATGGTGGTGTTGGATGGACGGATGGACTCCGTGATCTCAGGAGGCTTTTCCAGCTATGATGATCCTACGATTTGCCATCAGGCAAGCTTAGCTTGATGGCTACTGTACAGCTCTAAGGAAGAGAAAGAATTCTTGGTAAACTGAGGATGGGAGATGTGCATTGAATTTCCTTGTGCAGGTGAAATTAGTAGCGTTGGTGGATGAAAACAGAGAGCACTCTTAGCAAAGAGACTTTGCTCCAGGTTATGACCTGTGTAAGGTCTCTGTAGACAGCTGTTTGTGCACCAACAGAAACCATTTGGGCTGAGCTAATGTTGAAGGATGTGAAAGCAGACAAGGGGAAACACAGAGAAATAATGATCCGTCTGAATGGGGTAGGAGAGCTGATACTGCCCAGGTATGAGAAATAAATGTGACAGAATGCTATGGGATGGGAATGATGTGATGGACTGTAAAGTAACAGGAAGAGATTGTGTGGATAAAAAATGTGTATTCTTGCTTTGAGAATTTTTAAAGAGCTTTTATGGTGTCTACCACAGACTACAAGAATTGGATCTGGATAAGGATGTCACGTGCTGAGAGATACTATCAGGAGTTACATCACAGGTGGATTTCTTTCTTAGGTACCAATAACAGCATCTTCTGGGAAGGACATAGTGACCCAGCTGTTATTACATACAACTGCTCTCAGATTACCAAATAAGCACCAAATTGCATTAGACTTGCTCTCAGTGAGTAGTGTGAGAGAGTCTGAGAAGAGCTGGTTTCTTAGTCAACTTGTAGTCTTGGATCACTTGCAAATTAGGTTAAGTAACTAGAAATTAATAGAGTACTAAATAGAAACTGGCCTAAAATTATCAGTTTTAGAAGGGCAGACTTTGAAAAATCAAGAGGAGTAATTAATGATGCTAATTGTACTGGTGTCCTGAGGGCATTCTAAGCAAAGAAGGTATGAAGCTGGTTTATGCCAGAGGTAGAATATATATCCCAAAAATGAGAAATAGTCTATTGAAAAGAACTTTTATCCATCTCAGAAATGAACTTAGGAATAAAAACTAGGAAAAGGATGGATATGCAAGGAAAAATATGAGAGATGAAGTGTGGCTCTAGAGTGGGAATTGACAAAGGTCAAAAGAAGCAAGGAATGTAGAAAAGAAAGCCAGGTGTGATTTAGTAATGCTTATATTTAGGGAGTTTATTAAGGGTTATAATGTTTTAGAAGATATGTTTTATCAATTAAAGAGTTTAGTCTTAAGTGAGGCTGGAATTAACTTCCTTGAGCATCTGAGGAAGTGATTAAAAGTGGGAACTGTAGAAGCTGTGAATATTTCTCTAACAGCTGGACCAAACTGTGAGGTCAAAGATCCAACAGTCAGGCTCCCACATGTGATGCCACCTAACATCTGAAGCTTGTACTTGATTTATCCTGAACAACTTGATGTCTTGCTAGTCTTTCTTAAATCCTTAAAGCTTTAATATTTTCTGTACTAAGATTCTTTTTGAGTATAGTCTGTAAGTATTTTCTCAAATATTATTGCATTATTGTGCTCTGTCACATAGTTAATAAAGTTCTTTTAAAACCAAATCTTTGGAATAGTTTCATTTTCTTAAAGCAGGTTCCCTCAACTCTTGTGTTGGAAGGTCTAAATGAAAAATAAGTTTCAATTCTCTCAAATCAGTTACACGGTAAATTAAATTTTACGTAGCATTTAAAATGGACAAGAGCTAGCAGTGGCACCAGTTGCACTTCACGTTTGTGTGTACATATGGTTCACACAGACTGGAGTGTGTGTAGAGCTTGCCTCACAATTCAGCAAAGAAAAAGCTTTCCAAGATAACTTTCTGAAAACCTTGAATCAGTCTCATTAAAAAAATGGAGGGGAAAAAGCAACCTTACCCACAACAAACCCCAACCTGTGTTCCTTCAGTATCTTGAGTCACCTTAGATTACACTAGGTTAGGTTTAGATACAGGAATAACATCCTATTCCCAAGAGACTAAGAAAATGTTTGATTGTTTTCATACACTTCAAGGTCTGGAGATAATGCTCATTACACTGTGGGTTTTTTTTCTTTTAGTGCAGAAATAAACCACCAATTATGGGAAAATGCCTCTAGCATCCTCTTGCAATGCTTCTCGGCTCTGAAGGTAGCTCTTGCATTGTTTCCATGCTCTGAAAGACTTCCTTGCCTCCTAAAGGTAGTTTTGCACTTGTAGAAAGAAGTGTAAATATTTTTGAGAGAATACTTTCTGATTGGTCCCTTTATTAGGCTTTTTAGCTGCTGACCTTGACATCTCAGTCAGTTTGAGGCATAACTTTAGTAGAAACTTTGTTCCTATCTTCTGGCCTTCATTGGTTTATTTCAGGCTTTCTTGTTTGTTGTTAGTCACTGTGTTCAAACCTTCATTTGTTTGCAGTTAAACAGATGGATGGCCAAGGCTTTGAAATGGTTTGGGTTTTCTTCAGGGTGACTGTAAGGTTAGTAGAGTGAGAAAAGAGTTTGAGGGTTTATTTTTCTTCTGCTTTAAACATCTTCCCTCTGGTGGCTGATGATGCATTTTTTCCCAGTGACTTCCACCCTTGTTGCTCTCTGGTAAACAATGCATCCTTGTGCATGTCAGTGATGAGGGTAGGCAGCAGTTCTAAGGGGAGGAGAAGGAACTGGAATAGGAATGGGAGAAATAAAGGAACTGAATAATCATATAGGGCTTTTAAAATTCCTAGATGTCTTTAGAAATTGTCTTGCTAGCCCAAACCTCAAGGTGGCTCTTTTGGATGTGAGGGGCAAATGGCTCTGGAATCTACATGTGACTTTTCAAAGCAATTTTTTCCCTTTGGACCAAAGTTTTGCACCAGCCCCTAACAGTTGTTTGGGTTTCTTTTTTAACCATTGGGGAGCCGAAAAATCGTGCTCTCTGTTTTCTCTCCTCTCTTCCAAATTCTTCCAAAACATGTTCCCCTGATGTCTTAGCTCTTAGTTGCAGCAGTATTGAGCCTGTGTTGGAGGAGAGCACTAAGCATAGGTAACAGAATGGCATTCCACTGTCTGCTTTCCTTCTTGTGTGCCCATGTTTCCTTCTGTGTTTGCGTCTTATCTTTCACAGCTTTCATTCCTTGCAGCCAATTTCTTTTTGCAAGAAGCAAGGAAGGGGAGGGGAGAAGACTATGCTTGAGTTGGAGTTAGCAGTTCTCCAAATAACCACTTCTTGTTTCTCAAGGTCTGCAGTTTCTTGGTAGTGCAAAGTGGTGCATCAGTGGAAGAATGAGAGGCTGAGTTCTGCCAACTTATTGCCAGCACTGGATCAAGTAGTGACATTTCACTGTACGTGAAGAAGAAAGCTGATTTTGCAAGTAGCTTTCCTAGGAAGGGAATGCTACCTGTTCAGTAGAGTATCTGTTGACAATATTGATGGTCTGTCCTCTCCTGCAAGATATCTTGGACATTTCATGGCTACTCTGGTAGGAAACTTAAAAAATCAAGGATATCAGATGAAGCTTAGCTTCCTTTCCTAAGTGTCAGCAAGTTCCCTTTTTCTGTGATATTTTATTTTTCCTCCTAATCTTTCCTAAAACTGGTGTTAAGAGTCCTTGGGGAAGAAGCTACAGACAGACCTTTGACTCAGCAGATGAGTTTTACAAATGCATAAATGAAGTGGGAGGAAGTACTAAGTGGAGTTGTGCTTGCCAAGTTCCTAGAGAGAGAATCTACAAGCATGTTTACATTCAAATGAGTCAGAGAACTTGTTTAAATATTTAGGATGAAATGGTCTTAGACTGCTAAAGGACTTGGCTATTAGAACTAGTTCTTGTGTTCCTTAATAAGCCTTATCTGTAGTGCAGAGCCTTCTGTGCCTTACCCAAAGACTTGTCCTGTTGGGCCAGAATGAGGGGCAGAGCTTTGAAATTCCAAGACCCAAACTTTTGAACTCCAAGCTCAGACTGCCAGAGTATGCTGTCCAGATTCTTAACTGTACTTGGATTCCAGAGAAGAGACTTGGGAAAGTTTTTAATATAAATATTTTTGGATGAGAATGCTGTGCTGTTGAAGGAATGGATGTTTACAACAAGGACATTTTCTCCTTTGGATCTACACTTTGAAAGCTTTTTTTTGAAATACAGCTGGTGAAAATGTATTTAAAGTTTTAATACCTGAGCTGTATTTCTGGGTTATACACATGTCTCAGATTTAGTAGTTAACCCCAGTGACTTGCCTGATCTAACTGATCACTGTACAGTGAATATAAAACCAAAACTGACAGAGCTGTGTGTTCCCCACAGAGGCAAATAGTTCTGGCACAATATTAAGTGTGTGTAGCCCCATAAAGGATTGTTGCAGCAATATGATATGGTGACTTTAACCAGAGTTTTCTCTCTGCAGGGGGACACAAGTACAAATCCCTATGGAGGATGAATCTCCTTCTGAAAGAGACAGTGTTAAGGTCAGAGTGTGAATTTGTGTTAAATTCCATACTGCTCTAGTCAAAAGCAAGCAGCTTGGTTCCATTTAGCAGTAGCTCAGTATGTGCTAGTAGCTTTCAAGATGAACAGAAAACCAAAGCTGTGGGCAGAAAAAATGGTGCTAACAAAAGAAATGTTGCTTATGTGATCTACTGAGTATTAAGAGAACAATACATTCATTTTAATTAGGCTGAATTGCTCCTTTGGTTTATGAGGCTGGCTTAATTTAGTGTTGAGTTCTAAAAATTACATGTTCCAGCCTAATGTCTCAGCAACATATAGCAACATGTTAGAATTAACTTTTGTAGCATAATTTAAGACAAACTTCCTCCCATTTTGGTCTTTTTTTCCTTTGATCACTCTGCATGTAAAACTTCATGAAACATCATTCAGATTTTGAGAGTAATAATGATGCTTTTTGAAGGTGATCTGTATGACCAATAAAACTGAATAACCAGCATTGACTGATTGCAGAGGTCAGTGAAGTGCAGACAGCTTAGGGATTCTTGAGGCATAACTGATACACCTTTGGGGTAGGTAGCTAGACCATGCATGAAACAAAATTCTGCTCTAACTCTGCATAGCTCACCTTTCAAGGGTTTAAGATGATGGATTTAGAATTTGAAAGATAAGACTGGATATTTTTTAGTCTAATAATATTTGTTGTTCTTTTGTTAAAAAGAAAAAACCCTCAGTATTGTGTTTCCTTAGGTGCTTTTTATAAGAGTAGTCTGCTTTTTCTTCCTTCAGTGTGTTATTTTAGTGTTATGAAATGCTATAGTTTGGGGGTTTTTAACCTGTTAATTTATGAGGGCAGAACATGAGTGCTTTGTAGAAAGAGGTCAGAGAAAAAAAAACTTCTTTGTTGAAGATGGGTGGGTCCTGACCCACTGTGCACTTGGAACTTAAAGCCCACATTTTAAGGAAACCAATATGTTAGACCAGCAAGGAAATGTGTCCAAAGGAAGGGCACCCTGACTGCCCTTTTGAACCTTAGGCTTCATCAGTTGAGCAGAAGTGAGATGCAGTTTTGATGATGCAATTGGAAGAGTAGCCTGTGGTGCTCTCAGTATGCATTATCATACTTTAAAAGTGCCTAAAATCCTCCATGGAGTTCATGCTAACCTCTTGACATAATGCAGGTGGTTCTGCAAACAGCAGATGGATTCCTGTCCCTGTCTCTTAGAACTCTTCAGTGTGGCATGGAGGACAGCATTTGCTAGGCCTAGCCTGGATCTCCTTTCTTGCTGGCTTACTTCGTAACACCCATGTCTGGTTGTCCAGCTGCCAGATGGATTGTGTCAGCAGAGCCTTACTTCCCTTTCACTTGCAAATCTGGCTGAAATGGGTCAGTTCCCTGGTGTGGGGAAATGAGGAAAGCACTGGTGTGGTCAAAACCACAACTCTTCTTTACTGAAGATGACCCAGCCTCCTTTCCCTTCCTCAGAAGCATGTTATGGAAGAATGTGTGATTAACTGCTGTTTGTTTAAAGGCTTTAGTTCAGGATTAATTCAAGGTTTATTTCTGTAGTTTCAAATGTTATCTAGGTTTCTGTGTATGGTTTTTCATAGTAAGTGACACACATCAAAACAGCAATACCCTTTGCCACAACATGCTTCAGATTCCAGACTAGAATTCATTCCCAGTTGGAAGTGAAGACAATGCTCTGGAACAGAAAACACTGTTACTGGCTAGAAATAACCTAACAATGCAGTCCTCAGATTACTACATGCATGTAGATTTTCTTTCTGGATCACAATATCTCTTATTGGTTTTAATGGCTTCCCTCCAGTGTTGTTCTAGAATTAAAATACCAGTTAGTGGTTGAAAAAGGGGATGGTTATGTTCTCTAAACTTTTCCTTTTTCACTCTGCAAAGATAGACATTTTTCTCTCCAGGTATTTGATATCATTTGTCTTATAATACCAGGTCTTGGAGGGAACATTACTGTCAGCCCTGAAGATGCTGGATGTTGGGAAATGGCCAATCTTTTCTCTCTGTTCCCAAGAAGAGCTCAAGTTAATTCGTCGAGCCTGTGTATTTGGCAGTGCTGGTAACGAAGTGTTGTATGCTACTGAGAATGATGAGGTAATTGTCCAGGAGTGTGCATGAACATTGCCATATTCAGTCACGTAGATATCAAGTTACTCTGAAGGCCAGTCCTGTGAAAGTGTACCTAGAAAAGGTTGTAGGCAAAATGCCTGATTATTTTGATTGCCACTAAAACTTTTTCACTTCAAATTCGTGGCTTCCCACCACGATGGGAGGGTGAAGTTGGACTTGAGGGTGCATAGTAACAGAATGAGAGGCAAGGGAGACAATTTGGAAGATGGAAAATTCTGATTCAGTATTAGGGGAGAAAAAACACCTACCATGAGTGGTTTGATCCTGGAAGGGTTGTGAAACCTTTTCCCTGGAGGTGTTCAAGACTCCGCTGGACATGGCCTTGCATCAACTGATCTCTTTAGACCTTTGAGCTGGGGGTTGGACTAGTTGACTGTTGTAGGAGGTCCTCAATTCCAATTCTGTCATTCTTTTGTAACAGGTTTTTGTGCTTGGCATGAACTGCAGTGGGTGTTTGGGAACAGGGGACATGCAGAGCACTATTGAACCGAAGAGGCTAGATTCTCTGTGTGGCAAAAAGATAGCGTGTCTGAGTTATGGCAGTGGCCCTCATGTTGTTCTTGCTACAGAAGGTAAAGTATCACCTGAATCCTGCTTTTCCAGATAGTCCACTTCAGTTAGTCCAGGTGGTGTGAGGGGTCTGTGCTAGCAGTGTAAGAGAATTGGGGTAGACCTCCTGGGCTATCCAGTCCAGCATGTTTTCTTTGGTGAGTATGAAATGTCAGCCAGCTCTGTTCACAGCTAGGTTTATGTTGCATGTTTCTCTGTGACTCTTTCCCCTCTTGTACTGAAATTTGTCTTCTTATCTTGGTGAAATGAAGAAAAGGTTGATTGTTTTTGGCAGGGTAGTCATTAGATTTCACCAGTTGTAGAAAAACACTGGTTTAATGGAGCACATTTTGCCTCTGTAGTTCTGAGGGAACCTTTCTTGGGAATGAAGGAGTTTGGTGATCTCCAGAAATCTGGTGGAGCTGTGTATCAAACCTAGCTCTCCTGCAATAGTGACATCACTTAGGTTTAGAAAAAGATGATGATAATGATGATAGACCAAATGAATGTAGGACCGCTATTCATCAAGTCCTGCAGTACTGTAACTAAAGGATTTAAAACAGATGAAAGAAAGTGAATACAAAATGGAGTTAGCTTCATGGATAAGGAGTCAACAGATATACATTAGAGAATCACAAGTACCTGGTTGTCTCTGTACTTCAGTGGTTGTAAAAGCTTGGGAACTGCAAGAAGTGACCAGGCTCGTGTTTCCCTTAAGGAGCAAGTTGTTTGGATTGCTAGTTGGAGACAGAATTTTGCACTAAGTGGATCATCAATCTAACCCAGACAGACATGTCTTGCATTCTTGTGTTGCTCAATATACAGGACATGAATAGAATGTTTAAATAAGTAAATAATCATTACTTGGCATTTGAGGTCAAGACTGTGTGAAGGTAATATTGGTATTGTTCACTGGCTGAAGAGCTCCAAAGGGTGTATACGCACACACACTTAAATATGTATATTGTTACTGAATTTGACAGGTCAGGTTTCAATTTTATGTGGTGTACTTGCTGGAAAATAGATATTTAAACAGCTTCTTCCATTCTTGTTGCAGAAGGAGAAGTGTATACATGGGGTCATAATGCTTATAGCCAGCTGGGCAATGGAACAACAAATCATGGCTTCGTTCCCTGTCAAGTCTCTACTAACTTGGTGAACAAGAAAGTTACTGAAGTGGCCTGTGGCTCTCATCACTCTATGGTGTTAACATCTGATGGAGAGGTGAGAATAGCTGGAAGAAATCTCTCCTTTCTCTTAATGAAATTCATGCATATGAGAAACAGGAAGACACTTTGTACCTAGAGCATTTGACCTTGCTTCTCGCTGTCCTCAGGGTGCTGAGGCAACGTGAATGATACAAATCAAAACCCTGTCAAGGTCTAGCAGCTCTGAGGTGCATGCAGAGCATTGATTTTGTGCCACATCTGCTTGTAAAAAACCAAATATATATATATATGTAATCTCTTTGTAAAGAGGGCAGCCAATTCCTTCTTATGCTATACCCTACTATAAATGCTTAATGGCATTGAAGCTGACTCTAATATAAATCACATTCATGTAGGAGCTTTACCCACCACAGCAAAAAGCTTTCTGTCATTTACCTGTCTCCAGGTAGTCATTCTGATTTTAGTTCTGGAAGACTACCAGTGGATTCTTCCAGCATTAATGCAGCTGTCATGTTGCCTCTTACCTCTGATAGGAGGAACAGAAAAGAGTGGAATATAGGAATATTACAAGTGGCACACCTTTGATAGAAACAATTAAATTGTAAACCCATATATTTTCCTACACTTGAACACAAAATGCAGATTTTATTGTCTATAGCTTTTTTTCTCTTGAATATGTGCTTTGAACTGGATGTTCTAGAGCTTCTCTGGCAATTTTCTTACAACAGGTATACACATGGGGTTATAACAACTCAGGCCAGGTTGGGTCTGGTTCCACAGCTAATCAGCCAATTCCTCGACGAGTTACCAGCTGCCTGCAGTATAAAATAGTAGTAAATATAGCTTGTGGACAGATGTGCTCTATGGCTGTTGTGGAAAATGGAGAGGTAAGACATTGTAAGTGAATTTTCTGACTGAATTTTACTTTCTGTAATACCATGGGATGCAGATCACCTCAAACCTGTCAGTAACGAGCTACTACTCCAAAAACAGATATACTTTTCCAGACCTCCTCAAATCTACTTGCTTATACTGCTGGTAAAAACCTTGATCTTAAATTGTCCTGCATATTCTGACATGTTTAAACATATCTTCCTGTCCACACTGATGATGGCTGCTTCTTTAGAAGGGAGCTAGATTGAAAGGGGGAAAATTGTTCACTAGCACTTGGTTTATGGCTTTTTGGTTTCTGAGATTACTGACCAAACTTAGCAGCTGTTCTTTCATATCAGCTATTGAAGTTGGCTTTGAGTTAGAGGAACTCAAATATAGGTTTTTAATTTACTTGAAAATACAGTTCTGAAGTAAAAACAGCTTTGTGAAGGTCAGGAGAGTTCAATCAACTGAGGGATTGAATTGTATCCAATCTATATATGTATACTTAGCATTTCATGCTAGCTGGGTTTTTCTCTTATGTAAAAATAACCAAGTTTGTGTTGCCAGTTTCCTGATATTTGTTTTTCTAGAGCTGATATTATATTCCAGCAAAAAAGTGCTGGGTAACACAGTATGCCACGGCTGTCTTTAGCACTGACAAAAAGAAATTGCCTATACTAGAATCTTCAGTATCAAGTGTGTGAGAATAATCAGTGCCTACTGGTTTAATTTTCAGTACTCAGCCATGCATCCTTTCTCTGAAGGGAAAGCAGAAGTGCATTGCATATATTTGTTCTGCTGCAGTACCCTTTTAATTCCTCTCGAGCTTTATTTTGTCCTCATGGCAAAGATACAAAGAGGATGTAGTGTTCTTGTTGGTTTGGTTCATGTGAGCTGAAGATTTTGAACAGCCTACATTCTCTCCAGCTCTGTCTCTCCAGGCATTTCAGTTGAGACCCAAGTAGCTATTGACCCTTTGCAGTAGAACATATGTCACTGAAGTTATCAGAGCTGGGTATTTTCCCTTTTTCCTATGTTCAGAGTAGAGCTGTGAACAGCCTAATCAAACTGTTGTGTGCAGCTTCCAGCTTGTACTTTTTTTAGTCTGTTTTCTTTCCTGAGAAACCAGAGGGTTTTTGAACAAGAAATCAGCCCTTTGAAAAAGGGAACTGTTCCTGCTGATTTTGCTGTGTGCAGGGCAACAGCCATAGGAGTTACTTCTTTTCTACTCCTCATATTAAAATATTGTAGTCTCACATAATCTAACTTGTGAAGAGCAACACGAATGTGGAAGTTTACAATTTTAGATGAGCATGCAGTTGGTATTTTAAACAGCATCCAAACTTTGTGGTGTAGAAAAATGTGTGTGTGTGTGTATACTATAATCATAGAATTATTATGAAGAGAAAGCCCTCTGAGATCATCCAGTCCAACCATCCACCCAACACTGCCATGCTCACCACTAAACCATGGCCCCAGGCACCACAGCTACAGGTTCTCTGAACACTTCCAAGGATGGTGATTCCACCACCACCTCCCTGGGCATCCTGGGCCAAAGCCTGAGAGCCCTCTGGGGGAAGAAATTCCTCCTGATATCTAACCTGAGCCTCCCTGATGCACCTTGGAGCCATTTCCTCTTGTCCTATCACTTCTTATCTGGGAGAAGAGATTATCCTCGCTTTGCTACCACCTCCTTTCAGGTAGCTGTAGAGAGTGAGAAGGTCTCCCCTGAGCCTCCTCTTCTCCAGACTAACCAACCCCAGTTCCCTCAGCTGCTAAGCAGAAGACATTCTCTAGACCCTTCACCACCTTCCTTGCCCTTCTCTGGACACTCTCCAGCACCTCAATGTCCTTCTTGTGGTGAGGGGCCCAAAACTGACCCCAGGGTTGGAGGTGTGGCCTCACTAGTGCCCAGTACAGGAGTACAATCACCTCCCTAGTCCTGCTGGCCGCACTGTTGCTGATCCAAGCCAGGATGCTGTTGGCCTTCTTGGCCACCTGGGCACACTGCTGGTTCATCTTCAGCCTCTGTTTACCAGCACCCTCAGGTCCTTTTCTCCTGAGCTGCTTTCCAGCCACTCTGCCCCAAGCCTGTAGCATTCCATGGGATTGTTGTAACCCAGGTGCAGGACTCAGCACTTGACACATGTATTTTTGTACATTTATGTGTGCACGTATCTATATGTGTGCATCTACAAAGAAAGCACAGATCCTAAGGTGTGGGGACAGGATAACTCTGAAGTAGTTTTGCTGCTTTCAAAAGGAGCAGATGGGAGCAAACAGTTGAGATCCCTCTCTCTGTCTTTAAGGTCTATGTCTGGGGGTACAATGGCAACGGGCAGCTGGGCCTGGGCAGCAGTGGCAACCAGCCAACACCCTGCCGGATAGCAGCTCTGCAAGGCATCCGCGTGCAGCAGGTACGTCTGGCGTCTTCCCCTTATGATCAGCTCCAAACATGCTAAGGCATGCTCCCTCTTTAAAGGAGATTAGTCCTTTACCTCTTTTATTGAAGTGCCATTTGTCAGAATAAAAACATGTATTTTAAAATGGACCTCTCTAGGTAGGGGAGAAACTGTGGCCCCGTGGGGTTCAGTAGGAAACTTGCCATTCATTCACAGAATGTTAGGAACTGGAAGGGACCTGGAAAGATCACCCAGTCCCACCCCCCTGCCTGCAGGATTCCCTAGACCAGGTCACACTCATTGAAGTCAGGATTTTGCTAAGAGGACTAGACCACTAGAAAGATTTTTGTTGTTTTTTTCCCTGTGAAAGCTAACACTATTTTATTTTAGTAAGTAAGGAAGTCTTCCTAGGTTACCCTACTCTTCATTAACCCCTGTTGTCTTTTCATAGACTGCTTTGGGTTGGAAGGGACCTTCCAGGGTCATCTATTCCACCCCCCCTGCCCCTGCAGTCGGCAGGGACATCTGCAACTAGCTCAGGTTGCTCACAGGCCCAGACAACCTGACCTGGGATGTTTCCAGAGATGGGACATCTCCCACTTCTCTGGGCCACCTGTGCCAATGCTTCACCACCTTCCTTGTGAAAAATGTTTTCTTTATCTCTAGTGTAAATCTCTCCTGCCAGTTTCAAACCCTCACCCCTTGTCCTGTCACAACAGGCCCTGCTAAAAAGTCTGTCCCTATTTTTTTTTTCCTGTCCCCTTAAAGTACTGAAAGGCTGCACTAAGGCCTCCCTGGAGCCTCCTCTTCTCTCCTTGTTCAATGATTTTGAACTATTACTTCTTTAAATTTCTGTACTGTGATTCCTCAACAACATGTGTTCTGCTTTAGCTAATTGCTGTAAGGATTCTTTTCTGGTTAAGTGCTGCAGTTTAACATTTTGTCTTGTTGGCAGACTGAATGTCACTTCTAGAACTGCACTGCAGCCACAGTGGCTAGCTGGTGTTTGGAGTCTGAGCAAATTGCCTCCAGCTGCTTTTGGCCAGCAGTTGGTATGATTCCATGGGGAGTCCTGATCCTGGGTGGTTATTACACTTCACCAAATAGCTGGGCTGCCATCCGTGCAACTAACAACTGATAACTTCTATTGATTGATAAGAAATAAGTAAAGTAACTGCAGAACTGGTACTGGCAGCTTTTAATTGATTTATCCAAAAGAGAGGATACTGTCAGGAAAGTGACACATTCTGCTAGAACACTTTGGGTTTGTAACTTAAGAGGATATTTATGAGTGTTGTGAACTTTGGATCCTATTTACTACATTTACTGAGGGAAGTTATCAATTTTACGTATCTCCTAAAATAAACTCATTAAACAGTTTTACATTCAGTTCCTGGGATGCAGACAGTAGCTTTCCTGGTAACAACTGGTGTTGGAGAGTAATGGGATAAAGTGGATATTATTTTCCCTTGTATTTATTCTCCTGTTTAAAGACTGTGAGTGCTCCAGTAAGTTTGACTTGGATCCTACTTCCATCCACTTAATTTTGCTTGTTATCAATTAATAGCAAGCTATAGGCCTCCAGCTGGTAAATAACTTGAGGATTTACTAAATTGAAAGCACATCACATGCTTGATGGATGTCAGTGGCCTACGTGTACCTGTGTAATCTGCAAAACAGATCTACTCTAAAGATCCAGGAGCTAGTTTGGAACAAAGGATGCTGGTTATTGGTGGCCTTCTAGCTATGACATTAGCTCATGCAGAGCAAGACTTGCTGGTAACTTTGCCACTGTGTCTGTACGTGCAGCATGTGCTGCCTACACAGGTTGTGAAGTAGATATTCAAGCAACCTTAGGTGGGGAACCTGAGGAGGCAGCTCAGCAGGACCAGGAGGGTTTGCACCAGAGGGTGTGAGCTGGCACAGCTTTGTGCTGCTGTCAAGATGGAGAGTTTCATCTCTTCCCTCTCTTTCTTGGCTGGCTGCCCCTGGTGCTTACCTTGAGCCTCAGGCTTAGCTGTGGAGAGTTGCCTTCTGGTGGTGTTATCAGAGGAGCACTGGAGCTGGCCTAGGGAGGTGGCAGGGTTGTGTGGCTGGCAGTCAGAGGAGACCAGCAGACAGGGAGACCTCACCTGTTTACAGTGGTAAGCTATTCCCATTGGAGCAGTTGCCCATAGAGCAAGGGCAGGGCAAGATCTGCCTATTTCTGCCTTTTTCCCTGCGTGCTCTTTGTATTTGCTGTCTAGCTTCCCCTCTTTCTCAGTTTCCTCTTTGGCTGTACTCTTGAGATGATCAGGAAGGGTTTGTCACTGGCACATTTCTCCTCAGTCATCTCACCTGCTTTGCTTCCCTCTTTTAATGAAGTTTTCTGTAACTTTTATGGTTTTTACAGTGGTACAGAATCAGAAGCATGAATGTATAGCATACCATCATCTACCTGTATATTAACTTCCATCAAAATGAGATTTGTTTTCTTTTTATTATTCCTTAGGTTGCCTGTGGCTATGCTCACACCTTAGCCGTAACAGACGAAGGTCAGATTTATGCCTGGGGAGCCAATTCCTATGGCCAGTTAGGTACTGGGAATAAAAGTAACCAGTCTTACCCTACAACAGTTACTGTGGATAAGGACAGGTAATACTCACAGACTTGCAGTCAGACATTAGTTGCCATATTATCAGAAAATGATGACCTTTTAAATCTGTTTTTGGGAAGAAATAGCCCTTTTTTTGTTATTGTTTTGCAATGGTCAGCTTCTCTCTGGTGAGCAGACATGGCTTGTTTCTGGACCTTGGTATTTCTTTGTGTGTTTGTGCTTTTGCTTAAAATGTAACTGTTTTGTGTTTGTTTTCCCTAGACACTTTAGCTTCAGTAACAATGTTACCACATTTCCATCCAAGTTTCAATATTCTATTCCACCTGCCCCTTTCGTTGGCCAGCATGTGCATTCTTGGTGTCAGGGAGGAGATTACCTGGGTAAAGCCTGCAAGATTTGTACATGCAGCTTTAAACAAGTTGTTTCCCAGCTATTATTCCCCAGGTGGCTGGGAGAACAAGTAAACAGCAGCCTGAAAAACTGTGGCTTGTGTAATGTTGCACACAGTGGGAGTTTTGAGGTCCTAAATCAACAATCAGCTTTAGGATTAGTGAGACAGCCCTAAGGTAGCTAAAATAGACTTAGAAACAGCTCTTAGTGCTGTCTGCTTCTAATGTTTCATTTTCAGCATGAAAATCAGTAATAATAACTGTATTTTAATTTGAATTCAAAGAATGTTTCAATTGTGGATTTGTAACTGTCACCAATAAGCAAGCAGGAAGAAGTTTTGCATTAGCTCTCCATGACAAGCCCCAATGCAAATCCCTTCTTTCCCTGCTCCTCATTCTCCACAGCTCAGTGCAGCCACTCGCCTCATTGCCCAGCACCACCAAGGGCTTGAAACTCATCCTAGCTTTCTTCGAGGGAGCCAGGGGGTCCGCAGAGAGTATGTGCTGCAGCAGATGTGCTGCTCTGCTGCGACAGGGTCTGCTCACTCCCGAGATGCTTCTTCACTGAGAAACTTTGAATGCACCTTAGTTAGAGACATCAGTCGCCCTTTCTGGTTTGCTGATCAGTTAGTTCTTGCCTTTGGAAGCGCCTGCCTGCACCAGAGAGAGACAGGAGGTAGTGAGCTTCTTCAGTGCATTGTATTCTTGGGAGAATCACTTTCTCTTTTTCCTTTGTTTGCCTGTCAATGCAGAGTGATAGAGATCGCAGCCTGCCACTCGGCTCACACCTCGGCCGCCAAGACGCAGAGCGGGCAGGTGTACATGTGGGGGCAGTGCCGCGGGCAGTCGGTGATCCTGCCGCACCTCACGCACTTCGCCTGCACTGACGACGTCTTTGCTTGCTTCGCTACCCCTGCCGTCATGTGGCGCCTGCTCTCAGTAGGTGAGATGGATTTCTCTTCTTTGGTTTGACATCTAAGGAGAGTCATTAGTGCCTAAAGCAGCTGCATGTATCTGAAGCCTAAACTTAGTTCCTTGCAAAACATTTATACTGGGAAGCATCATCATACTCAAGCTTTTCAGAGGGGTTCATACTGCAGAGAGTCTGCTGGGTGTCACCTACCAGCCTTAAAGAGATGCTGTATCTGTTAAGAATGTTAATTGCTGACAGATACCCAGGATGTTATCATGAGAGATACTTGAATTGCTACTTTTTATTCTAGAGCCTGATGACCATCTAACAGTAGCCCAGTCACTGAAGAAGGAATTTGACAACCCTGACACTGCAGACCTGAAGTTTCTAGTGGATGGAAAATACATTCATGTCCATAAAGTTCTTCTCAAAATCAGGTAGGGTACAAACTGTCTGATGTAATGGAGACTAAACTGTACAGTGTAGTCCACTGTGCTAATTACTGCTCCCAATTCTTGACTTGCTGTTACTAAATCTCTTTCCCCTCAGCCATGGGACTCACCTGCTATTCATCACTGTTGCTTTATTTCCTTGCAGCTTGGAATTACCAAAGGTGCTGCTTAGTACCACCCTTTTGATGACTTCCCTCCATTTGACATCCATCCTCCTTGATGCTACCTAAACAGCCTTGGCCCTGATTTCTAATGACCTTTTTCAGCTGAGGAAAACGCTTCACTTCTTTCTGCTGCTTTCCCAGTAGTGTGAATTAGTATTTCCTCATTTTACATGCTTGGCTTCCTCCAATGATTTGAAATGGTTTGAGGGTTTTGTGGTCATTCTTGCTTACCTTTCCCTTCACAAGACCTGTCAGGTGTTTCAGCATCTTCTGCAGATGCTCTTCAGATTGGCTTTTTTTTTTTTTAAGTTTTCCTTTTTTTGGTCAACTTTATCATCTACTTGTTTTAAACCTTCACTTTAAATGATCTGACTATAATGATTAACTCTAGTACTAAATTGTGTATGGACTTTGGCAGTGGAATACATGTTATCTAAAATATTAATTTCCCTCCTCACTAGCTCATGTTGGAGAAAGCAGCTTCCAATGTCAGAACTTAATTGTGAACTTCATCTCTTGTGAGACAGGGAATACATTTTGCACTTAATGCATTACAAGCTCAAGAAAATGACATCAAAACCACACAGACCATCCTTAAAGATACTGTAAATAGAAATGGAGCTTGCTGTAAAATATGAATAACAGAAATAAAGGAAAGTTCTACATTGTACATGTAAAGCTTACAAGCCATACAAGGCTCAAAGAACTTAATGTCTTTAAACCAAGAAATGTAGCCAGAGTTTATGGTTGTGGATTTAGTTTATGACTAATGTTTTTTTTACCACCTTCTTGCTGCAGCCCCTGGTTCAGGCTTGACTCTTTACAGTAGACAGTCTCTGCCCATGTGTTGCAGGTGTGAACATTTCCGTTCCATACTGAATAACGATGATGAAGTTATAGAAATGAGTGAGTTTTCCTACCCCGTGTACAGAGCCTTCCTGGAGTACCTCTACACAGACAGCATCAGGCTACCTCCTGAAGATGCAATAGGTATTTGCCACAAATGAGAATCACTCTGGGTTGCAGTTTCTGGAGAGTTCAATCTGTGTGTTTTAAGAGGGTGAGGAAAGCAGGGCTGATTAACTTCAGCATTTACATGTTGAGTTTGGCAGGTGTCAGGAAGAAGGGATGCAGGTAGCAGGAAACATGCCCAAGTGTTGGGGTGGGGGTGCAGTGGTGGGGATGCAATAAGATCCAAAAAGCAAAATGTTCAGAAAACTTGCTGTTTCTTATATTAAAACCTCTTTTCTAACCTTAAAATAAGCAGTAATGTGATCCTAAATCCTTTCTGTCTGAGCTTAAGCTTTGGTGGTTTGGCCATGAATGAAAAGGGAGCTGTTCCCTGCATGAGTTTAAGAGGTACAAGTAACTCTTTGGTGTCTGGAGTGAGATGCAACACAGCGAATAAGAAGACAGAACACTTGGATAAAATTTTTCCAGCGACAGGACCTGAGGGAATGGCATGAAGCTGTGCCAGGGGAGGGCTAGGCTGGAGATCAGCAAAAGGTTCTTCAGCCAGAGGGTGGTGGAGCACTGGAACAGGCTCCCTAGGGAAGTTGTCATGGAGCCAAACCTGACGGAACTCCTGAAGCATTTGGACAACAGCCTCAGGCACATGGTGTCATTTTTGGGGTTGTTCTGTGCACAAACAGGAGTTGGCCTGGATGATCCTGGTTGGGTCCCTTCCAGCTCAGAACCTTCTGTGGTTCTCTGAAAAGTGTCCCTTTTGGAGATGGCTTGTGAGGGCCTTTAAAAATGCACCCATCATCTGGAGGAAAACAACAGAAGGAGCTCTGATTAATTCAGCCTGAAACCATAGGGTAATGGGTTCATTTGAAAAGAAGTGAGTCTGTTTTGCAGCAGGGAAGTTTAAAGCTGTGTGCATTTCCACAGGGCTGCTGGATTTGGCAACAGTGTACAGAGAGAACAGGCTGAAAAAGCTTTGCCAGCAGACCATCAAACAGGGCATTTGTGAGGAGAATGCCATCGCCCTTCTCTCCGCCGCCGTCAAGTATGAAGCTCAGGTAAGGAGAACTCCTCCTCAGGCAAAGGGAACTCTTTCAAGTAACTGCATTTAACTGATGAGGCATGATTACTGCAATTCCCTTTCTGCCTTTCCAGAAGCTTCTTTCCCCCTTTTTAAGCTCTATACGTGGCTACCAGTGTTTTCTCCCTGGCCTTTGGGCTTGCACCTGTGAGTCAGGGTTCTTAATCCACTTCCTGCCTTGTCATCTGGCACAGCATGGCAGGCAGATTTCTCATTGCTGTTTATTTCTCCACCTTTGGGATGTTGCATTTCCTGTTCACTCCCTGGCTTCTCCCCCTGATCACTTTGTCTGGTACAGTCATTCTGGTACCACCTTTACAGGAGAATTCCCCCCCTGTCTGTAAAAGTGCTTCCCTATTTACACTTGTGCTTATAGAAAGCATCCACCTTTACTGTGCTGTTTACGATGAATCTTGCTGCCATCCAACCAAGTACTTATTGTTATTGCTCTCCCCACATCCTGTGTCTGTGCCCTTGGCCCTGAAATGTTTCCCTAGCATCAGCCTGTTCTCAGCAGCACTGCATGTGCTTTTATGTTTGGTTGTAGGGGGTTTGTTGCTGTTGTTGTTGTTTCTTTGTGTTTGTTGTGCTTTTTTTAAAGACAAATACTTTCAAAGATGGTTTCCTTTTCTCAACTTATTAGTGCTGTGCTGATGATGGAAATAATGATGTGGTGGGGTTTATTAGTCAAGAAGTCTGCAGGTGTATTTTAGACTTAAGAGCTGCTGTTATAACTGAGCACCTTCGTTGAGAAGTCCTCATCTTTCTGTTCCAGATTTCTTCTGCTTTACAGGAATGAAATGAACATAGCCATGTAGAAGGTGACCTATCAGGAGAGCCAAAATATGTAGCTGGTTAACAGTGTTGTTTAAAAATAATTGTTTGGTTTATTTTCTTTGGCCTGGCTGTGAAAGGTAGGATCAAGTTCTATAGGAGAGGCCAGCAGGGTGAAATGATGGATTGATAAACAGCTCCAGGGGTAGGAAGCAAGTAGAAAGAAGGGCCTGGAACAAAGACTGAGTAAAAAAGGTTGCATTAGTCTGTGCTCTATGGAGGCAGTGTGCTAGCTGAGGTGAATTTGTGTAGCAGCTGCAAAGAGGAGGCTGGCAGTCAGTGAGTTTTGTGAATTGAAAGAGGTGAGAGCATCAGATTAGGGGAGAGTGAGATTATCAGCTCCCAGCTACAGGCAGTTGGAACCAAGCTATCAGCAGCGAGGAGCTGAGGCAAAGAGGAATTGTATTTTCCATGTGCTGTGGGAGTCCAGCACTGTGAGGGAAGGCTGGGCAGGAAGGGAAGACCTAATGATTTGATTCTCCTAACAGCACAAGTTGTCACTCAAAGTTTACCCTGGAGCTTCTCCTCTTAGAAGCTTTCCAACAGTTTCGAACATCTTCAGAGCAGAAATACCTTTAGCTGACCTCTGTCAGGTGAAGCAGTTAAAGATGCATTTAGGTGTATTGTGAAGCAGTAAAGCTACTGGCCAAAGTACTGGAGTTTATAATGGCTGTAATACAATCAAAGGGATTGGCTAGGTGGCTAAATATGTTATCCCCTTCTTCCTTCTATGATTCAGGGTTTTATTCTGTACACCTGGTATTCTTTCAAAACATGTAATGTTTCAACAGGATCATCCTGTCCTGGGTGCAGCATTTTCCTCCTCCCTCCACCCACAGATCAGAAAGGGACACAGTAGAACTGCTTCAGAGAAGCACAGCAAAGTCTTCTTTGTCAAAGACATGGGATAGTCTCTGTCTAATGAGCTGGGAAGTAAGCCAGGATCGTTTAGCTTGTTACATTAATATAGTAAAAGTTGGTTTGAGAAGCATAGCCTGAACCAGAGAGTGTCCTGAGTGGGAAAGAAAATCCCAGGCATCACCAAGTCCAGCTCCTGTTCAGGCACAGGACATGGGCAGTGTAGCAAAAGTGTCCAGAGAAGGATTATGAAAGAGGCCTGACATTTTGGCAGTCTGCAAAGAGAGAATTCAGGGTTTTGTCATTACATGTGAGCACTGCAATGAAAGATGCTGGTGCTGTGTCCTCTGCCATTAACACACCAAATGAACTGAAGATTGACCTGGTCACTGTATGCCTCTGTTGGTTAGGATGAAAAATGCTTCTCCTCTTCTCAGAGAACACACAGAAGAGTTGCTGCTGCAAGTTCTTTTAAAGCATATTCCTAACATACACTGTGGCAAATTTGAGATTAAGCACCTTCTACATAACAAAACTAAGAGCCACTAGTTCTGAAATGGCAAAGGTAGTGACCAGGATTCTGTGATATCTATGATCCTTGTGATAGATCAGTACCAGAGCAGGCAGCTGCCCTTCACTTTCTGTAGTGTACACTAAATAGTTCTACTTCATGCTGCTTTGACTGTGAAGCAACCCAGGTTCTGGCAGTAGCATTTCAAAGGTCTGCTGAAACTTCAGCTGTCAGTGTCTTTGATCTTCTACATTCTATTTCTTCTTCTGTTCTCATTCCTTTTCTTGCTTTTCCAGTACTTCTTGATGAGATACAATTCACTGCTCTGCATTGTTGCTACCTTTGTTTTTGTCTGTGTAGAAGATACTCTGTGCTGCTCAGCCTGTGTTAAGGCTTTAGTTACATCTTGGCAAGGGCAATACACTTGAAACAGCCCCTCTAAGGAAAAGGGTTCAGTGGGAAATGCACAGGTGTTCTGCTCTTGGGACCTGCCTGCAATGTTTGTGTGGCTAAATCCCTGCCAGTTTTAATCTAGATTGAGACCTCTGTTGCTGTTGCCCTTGAAGAGTTTCTAGATCGTGGGTCTTGCTTCCAGTTTAGCCTTGCCTTACTGCTGGCTCCAGCTCTGCTTACTGCAGAAGGTAATGCATTTTCCTTCCACAGCAAGCTGTTGCACAGGACCCAGCTCCAGGGGACTGACCCAGTGCCTGGAGAGGATTGGCACTGCTGGGAGGAGTTTGGGCACAATTTGCTCTGTGAGCTCATGGTTGTATGGCTTGATGCTTTGTACCTGTCCTGTGCTGAATCCCTGAGCATCCTGCTGCAGCAAGGCCAAGCCAAACAGAACCACTTCTGCTATCTGGGAATCAAATGTTCCATCATATTTTGCTGTTACTGTCAGCAGGACTAGGGCAGCTGCTGTCTTTCATAGGATCACTGCTGCACTCAGTGCAGGGAGGGAAAGGAAGGAGCTACTGACAGTTGTATGTGGGCAAACCTGATGGCTTCACTTTGGTGATGAAGTTTTCTAATGAGCTGAGTGCAGGTGGGGCTCTAGAGTTGGTTTAGGTGGTTACTCACTTTCTCAGAGGGGTTTTATCAGAAGCTTGTGTGAAGAAATGTCATCCAGTCACTTGTGCTCTAATCGAACTGATCAGAAAAGACATTCCTCATGTTACCAATCTGCTTTGTTCTCTGCTGATGAAATGACAGACTGGGAAAAGTGATTTTTCCCTCAGTCAGTCACGTTACAAACTACCTCAATTTGTTCCTAGGACTTGGAAGAATTTTGCTTCAGGTTTTGCATCAACCATTTAACTGTTGTCACACAAACTCAAGGCTTTGCAGAAATGGACCACGACCTCCTGAAGAACTTCATCAGCAAAGCAAGCAGAGTGGGAGCCTTCCGAAACTGAGGGCTGCCTGCCACCCAGCTGGAGAGGATGTGCTCTTCCCTCCTGAAAACACTTCTCCTCTGCAGAACTCCTCCATGGTCACCATGTGCAAGGTTTGGAAAGACAGACTCTGTGCCCAGCAGCTAGGAGATGTGCTGAAGTCTGCTAACAGGTAGCTTGGGTAAAGGTGGCTACAGCCCTGGTGAGAGCTCGTTGCCAACAGTCAGGCTTCTAACAACAACAAGCTAACCCAGTAACTCCCCTTCACACTGGAAGTCAAACAATTAAGCTCTTGGTGTCTTGTCTGCTTTGAGGTTTGTGAGGCTTTTTCCCCTCCTTTAAACAACCTGTATTTGGATTTGATGGGGCAGTGACCTGTTTGCTGCTAGAACTGTCTCAGTGTAGTTGCTCTGGGCCTCTTTATCATCTGCTTTCTGAACACAGGATCAAGTGGTAACCTCAGACTGAGAGGCTTTCTGACTGGGAGATGTCTCCCTTGGTGTTTAGTTGGGAGTGTAAATTTGTAAGCCCTGAAGAGCTTCAGCTGGATATTAGTTTGGAGTTCCTGGCACTTCAACTCCATTGTTCTGGACAGAAGAAGAATAATAAAACCTAAATCTTCCTTTCCTCTGCAGCAAGCACATTCCCTGGCACCCCAAGGGGCCAGGAAGCATTGACAATACCTGTCTGGCTGTGAGTTATTATGCTGTGTGTTCTGGTACTCAGAAAAACATTTGCTTGCTTGTTTCTGAGAAAAAGAAACCCAAACAAAACCTCCAGGAAAGGGAAGTTCGAGCTGAGGTTTGTTTATTCCTCTCCAGCCCCAGACAGATCATGTTGAGGAAAAGGGAGTTTTGAAGTGGTAACAACAGGTCCTGCAATCCAGTCATGAGCCTCACAGCATCTTCCACCTTGTCCCAGTCTGCTGCTGCAGGTTGTCACAGAATCATCCAGAATCACAGAATATTAGGAGCTGGAACTTTGGTCAGTGCTGGGAGGTGACCCTTCCACTTACCGGAGGTGCCTGGTGTAGCCAGAGGAGTTGCTCTCTGCACATGCTTCTCATCACTGACCCCTCAGGGCACTGCAGGGCTAAGCTAGAGTAGATGCTTCATTTCTAACTGCTGTGAGGGGGTTAAGAGGAAGCCTCAGCCAGTGTGGCACAGAGGAAGGTTTGCCCCATGACAGAAGAGGCTGAGCTCATAAAGCATTTACTTGAACTTTCTAATAGGCAACTGAGAATTAAGCCTAAGTTTCCCTTACAATCCTGGCTGGATGAGAGGCCTGGAGTGCCTTGGGCACTGTTTCACAAATGGAGGAGGCAAGAAGCTGGATGAGCAGGCTCAGCACCCTACCACAATTCAGTCATGCAACCTTCCTTCAGATCCTTGCTCTGGCCACAGAATCCTTCAACAACTTTTCAAATCTCAACTGTGGTTTCTAAGACCCTAATTCCCTTAAATGACTGCAGCCTCATTTCTAGAGCAGAAATAACTCTTCTCCATTACCCTGGAGGATCATTTCTCAACCAACCCTGTTCCTTCAGGAGGAGGAGGAAAAGGAGAAGCACCTTCACACACATCCCATGTGTTTTGGTTAAGCCAGGGATGGCTGGAGGGAAGTCTCTGCCCATTCTGGTCCTGGGCCCAAGAACTGCCTGGAGGTGAGAGTATTGAATTCAGACAGATCTTTGTTTTCTGTTTTAACTTTCATTGCATGCACTTTTCCTGGTCAGTGTTTAATAAATCCATACTGGCTGCAGGGGTTAAATTGTGGGTCCCTGGCTAGGAATGTGTGCTGGGATCACAGTCAGGGGGCATCTTAGAAGACATCAGGGATGAATGTCATGACTGTGAGATGGTCTGCAACAAATGCTTGTGATCTTGCAGGTTGAATAACTGAACTGTGTAAAAATTGTTCTGTTTTAGGCCACCACAGGGGAAAAAAAAAAGGTGTTTCTTCCTAAGTGCAAATAAGGTCAGGCATAATCTGTACCTGGGCTTTAAAGAGGGATGCTGCACTCTGCAGAATCAAGTGGCATGTGAAAGAGAGAGAAATGAGAGGGATAGAGTCAGCTGAAGGCTCTGCTGAGTGACTGAAGCCAAGAGCCAGCCTTGCACTGGCATCTAGTAGCCAGCTCTAGGGTTCTGCTCCAGTGCCTGGTACCTGACTGGGTAAATTGCTGCTTGCAGAGGAGCTGAACAGCTTCCACTGGGCTTTCTTTGTAAAACACAGCAGTGAGCAGAGCCAGGACTCCCTGCCTACCACCTAGTGATGTACAAAGTTTACAGCCTGAACATCATTTTCTGTTCTGAGTTCCTGTTTCTTTATGAACTGGCCTGGTTGGAAAAGGCCATTCATACAAATGCCATCAGACTTCCAAAAGCAGCAGTGGGTTTTGCCTTTGGCAGTGAAAGGGATGAAAACTCTGGCACTTGTGGACTGAGGTGACTAGGTACTTGGGTGGGGGGAAGGAAGAAATAAAGCAGGTGGTGTTTCAGAGAGGTACTTTAAAGACTGTTTGTGCTCTTCAGGAAATCCCTGCCATCAGCTAAGGTATCTGTAAGCAGAATGAAAACTGAGGCTGCAAAATCTCCATAACTGCATTTCCTTTATCCCTGGACTCATGTCCCTGTTGTAGGCCACTTCCAGTCCCAGGGCTGGCTGTAAGGAAGGTGTTGTCAAACACAGGATTGCCACAGCTGATTAAAAGCCCTTACTTTATTTCCCTGTGTATCTGCTTAAGCCTCTGAAGCTGTGTTTTGAGAAGGGGCAGGGAGCAGCAGGTGCCCTTTGTGCTCTCAGCACTGTGACCAACACTGAGCTATTAATAGCACCTCAAGTTCTGCAGAGTCTTGACTCACAGGCACCTATGGACTCCAAGGCAGCACTGCCAGGCTGACCTGCCTACCCCCAGGGACCTGGCCTGTAAGCCATGGTGGCCTATGCTGCAGTTTTGACATCCTGGGCTGTTTTCAGCAGCTCCAGAAGCCAAACAATGCATTATGGCCAGCAGGGTGGTGAAGCAATGGGCACTTCTCTGAAGGACCACCTCCAGCACCTCAGGAAGGGTCCTGACAGCAACACCCAGGGGCCTGCATCTGTCAGAAGTGTTCCCACTGGTGCCCCTGGAACACAACAGCTCCAGACTGGCCTGTGGAAACTTCTGAAGGCAACTCCAAGCACAACTGCTTGGATCCTTGCACCCAGAGGGAAGCACTGGAGAGGCAGTGACCCTGGAGCAGCTGCAGTCACCCACAGAAGGCCACCATTCCCAGAGCATCCTCCAGTCAGAGACAATTACCCACTAGGAATAGTGAAAAGCTGTTTTATTTACCTGGAGAAAGGGGAGGAACTGGTTGGCTGTATAAAATACTATCATACACTTGCTGTGAAGCCTTCAGTCTGTCTGAACAACAAAAAGAGCACTGTCACAGTAAAGAATCAGTCTGGTTTGGTGCTGACTCTGTAACCTCAGCCCTGGAGCCAAAGGATCAAGAAAGAACTTCAGTGGCTGTGACACAGCTGATGGTCAGCATGCCCCAAGGGTAACCCAGAACCTGCCTGCAACACTCTGCCAGAGGGCAGAAGGGAAGGTAAGCTGCTCTGAACACTTCTGAGCAGCCTCTCAGGAGGCAAGCTGAAGCCACACTGAGACTGAAAAATACAACTCACTCCTTTTAAAACTCAGTGACAAGTCAGTTGTGCTGTTAGTAAAACAGGGGCAGCTCTAGGATTAGCTGCTGCTCAACACAAGAACTGATCTGCCAAGGGTACTACTGTTAAGTACTCTAGGAGCAGCTGAACAATTCTAAATAAGCTGCCTGGAAAAGGGGTGGGTGGAAAAAGGGTTGTGGAATGAACAGCCTGGTTGTCTACTCCAACTGTTTGAGGCATCTGCAAAAGCTAAACTGTGTAAAAACCAGGTCATTTAAAAGCAAGACTTCCATTTATTTACTTGTATTTATCCACTGGAAGTAAAACATGGGCTTTCCTGACCAGGCTCCTCTGCAAACACTCTGTCATTGCAAGGAAGAATCCCAGCAGCTGAGTCAGTGGCTTGAGTTGGGTTGCTGGTGTTTGGCTGTGGTGCTGTGTCTGTGATCCCAGCCTGGGCCCAAGCTCAGCTGCTCTGCAGACCCTGTAGTAAGGCCCAAGGGAGATGCCCTGGGCATTCAGACCTGAGCCTGCTCCTCCCTGGAGCCCAGCTGGAGACACTTTTCAGAGAGCTTTGGTGACTGTTTCTGAAGCTTCTGGCTTACAGGTAAGTGAAAATGTGGAGGAATCATGGAACTAGATGATCCTGAAGGTCCCTTCCACCCCTGACCATTCTGTGGTGAGTAGGATTTTGCACTCTCCTGTGTAACCAGCTGGGATTTAAGTTTGGGGTTTTGGGTTTTCTTGTTTAGAACTGGGTTTTTTTCAAGGTAAGAAAGTGCAGATCAACTACTCTGCCCAGGGGAAGATTCTGTCTGGGACTCTGGGAGGACTCTGTGGGATGGAAATCCAACTGGTGGAGAGTGTAAGTGCTCTCTGAGATGACCCTGGGATGGCAGCTGGGGAAGGAAAACTACAAACCACTCAATTTGGGGTTCAGTAGTCCAGGTGCATCACGAGTTCACCTTGACTTCAGGTTGTACTCCTGTGAGGCTCTGGCTCTGCAAGGTCAATGACTGCTCTGCAGCTTCACTTCATGGGAACTGGAGCTGCTAATCACCTCCAGAGACAGGAATCTGGGCAGGGTCTGGCCCCTTGCCTTCAAAATTTGCAAGTAATGGAAAAAACCAAAATCTAAGGAACAAAATTAGTGCATTTCACAGAATTTCAAATCATTCTAGCTAACATTTTTGTCTTTAGACAGAAAAAGCCACTCCAAGAAGACTGAGCTGGCCTCAGTCAGTAAGGCTGCAGTAGGAAATGCAGACACCTGCCAAGGCTGTGCTTTAAAACCCTCCAAAAATAGAGATATAAATTAAATTCAGTGGCTTACATTGTATGTATGCTACATCATAAGGCAAATAGCAGGGAAAACTGAAGTCCAAATGCTTTCCTCTAGCAGTTCTCAATTAAAAAAAAGCAACTAAAAAAGAGCAACTCAGTTAATGAAGGTTGTAAACCAAAACCCATCTGAGGGGCCTGCAGGGCAGCCCCTGGTCCTGAGAGGAATCTCACTTTTCTTCACTGCCTGAGGTATCATTGCCATCATTCAGCTTCTGCTTCTGCATCCTTGTTCGAGTCGATGCTGAAAGAAAAGAGAAAGAGAATGAGCTGCAGGCTTCTCCTCAGAGCTCCCCTGGACTGGCCAGGCAGTGAGGCACAGGCAGGCCAGGAGGCTCCTGCAGAGCACACAGGAGAACTGACACTGGGGGAAGAACCAGCCAGCAGTGCTGTCCTGCTGGGCCTTGTGCCAACCCCCAAGGAGGGTGTGAAGGTGGCTGGGGGCAGCCTCGGCTGCAGGGAGCTGAGGTGGAGCTCAGCCCCAGAGGGGAGCTGCTCAATGCTGAGCAAGAGCTGAAGGCTGGGGGCAAGAGGCTGGGGCCAGACTCTGCTCAGTGGTGCCCAGGGCCAGGCCAAGGAACAGGAGTTCATTATTCCTCAGTGAAACAACTCTCGTTTGGAAAGGAACACTGAGTGGCTTCAGCAAGGCTTGCTCAGTCTCACCCACCTTCATGCCATCTGTTCCCTCAAGTTCTCATTGCTTCTGTGTACCCTCACTGTGTCTCCTGTCACCCTCAGGGTGGGCAGATGGACTGCACCACCTGAGGACCTCATCCTGTCACCAGGCAGAGCAGTCCCCACATCCCACCACAAGCCTGCCCAGGCCATGCCCTTCCCTGCCAGTGACACACACTAACACAGCTGGGCAGGAGCTTCCTAACCTCTGCCACAGGGGAACACTGAAACATTTCCCCTCCCTTCAAAGACATGAGGGGTGCCTGGATCTACACTCACACCTATCCTGAGGGGCAAACACTTCCCAGGTAAGGATTTTTAATGGGTAGATCAGCTCAACCCCAGAGCTCAGACCCTACCAGAGAATGAGAGTGCCTGGAGAGACCCAAGTGTGTTCCTTGGAGTGGAAAACACACCTCAGAGGTGGGGATGTGCCCAGTTTGCTTTTCTTAAGCTAGGTTTGAGTTTCATTTGAAAAACAGAAGAGTGATCCCATTAAAATCTGCAAGAAATGCTGAAGCAGAAGCAGCCTCAGGTATCTGGAGGAGCACATGGGAAAGCCCTGGCAAAGACTGAGCTCCCTTTCAAGTCTCCTAGTGATTAGGATGAATGTGTCCTGCTCATTTCCTCATGCACACGTAACAGAACCTTCTGGATGCTGCTCTGTCATTTAACAGCCTCAAGAAGGCTTTGGAGGATTTCCATTTTATGATCTGTACTTCCAAAACTCAGTGGAGCAAGTACAAAAACCCCTGGGCCAGCTGCTGAAAATCCAGCAGTGTTGAGCAACATTTTTATCTCTCTGTTCCATCCAAGGCACTCGCTGCTGTCCAGTGCATGAACAAAACAATACTCACTCATTTCTGCAAGCTTCTGCTGGAACTTGGACTCCTGGGGGAGATGTTTGCTGCAGGTAGAAGCAGAGAATTAAGCAGCAGTTAAAAAGTAACTTTTTTTGTTTTACTTCAATCTAACTTCAAACGCAGGTTAGATCATTCCAGGGCTATCATTTCCTCTTACCAAGAGCAAACTCTTTCTTGTTCTCCCCACTCACACTAAGCTCAGTTGTTGTTTGGCTTCTCCTCTATCTAAACTGCTAGGTTTGTTTGTTCCCTTGAGGGGCTGAGAGCAGCATGGCTTAGCAGCCAGCAGCAGCAGCTGCAGGGACAGGCACTGAAGGAATCCTTCTGACACCAAAGTGGCCACTGGAGGAATCCCATGCTCCCACCTCTCCCTTAAGACACTTCCTGAGGCTGAGAGACGAACAGAAGTGAGGCTGTCAGGAAGAAGGGAGGCTAAGCTCTCACCTTCCATCGGCTTCGTCCTGCCCTTCGATATCGAAGCGCAGCCTCTTGAGCGGCTTGGGGGCGGCGCCTCCCTCGGCGCTTCGCTTCAGCTGCCCCTCGCTGCTGCACACCAGCTGGTTTATTCTCTGGAACTTCTCTGAAGCCTGAAGGGACCAGAGAACAAGGAAAGAATTGCCAACAAACTCTCCAACTACCCAAGCGTTTCAGGTTAGCCACTAAAAGGGAAAAAAAAGGGAAACCGAGGAGCTCTAAAATCCTGCAGCTTAAAGCAAGCAACTGAAGTAACACAAAGCATTGGAGCAGGGAAGTCTGCAGAGCTGAAAGGAGTTAACGGCTTTGTGCCTACAGAGTCCACCAAGTACTATGTTAAATGAGAGACGGTCACAGGGCAGTGCCACAGGTGCCAGCAGCCTTCCCCCACTCCTCCAGCAGCCACATGCACTCAAACCAGACATGAAAAATGTTCCAACTCACCCCAAAGGATTCACCAATTGACACCAAGATTCTGCCAAAGGAAGAAGAGTTTTAAGGTGAAGCTACATGTACCTGAGAGAAGCACTGGCTGTGCACAGCTTAGCACAGGGCATTAACAAGTCTCTCTCTCTCTCTCTCTGCATTAAGGGTGCAGCCTCAGACTGGGCTCAGGCCATTCAGGGTTCTGCTCAGCTCAGGGGATGCTGAATCCCAAGCAGCCACATCACACTGAGAGAAAAGAAACTGTGGCTTGCAAGCACCAGAGGTGCCTAGGGCCTGTCTCTTATCAGCAGGAGACACTTCAGGGCTGAGTACCCAGACAATCACCCTCTCATTGTTCCCTTTAGGTGCTTGCTAATCCAGCCCACGCAGGGCTTCAACCTAAAATACACAACTACACTTTAACTTCTGCACACAGTGAGCCAGCTGCAGGGGGGCTCCCTTGATCCCAGTTGGAGGAAGCCCCTGGAGACTTCCTGTCATCCTTGTCTGCTCAGAACTAGTGACCAACACTTGCAACAGCTCTGAACACTCTGAACCATGTCCTTCCCAAAAGGAATCTTCTCTTTAAAGAAGTGCACAAAGCTCACCTGTGTTCCTCAGGACTCTGCTCCTGAGTCAAAGTCAGCAACATTTACCAAGGAGGTCAGAAAACCACTCTTCTAATAGAGGAAAAAAGCCCAGTCCCTTGAGCAGCAGCTCAACTGAACCAGGAAAGTGCTCAGAGATAAATAGAGTTTCCAAACACAGGACACAAACTCTTCAGCAGACAAGAAGGACAATGACAGCCTGCTGCCAAGCTGGACTGGTGTGCTTTTCCCAGTCTGCTGCCACTAAAACCCCCCAAATACCTTACATTTAGCCCCAGAAACATTTGCCAGCAACCCACCTGGATCTTGGAGTCATCTTTGTGGGCGACTGAAAGCCATCAGAGAACTTGTAGGGGCTCTTCAGGGGGGAGATGTAGATGTTATTGCCAGCAGGGACCCGCCGAGGGGAGTTGGAGAACTGGTAAGGGCTGCGAGGGATGTGTGGGATGGGTGACAGAGTGGGAGGCTAGGAGAACAACAACGTCATTGGAAGCTTTTATTGTCTCTCTGCTCCTGCTCTGTAAAACAATTAACACTGAATAACGACTCACAGCTTACCCTGTTGGAGGCATACTGCAGAATATTGGTTTTCAGCCTCTGCATGAACACTAAGTTGTAGAAGACTATAATGGAGTCATACTGCTCCTCCCTGATCAGAACACGCTTGAAGGTCTGCAGGGGGTGAGGGGATCAGACAGAGGGAACAAAAAACAATACATGACAATGTCACCAGCTCAGAAAGCCATTAAAACATGTCAGTGTTAGGTAAGAGCTCAGATTACCACTTAGAATCTGGTTTGGCTTCCAGACATGTATGGGCATGAGAGTGGCAGCTCCTTCATGAGCCAGCAGTTAGATCATCACTCCTCTGCCACCACCTTCCAAATCCAAGCTCCATTTACTCTCACACATGCAGCTGCCACCAAAAGGCTTCACTAATTCACTACTTTGCCACTTTTAGCCTTGCAAGGCTTAAAAACCAAAATCATTCTTGGTCTGATGTGGAGAAAAGAGTTGTTTAGGCTTGAAGACCAAAGCCTGGAGCTTTAGCCAAGAGCCACAAACACACTAGAAGTCCTGCTCACAAAAGGATGCCTACAGCTCCACTAGCTGAGGGATTTTTCTGTCGATTTAGTTCTCTTTTTTTGTGCCAACATCTAAGGAAGGCCTTCACAAAGAAAGGAATTTCTTAATCTTAGGATTAAGTCTGCCAGTTCAATGCACAGGTCCCTGTTAGACATCTAACCATACATCTCTGTCTGCTATCTAACCACAGCCCTAGGAAGGCTTCTGAAGGATCTTATCTTCAGGTGACACCCAACAGAAGTGAGGTATCTTGTAAAAGAGTTTGAAAAGCCTCTTAGCAGGACATCTTGGAGTCTGCAATTAGATTCATCATCCACAGAAGCACAGGATCCTTGTGGCTGGGAAAGGCCTCTGAGACTCTCAAGTCCAACCATCAACCTATCACCACCACCATTTAGTAGCATGAAGTAAAAAAAGGGAATAAAGTTTATTTTCTCAGGAGAGTCACACCAAAATATTTGAGAGGGATGTTTAAAGAGACAGACAGTTAGCCTTAGAGCCAATCTTCTTCTCCACCAGATGCACTGAAGCTGCAGTTTCCTTCTGTATGTTCAAAGTGCAACTTGGTGCTTTTGTTTCAGAGAGAAACAATCAGTTTAACTTTTTGAGGGAAGGAGGCCATGAAAGAATTTCCTTACCTCTTGGCTTGTGTTGGGAAGCTCCTTGTATGCTGAAACTATGGTTTTAAACCTGAGATCTACATTCTTCACTTTGCATATGCCATACATGGAACACATCATGATCTGTTCAAGAAACAGGAGAAGGCAACTGGAAATGCAGGGAATGAGTTCAGCTGCTTCACTCCAAGTTCAGAATCAACTGATGAGCTTCCCATTCCTGACTCTGCTCTGTGAACTAACATGCTGCTCAACTTCCTGAGAGCTTCCAGAAGACAACTCAACTACTGTCCCCTCCATTTCTGAGTGGCAACTGACTGGTGCTGCCACCTTCTCCAACTCCTTTCGCATGCTGCAGTTTCGGGGTGCAGTAACAAACCCCTTGGGTCACAAACATGTTCCCTTCCCAGAGAACATCACTATCTTCCTCTGCAAATTACTAGGAAATTCAGGGTGTCCTCACTGGCAACAGCTGTCAATGGTATTTGAAGCTCCCCCAGTAACTGCCAGTACTTAGCTGAGCTGCCAGACTTCCCTCTCAGTTCACTTCTCCTCTGAGTGACCAAAAGAGAAGCAACGACTCAGACTGCAGCTCCTAATGGCTAAGGAATACACAAGGAACATTTTGTTCAGGAGACTCTTTCTTTTTGTGGATGTTACCTGGTCCAAGTGCCTGTCTCTCATCAGCTCATACTCATTCTGCAGGGTGTGCTGGAAGAGAGTCCAGATCAAGGGTTCCAGGTCAGGGTGCTCGGCCAGCAGGCGGAAGAACAGGGTGCGCAGGCGCAGGTAGGCCAGGAGATACACTGCAGGAGAGCAGAACAAGCAGCTGAAAGCTGAGCAGGGACCTACAGACTCAAAGGAACACGATGGAGGATGGAGAGCAGCTGCATGTTCACCATCTCCCACTACAAAACCCATGAGCCATCAAAGGAAGGCAGCAGAAGTCAAGTTCAAACTACATGGAAAGGATTCTTCACGCAGCAGGCAGTGGAAACGTGAAGCCCACGCTGCACAATGCTGGGCACATGTCAGGAGTCAAAAGCAGGCTGAAGAAGCCTTGGGAACATCAATCTACTAAGGGTTACCCAGTCCCAAAAGGCTCAGGAAAACCTCCAAGCTGGAGAATGTCAAAGCTTGGGAAGGCATCCAGGAGAAGCACTGTATGTGCTTGCCCAGTTCCTCAGCTTCCCAGGACATCTATCTACAGTCACTGCTGGAAGAAGGATGCTGTGACAGAGGAATCCTCCAGCTCAGCCCATCAGGCCACCCTTACCATCAGGAGGTCAGTTTCCAGGTTGAACTTGCAGCACCTAGAGTGCCTGCAGTAACCTGCTGTTCCCTGCAGCAGCAGCTGAGGGTTTGCATTGTTCACCACAGATTCTATTGCAGTCATCTAAGAAATGGTGAGCTCCCAACCCCAAAAAAGCACAAATAACAAGAGACAACTTTGCAACTCCAGCATGGCCAGAAGCAACAAACCTTTCTTGTAGAAGAGAGAGAGAGAGGTAGACTTCTGTGGTTTCTGTGCTTGGGGGGTGACAGATGGCTGAGCATCTGGAGTGGAAGGAGCACTCTGGGAAGGTCCAGATGCTTTCTTCTTAGGAGATCTCACAGGAGAAAGGTAGCTGGAGATTCAACACACGTTAGGCAGTTGGCATCACAGGATGAAGGAACAATTTTATCTGAATACTACCTGAAAGGAACTCTTCCCCCATTAGAAGAAGTTGCTCCTGTAACCTCTTATTCCCATATCAGGAACTAAAAATTCCAGTTATTGATTAAAAAGCTACTGGAGGGATTTATGTACTCCTGGGCCAGGAAGGTAACAGTTGGCAATTATCATCCTGAGAGGACTTGGGGGAAAAAAGGAAAGCAGTCAGAATTTGGTGAAGCTAAACCGAGATGCATGATCATCATCAGCAAGTACAACAGTGCAACACACCCTGAGCACCGAGCCTAACAGAACAAAAGTGGCTTGAACTCTTCCCATGCCACCAGAGCTGAGGAATGCAAGTCACCTACAGGTCTGCTGCAGTGTGGTTGTGCTGGAGAGGCAGCTGGAGGCTGGAGGTGGGCTCAGGCTGCTCGCTTTGGCCTTCCCGTTCCTTCGCCTGCCTGAGGAGCTCGAAGAGAGGAGACCCCTGGGGAAAGGGCAGAGACATCCACCTGAGAACACAGCCACACTGCTGGGGCTTCACCCCTGCTTCCCTAGAGTAACAACTCCCTCACTGGGATCCTGAAGAGAAGATTCATGCTTTGAAACACTTCAAAACACTCCTATGTTTGGCTAGGTGAACGTTAACTGTTTGACTGCCAGATTTTAACTGAACTCTGGTTCAGTGCAGTCCCTTAGATGGACTCTGCTAACTGCAGAGCAGAGACACTTGTGTTCTACAGCCCCTCACTGCTTCCTCTTAAACAGCCAGCCCTGAAAAGAGCAAACAGTGCACAGAAATACAGGAGAGGTGACATAAACCACCAACAAAACCCCCAAAGCAGGCTGCCCAGAAAGCTGCTGGAGTCTCCATCTCTGGAGACATTGCAAAGGCAGCTGGAGCCCATCCTGTGCAAGCTGCTGGAGGTGACCCTGCTGTGCCAGGGGGGCTGGACTGGATGATCTCCAGAGGTTCCTTTCCAACCCCTAACACTCTGGGGTTCTGTGTCATTTCTCAAATTAAGTGGCCACCATCATGAGAATGAAGAGTCAGAGTGAACTTCACCTCAAGCCCCTCTCACACCACCAGGGCTAAGGATACCTCTGCAATGCTAACCTCCATTAATTAAGTGGGACTTTGTTAACTGAGCCTCTGGAGCATGCTCCCCTGCAGCAACACCTGCATCACAACCATCTGCAGTGATCTTCCCTGCTCTGGGAGCTCCTTTCATGGACAAACCACACAGGATTTGTGGTTGGCTAAGGTGAACCTGCAGTTATTTGTGCACAATAAGTTTTCATGCAGTCTTTAATCACTGAAGAGTTTAAAGAATTATGAGCAAAATCCTCACACAGAGTTATCATGATGCCAGTGTGATGCCCCTGGATTATCAGAGCCAAACTCCATTACCAGGCAATAGGATTCAAAACCAAAACCATGACCTCATGACAGAGCTCAAGTGCTCAGCTCTGGAAGTAAACTGCTACAAAACATGGGTGTGGAAAATCCACTTGGCTTCCAAAGCCAAGCTGCAGCCAGAGGTGCAGAGAGCACTCCACAGCACAAGGATCCTTACTAGCTATTGTTTTGCTGAACATTACCCTAGAAAACAGCACTGGTGGCTTGTCCTCCAGATGCTTTTCTCCCACCCAAAGCAATTGCTCCAAGGCTCTTCCACATGGCTCAGTGCTGGCAGAGGTGCTACAGGAACAATCTCTACCTCAGACAATGGCCAGGTCTCTTAGCCAGCTCCCCAGGGCAGCCAGGCTGCAGTGTCACCACTCCTGGGACAAACCTAACTTCTCAGGATTTCCAGGTGAAAGCCAAAAGTCCCAAAGTGACCTGTTTCCACTTCTCTCCCCTCTCCCCACCAGAAGCTGTGCACCAAACAGAAACTAAAAGCCATTCCATGCAAACCATGTGGCTGCTGGAAAAGATCATCTCTCTGTCAGCAACAAAATGTCCTGCCAGAAAACCCTGAGCTTGAGAACTGGATCAACACTCTCCAACTGGACAAACACTCCAGGGGGGGCAGACTCAGCACAGGAAGGAGAGATGCTGTAAAGGACCACTCCAGGCACTGACACCACACAGCATGAAGAACACTTCTGCAGCTAACTCCAGCCATCAAAAACTAGGACAGAGTGGTTTGGGTTGGTAGAACCTTAAAAGCTCATCTAGTTCCAACCTTCCTGCCAGGGGCAGGGACACCTTCCACTGGAGCAGGCTGCTCAAAGCCTCATCCAACCAGAGGCAAACCAGCACTCAAGGACTTCATTTCTTCAGAAGAACTTTTGGGTCACAAAAAGCCTGTCTCAGGGAAATCACTTCATTTCTGTAATTCCTACTGCAGCCATCAGACTGTCCCAGCACCACCTCCTGCTTTCATTTCTAACTGACCTACCCACTCCTGGTTCTCAGAACAACAATTAAGAGCAGTTCCAGGAATTATTTTTACAGGTACAAGTGGAGACATGAGCATGAAGTGCCTCTGAGATCTTCAGTTCAAGGCAGTCATAACTGAATTACTGACTCTGGTTCTTGGCAGTTTCTCCTTAGCTGGGCAAATGTGGGCACAACACTGAATCACAGGAGCATGAAGGTTGGAAGAAACCTCTAACATCAAGTCCAACCACTGACCTACCACCCCCATACCACTAAACCATGGCCTAAGGGCCACAGCTAGGTGGTTTGGAAGCCCTCCAGGGATGGTGGCTCCAGCACTGCCCTGGGCAGCCTGGGCCAATGCAGGGCAGGATCTTCTCCCAACAGAAACCAAGGGGGCAAGGAATTCTTCATTCCATACAAATGGATACATCTGTAGCTTTGCCACAGAAATCCAAGACTGCTCAAGAGAGCCCTAGATACCTGAACCTGAGTATCTAAACTCACACAAGCAGTTTAAGTGGTGATCATCTGAAGGAGTGTACCAAGTCTGGTCGCTGCTGAAGTGAGAGAGGAGTCCAAGCATCTCATCAGCTCTTCTTAGCTTGAAGGTGACCACACTCTGCCTCCAACACCTCTTCAAGAGCCACAGGAAGGCTGTTGATGGAAATGCAGTCTTTGCTCCTCCAGCACTAGCAAGAGCTGACAAGTCCTAACTCGTTCCTGTCTCCCAAGCAGAGAGGCAGACAGACAGACACCCAGACAGACTTACACTTGCATCTCCCTGCACTGCCAGCATCGTTTCCTTTGGAGGAAAAAGAAGCCCTCTCAGCACACAGGACCCTCCCTGCAGCTGCTTCCTCCTGCCTACCACCCCTCCCCATCCCAGAGGAACATTGGCCCATGGTGAAGAAACACAAGCAAGGTCATTCCTGCATCAGCTCTTCCTCTAGAGAGCAACCAAAGTGGGGGGAGCTTACCGAAGGCTCTTCCAAACCTGAGAGCACAGAGCCAGCACCTTGATGATCCTAGAGGGCTCTTCCAACCTGAGTAATTCTGTGATCTGAGGAAAGGAAAGCACACAAAGAGGCTGCCTCCCTGCTGGTGCTGGTGTCTGGCCAGAGGGGAGCCTGCTCTCCACTCCTGCAGCTCAAGGGGCAGCTTCTGCAGCTTGGAGGAGCTCACACAAATTAAAGCACTGCTTGGGAACCACCAGCTATGTCTAATCAAAGACAGTTCAGCTCTGCTGTTCACTTTCACATCAGGTCAGACTGCCTGCTCAGCTGGCTACCTCCTCACTGAAACATGACCAGCTAAAACACCTCTCCACTGAGACCTTTCAGAGTTTCTCCTGCTGGTGGAGAAGGCCTCCAGCTGAATGCTGCCTCTGGGAGCACACAAATACCACTTAGTTCTTCAGGTGGTGTGAGGTGCATGCACTGTTCTGCACCAAAACACCCCAAAGACAACAGCAACATAGAAGCCAAGCCCCTAAACCACAGCTCTGAGTGGTGCCCCCAGGAGCAAGACCACAAGGGCTGTGCTGGACGAGCCTTCATGATGCCCATGGTAAAGTGGACAATGCCCCTGGCCAGGCCTCCCCACCCCAGCTCTGTGCACCCCACCTCTGCCCAAACAAACCAACATCAAGTACTGATGAATATGAGAGACCTACTCAGTTCCATTCCTTTCTCTCTCAACCCAAAATCCTGGTGGAGGTCTGGACAGGTGACACCAAACTGCTGCACTTCAGGAGTTTTCACCCCAGCAACTCTGCCTGCCCCACACACAGTTTTCCTCTGCAAACAAAGCCAGAGCAGGGAAACTGAGCTCAGAGCTGCCAGGACCTGGTGCAGAATTCACAGCCCCTTGCAGGAAAAGTCTCCTTTCACTGGGCAAGGCTGCTGGGAATAGAAACAACTGTTACCCAGGTGTGAGAACTGCTTCTGTAAGGAACACCAGGGGAGGCAACACCATGCTGAGGTCCAAGTTAAGCTCGACACACAGGAGAGCCTGCCAAGATCACATTTCCATTTCCTGCTGACTTGGAAGTGGGAAATGCTCTACTCCTCGTGGCCAGGCATGAACTTCAGAAGCAGTCAAAGGAGGTTTCTTGTGGCTATACTATAGCCCCTTCAAGGGAAGCTGCTTCACTTCACCCCAAACTCCAGGGGAAAGCCTCACAGGAGAAACTGATGAAGAAAACTGGAAATAAAATAAGCAGGAGTCTTCTCTGCATGCTTCTGAATTTTGTCTGACATCCCTTACACCAAGAAGCCATGCCCAAGCCCTCTGATGTGCTAGTATTCCCTCTCCTTTACAGCAGACTAGAAAGGTTTTGCCCAGAGCCTTGCCTAGGTGCAACTGATTCACATCTGCTTCAAAAGAACCATGCCACCCAGCCAGCTAGAGCTGTTACTCTGAGGCTGAGGAACAGACTGCCTTTGATGCCAGAAGGGAGCCTCTCCGAGCTGCTGGTAAAGACAGGAGTCTGTCTAACCTGAGCTTTATCTCCTATCTACCCCTAGAGGCTGCAAGAGCTGCTGCCTTTGTATTTCCTTAATTAGTTACAACGTGTTTTCATCCCATCGATCAGTGACCGGTGGGAGTATCTGTGTGGGATAACTGCACCCTTGAAATGATCAGGAGCAGCTGCACAGCACAGGATTTTGGTACATTACTTCTGGTAAATTAACTCCTGTACACACTAAAGAAAGTGCTTTCTGTACCATTAAAAAAGCAGCACATTTTTTGTCAGAAGAGCCATTTTTCATCCTCAGAAATACAGCCTAGAACATGCTCTACTGCCACAAAGACAGGAGTTGGGATATATGAATTTCTCATTGAGATGCAAGTTAAAAACTCCTCCTCCCACTGCAACTCATCTCAGGGCTGGGAACTTCCCCAGAGCTCTTTATGCCTCTCTCTTTCAGTGATATTTGGTGACATTTCTCCATTCCCTAGCAGGGTTGCTTTGCCCCTCCTGAGGTTTGTGTTGAGGGAAAGGAGAGAGAACCACTCAGCTGATTTCAGCCTTATCTTCCACAAGCAAAGCCATCCAGCAGAAACCATAAAGTCAGCTGGATCCTACCTAAACCAACCACTACTCCTGTCTCCCAAGGAGAAGAGGAGTTTTAAGGCGCGGGAGTTACTCAGACACTGAGAGGACTCCTCCTAACTGAAGGAACAGCTTTTGGACTCCAGCAAAGGAGCTTTCGGGGAGCAGGGAAAGAGTTAACAGGAGGCTGCAGCTGCAGCACTCTGCTGGTGACCATTTGCACGCCTGCAAGGTACAGTCCCAGCAGAGGCATTATCAGATTAGGGGAAGGCAAACAAACCGAATTGAAACCATTCGGCTGCCAGCCCCGACCTCTTCTTCCTGTGATGTCACCACCCAAACTGCAGGAGCTTTCTCTTTCCTCTCCAGCCCAGAAGGAGCCGAGCGCTGAGCGCTGGCAGGACGCAGGACCCAGGGCTGTGCTCTGCAGGAACAAACACGCTCTGGAATTTCGTTTCTGCCCTGGCAAGCAGCTGCTTCCCTCCCCGTGGGGCCAGCGAGGCAGGCAGAGACAAAAAGCTCCATTTGCAGGAAGGAGGCTGAGGGAGAAGGGCAAGCACCGGCACTTTGGGGAGTCCAGGAAAACTCCTAAAGGCTCCGTTCCCGGCACACTTGGATGGACGAGGCTTCACCAGCATGACCCGCAGCCAAGGACAAGGCTGAAAGCTCTCCANGGGGGGGGGGGGGGAATATGAAACTAAGCAAGCTTTGGGCTGAGCTCATCTGCCACAAATGATACGGATTTTGACTTCTGAAGACTGGTTATGTGATTATAAATAGCAGCAGGAACAGAAGAGTGACCTCCTGGTGGTTACTGCCGGAGATGGACTCCCCTGCCACCCAGCCTGCCTTCCTTCTCTGAGGCTTCAGAGGGCAAGGAACCCGCGTCCAAAGTCCAACTGCATCTGCAAGCTCTTCTGGAGGTTATACAGAGTTGCACTAAAAATAGCAGAGGAATCTCCAGGTCCCAGGAACCGTAACTACCCCGTTATCATGGTCAGCTCCAACTGCTCCACGGAGGACTCCTTCAAGTACACTTTATACGGGTGCATCTTCAGCATGGTGTTTGTCCTCGGCCTCATAGCCAACTGCGTCGCCATCTACATCTTCACCTGCACCCTGAAGGTGCGAAACGAGACCACCACCTACATGCTCAACCTGGCCATCTCCGATCTGCTCTTCGTCTTCACGCTGCCCTTCAGGATCTACTACTTTGTCACCAGGAACTGGCCCTTCGGAGACATCCTCTGCAAGATTTCCGTCACCCTCTTCTACACCAACATGTACGGGAGCATCCTGTTCCTGACCTGCATCAGCGTCGACCGCTTCCTGGCCATCGTGCACCCCTTCCGCTCCAAGACGCTGCGCACCAAGCGGAACGCCAGGATAGTCTGCGCCGCCGTCTGGGTCACCGTCCTGGCGGGCAGCACGCCGGCCAGCTTCTTCCAGTCCACCAACCGGCGCAACAACACCGAGCAGAGAAGCTGCTTCGAGAACTTCTCGGAGGACACCTGGAAGACTTACCTGTCCCGCATCGTCATCTTCATCGAGACCGTCGGCTTCTTCATCCCGCTGCTGCTCAACGTCACCTGCTCCGCCGTGGTCCTGCGCACCCTCAACAAGCCGCTCACCTTGAGCCGCAATAAGGTGAGCAAGAAGAAGGTGCTCAAGATGATCTGCGTCCACCTGGTGATATTCTGCTTCTGCTTCGTGCCTTACAACCTCACCTTGATCCTCTACTCCCTGATGAGGACGCAGACCTGGGTGAACTGCTCGCTGGTGACCGCCGTCAGGACCATGTACCCCGTCACCCTCTGCATCGCCGTCTCCAACTGCTGCTTCGACCCCATCGTCTACTACTTCACCTCAGACACCATCCAAAACTCCATCAAAAAGAGCAGGGCTGCCAGACCTCGGGACATCACCTTCTCTGAAAGGCCAGTGCCAGACAGCTTCATCCACCACAGCCTTCAGACCATAAAGATGAAAATCCTGGACAGTGACTCCACGATATAAATGGTGTTCAGAGACTCCTGGGACCAAACTGGAATCACGAGCCTGCACATTTCTTCAGCTGTGGATATACATGTACATATTACACTGCCTTCCCATCAGGAAAGTTGGTGAGAAGACTGCCAAAGTGTTCAGAGAAAGTATTTTAAGGATTTAAGTCAAGTAGCTGTTCTGACAGGTTGCGTGCTAGAAAGGACCTTTTGGGTTCAGATCTGGTTAACCAAAGCCCAAAGACTCTCAGCTGCAACAGAAATCAAAAAGTAAGTCTTTGTTTTTGGTTGTTTTTTTTTCACTGAAGTTACAACCATTGCTCATTTCTAGTAATGATATTGGCTTCCAAGTTACTGAGGACGGGGCTGGAACTCCCTGCTTTACACTGCAGGATCCTGCTGAAGACAGCACCATTCTGCTCACATCACTCCAGCTCCCTGTGCCTGCTCCAGTCTCCTCTTCTCTCTCCATCCCACTCCTCCCTCCCTCCCTCCTTGCTCTTCTCCCTGCAGCTTCCTTCTTAGGGACTGTTGCCTTCTCAGGAGGTTTCAATCAATGGGCTACCAGGAGGCTGTTTCTCCCAGGTTTATCTGGTAAAATAGACACCCTTTCCACAGGCCTGGCCCCCATAAAGCAATTAAATCTTGTAGTAGTTGAGGGCATCTGGAAACAATTCAGACAAACTGGTTTTTCTTCTCACCTCTGTCTCAGATGTCTGTCTAATTATAAGAGAAGAACCTCTGCTGACTGAAGCCAGTGCTCCAGGTACAGAACCACTTGATTAAATGCTTCTGTCAGAAGTCCTTCAACTCAGCATCCCTTCTGAGCAGAACAAGATCCTCCAGAGAAGGTCACTCAGTCTCAGTGGGGCAGTGTCTTAGGAACACAGGACCTTTGCTAACTAGCAGTGAGCATGTGCATCAGCCCGGGCCTCTCCTAGGAAAGGACTGGGTGCCCCATACAATCCTTCAAGACACAGTCACTTTAAGAGGGAAACTTCCTCTCAATCTTTCTGTCCTCTCAATCTTTTCAACATGAGCATTTCAAATTCCAAATCTTAATGCTTTGGGGGTTTTCTTGGCAAAGTTTACAAAGCACAAAAGTAATCTCCTTGGGCTGCCTGCTGGCAAAAGGAACTGATCCACTGAAGGCAAAGGCATGGAGAGGAGAAATCCATGCCCAGTGCTGTTACAAACAGGAGTATCTAGAGCAAAGTGCTCTAAACCCTCCTGCTCTGTCTCCCAGTTACCAGAACATTGCCTACATTGTCCTCAACATTAATTTAACACCACTGTAAAACTGAATAAATCTTTAAAAGGTAAACTGAAGCAGTAAGTGTGGCTTTTCCTTCCCCAAAACCACTGGAGTTGAGGATAAGAAATGAACCTGCACTTCAGGTTTAGGGCAGTTAGCTGCAACACTGAGGCAGCATTTTGCCCCCAGGGCAGTGTATGGAAGAGCAAATCAATGTTGGAGAAAATGGATACTGAGCTGTCAGAATGTGATATATTTTCTGGTTGAGTTTCCTTCCCTTTGCAAAGCTTCTGCTTGTTGTAGGTCAGCTGCACCTTGCCTACTGCTGCTGGAAGCCTGAGCTACTCAGAGACTGCTTCAGAGTAATGCTGATTGAGTTTTCCATTTAACAGCACTTTAAATCTTTAGCCATACAGCTTAATGGGGTGAAAATTAAAAGAGTAAGAGCTTAAGCCACAAAGGCAGCATGGATATACATGCCTGCATGTCTATCTGAAGTATCTGAAATCCAAAACCAGGCAGTTATCTGGTGACCAGAGACAGGGCCCAAGGGAATGGCATGAAGCTGTGCCAGGGGAGGGTTAGGTTGGGTATCAGAAGGTTCTTCCCCCAGAGGGTGGTGGAAGCATTTGGACAACGCCCTCAGGCACATGGGGTGACTTTTGGGGTTGTCCTGTGCCTAGACAGGAGTTGGACTGGATGATCCTGGTGGCTCCCTTCCAACTCAGGACAGTCTGTGATCTCAGCTGGGAACCCTGAACTCTTCTGATTCATATCCAACTTCAGAAAACTGCACAAACCCCCAGCATGAGTAGATATTCTGAACATTTCCCATATGCCACTGACAAATCCAAAATCACTTCCCAATCCCAACTTCAAAAGCCAGATGTGCATCTCTAATGTCACAATGCATCTCTCTCTAAAGAGTCTGCCTAATATTAGGTGCTCTCCAAAGCCTCTGACACCTTAATGTCACTGTCATAATGGAAATGGCCTCAAGTTGCACCAGGGGAGGTTTAGATTGGGTATTAGGAACAATTTCTTCCCAGCAAGAGTTGTTAGGCATTGGCCCAGGCTGCCCAGGGCAGTGGTGGAGTCGCCATCCCTGGAGGGCTTCCAGAGACATGGCTTAGTGGCATGGTGGTGCTAGGTTGCTGGTTGGACTTGATGACCTCAGAGGTCTCCTCCAGCCTTCCTGATGGTGTGGCTCTGGGCTGGGCTGTGTTTCCAGGCTGCTCCTCTCCCCCAGCTTGACCAAGCTGTTACTCAGTTGAGTGACAACCTGTCCAGCTGTGCAGCTGCCTTACAGCAGTGAGCACCCCACAGCCTCAGCTGCAGCAAGAAGCTAATGTTCCTGAGATTATGAAACTGCAGGAAAAAATAACCAGCACTGGCTTACAAGTAGAACAAGCAGCTAGTGTCACCTGCATGGGCACTGCACCTGAAACCAGGCTTTCCACGGGGTCCTAGCCCCTTCTGCCTGGGGAGGCATGAAGAGCAGCAGCTCTCTCTGCCTTGCACTCCCTCTCCTCTCCAGGGCAGCAGCTTCTGCTCTTGGTGACAGCAGACTCTTCTCTGACCAGCTCACAGCCTGGTATCTCCAAACTGCTTGAGGAAGCCTTCTGTTTTTGGTTATTAACCATATTTCACTCTTCCTGGAGGGGGGTGCACAAGACAACAGAGAAAACCCCACAGCCAATGACACGAGAAACTCCTGGCCTGACTGAGATGAGAGGGAGTGAACTTCTGCCTCCCACAACAAGCTCAGCTAAAAAGCCAAGCTATCAACTAGCCAGGACTGGATGAGGCTTTCTCCACCTTTTCTGGTTCTGCAACAAGACTATCCTGGAGAGCTGTGGATGGAGCAATGTTTTCAGTGGCACCTTCCTGAAGAGCTGCCCTGCCCTCCCTTCCCTCTGCTCCTGCCTTTCATACCAATTCTTCTATCTTCCTGGGTAAGAGCTTAGGCCAACATTTAAACCTAGATGAGGAGCTGTGTTCCTGAATCATGCCTGGGAACATCTCAAGTGAAAGAGGCTTCTATTGGCAGAGCTCCTCTGCCTCCCATACTTCCTAAAAGCAGATGAACTTTACAGGTATGCCTGCAGAGGATGGGCAGCTTTAGGCTCAAAACTCACCAGTTTCTTCCCTGGACTCTGCTTTTCCTCACCTACATAGTGCAGATACTTAGTCTGATACTTTTTATACAGCATAAAAATAAAAGCAGTCAAATTATAGCTGATTCCAAGCATTTTTCCCCCTTCTAAAGCCCTGCAGGCAGCCACTGATAACCAGACAACAACAAACCAGAAATAAACTCTATCAACATTTCTGCTTCACCTGAACACACCAGGCCTTCCAAAGCAAAAGAGTTCCCCTCTTCATACTTGGAATCTTCATTTCTGGCTTTCTCAGGAACAGAATGCAAGTCATCACTTGTTTCACTCAGCCTGGCACTTTAAGAAATACCAAGTCAAATTTGTCTTGACATTTTACATCTAAAAGTGCTTTTAGAGAAGCCCACTCCTGATACCTCAGGCAGGGCAGAAATCCTTAACTGCCAGCAGCCTCCAAACTGTTGTTGCATAAGAAAGTAAGCTCAGTCCCAGAAATGCAGAGACTGGAAGAGAGCTGAGGAGAGCAGGTAGAAGACAGGAACTAGACCAGACTCCAAAGACTCAGCTAATCTCCCTCCCAGAGTGGCCAAGGCTGGATGCCTGGGGAAGAAGAGAGCAGTAGGAGAGGTATACAAGGCTCTCTCTCCTCCAAGTGCTGCCCCATCTCACCAGCTGGGTCTCAGGACTTTCTGCCTCAGATGTTTGCATGCTCTTCTCTGAGCTTCTCTTCTCCTGTCTCCCTCTGCACTCATGTCAACTTTCTAACATCCACAGCATTTTGCAGCAAAAAGTTCACACTATAGAATCCCAGAACTGTCAGAGCTGGAAGGAACCTGAAAGATCAGCTACTCCCAACCCCCCTGACTGCCAGGGACACCTCCCACTACAGCAGGTTGCCCACAGCCCCAGCCAGCCTGGCCTTCAAAGCTTCCAGGGATGGAGCTGCCACAGCCTCTCTGGGCAACCTGTTCCAGTGTCTCCTCACCCTCCCAGGGAAGAACTTCCTCCTCATATCCAATCTAAATCTCCCCTCCTCTAGTTTGCATCCATTCCCCCTGGTTCTATCACTACCTGACCTCCTCCAAAGTCCCTCCCCAGCTTTCTTGTAGCCCCTTCAGATACTATCATGTGTCTGTGGAGGGAGAATAAACCCAGAAGAACTAAACCTCCTTCTCTTTCAGGTCCACTGGTTTCACTACTGCCTCCTCCCTCCCTTTGGAAGAGGCAAGGAGCACCTGATTGCATTCAGCCTTTCCCTGTCACTCCTGGTGCTAGTCCTCCAACATCTGTTGCCCATGAGAAAGTGATTTGCAGCTGCCATTTCAACCAGCACCAAAGAAGAGATCTTCTACACAAAGAACTCAGCTACAATTACACTGAACCCCACAAGGCTCACTTTGAGACTGTTCATCTTTAAATTCCCACCATGAGCACAGTATCCTCTAGCAATATTGATCCTTCCAGTTATTTTCTAGGAGTTTTATCAATTAAGAGCAATTTGTTCATCCTTTTCCCAGCAATAAATGCAATATCAGAAGGTTCTTGCACCTGGGCAGACCTCTAAATCCTGACCAAGTTCCTGGTTTTGTGTTCACTAGACTATTTGAATTCATCCCTCAGGATTCCTGGCCCTTGAGCATCACTGGTACAAGGGCAGAGGATACATTCCAAAGGCTCAGGCTAAAATGTCTGTCTGAATGATTCTATATCTGGCAGTTGTAGATGTCTGAAGTGCATTTCTTACCCAGTTATGAGTGGTGAAAAGACCCTGGTGTCACTGCAACAGACAGTCCCTGCAGTGGCAGGTTTTCAGAAGGCACTCAGCAGAGCTCAGTTAAGATGAAAGCAAATTCAGGAAGCTTCCCTTGCCCAGGCTAAAACCTCTGCAAGGAGAAGTTGGTTCTGATCCTCCCATTCTGCTGTGGCACTTGAGCCTTTCCCATTTCTCACCTCCCCTCTCCCCAGTTCCTGTTCTCCAGCTGCTTCTAAAGCAAGGCCAGTGCTTCCCCTCAAACACTGAGCTGATCACATCCAGCACAAAGATCCCTGCACACATCATCTGCTCTCCTCTCAAACCCACTGCTTTGCTGGAAAGCTACAAATGCCAGCACTGAGACTTGAAATGGAAGATTTGTCTTCCCACTTAACAAGCAGTCTGTCCCCTCCAGCTCTGACCAAACTGGAAGCTGTCCTGCACCAAGGAGGGATCAGTTTCCTCCACTTTAAACATGAGAATCCAACCCCAGGCAAAGGCAGGGCTCTAACAAGAAGCTCCTCTCTTTTTATGAAGAGATAAAATGTGTTTTCCACACACAGAGCTTACAAGATTAGGCTGTGGCAGCTCCATCCCTGGAAGCTCTGAAGGCCAGGCTGGCTGGGGCTGTGGGCAACCTGCTCTAGTAGCTTCTCCTGGCAAGCACTTTCTGAAAGCAACTCCTCAGGTGATAGAGACTGAGGACACTTGGAGTGAGCAAGGATTGACCCTGGAGTAGCAAAGCTTCCCCTTTCACAGCACCAAGCACTTGGCTAAAGCTGGGAGCATCTCTAGCAGAACTAGAAGTGAGCAGCAAAGTGTCCACAGCACTGCAGACACTTCTGGATGGGGAAAAGTGGGAAGGACAGAGCAAAAGAGAGCAAACCCCCTGAGAACACAGCTGCTGAAGTACCAAAACATCTGCCTCTTCAGCTCTGACAGAAGTAGCTTTCACTAATGGAACCAAACCTGCACACTCTTGCTCTAGCTGTTGCCTTCAGTTACTTCACGCTTCTGGAGGTGTGAAGGAAACTCTGCCACACAGACTGAGTGCTCAGGTTCTGTTTCATGTGCTCCTGGGGGTAAAGAGCAGGGGGAAGGAAAGAACCAAACACTTCAGAACTGTGAGTTCCTCTGAGCTGCTGGTGCAGCTCTCTAAATAGAGATATATTTTCATATATATATAAAGTAAATATATAAAAATGTATTCACTCTACAAAAAAGGAAATAAAGAAACCAACCCCATGAATTTATACAGGCACTCTGCTTCCTAACAGAGCTAATTCTCTCTTCCCCAGAAAGAACAGCTCAAACAACACAGCAATGAGCACAGCAAGAGCAATAAAAAGCTTACAGCAGTTACTCAAGACTGTGGCTCAGACAAAATAAGTTAAGATCCTCAAGCCTAACCTCACTCTACTCTCTTCACCACTTTGTTTCACTACAAGGATTTACAAAGCTGCAAAGTCTGGGAGCATAATCCCACTTAAGGAAGAAGGAGGAGGGAAATGGCTCCAGAATTCAAGCCCAGCATTATGTACTTCTGTAAAGCCACATCCCATTTGCCCCAGTCCAGCAAGATTTGATCAGTTAAAGAACTACAAGTGTTTATCTCCCTCAATTCTAACCCATTCCTTCCTGATGGGCAGCCTTTAAACAGCCCTAGCCAAGTATCTGCCATGCAGATACTGTAGTGCTGGAGGGTAAAAAGCTGAAGTGCAAAGCTGGTGCTAGGTTGATGGCTGGACTTGATCTTGGAGTTCTCTTCCAACCTTCATGATTCTGTGATCTAGAAGCAGAGCAGGACTAAAATGAAAGTCCTACACAGCAAGATAGAAGATAGATAAAACCCCTTTGAAAACCAAGGGTTCCCAGAAGACTATTCCACTATTTGCTGTTAAAATGTTACTAATCATCAGGGCAACCTGAAGGGAAGAAAGACTAAGGCCAAGTGTAGGATGTTAATCAAGTCATGTTTCAGTGGCTGACTGGACTTGGGACCAGTGCAGAGGCAGGGAAGGGACCTCTCCACTGCACCAAGAGAACTGGAAGCTCTGAAGAGGCACAGGCTATAAACCCAGCCCCTGATTCCAGCTGTAAACCTACAGCCAGAGAGCTCATGACCCAACCTCTGCTCCTGCAGCCACACTGCTAACAGCACATGAGCTCTGCATGAACTCCAACCTCAGCAGTGACTGCAGGTGAGGCACAGCTCCAGCAGCCACCTACTCCCTAAAAAAGAGAAACTCTGCACCTGAAAGCAGTAGATCAGGTAGACAAAACCTGAAATGCTTAAGCAAGAATGACATCCAAAAGTCTACAGCATGAAAGCTCCACACAGTTGCTGTGCCTTAGGTAATCCCGTGGGTCGTGTTTGGACTTGAATCAAAACAGCATCTGAAGGGCTGGGCTGACTTGCTGTGGCTGCAGCAGATAAACCCCTGAACACTGAGCCACTGGGAGTGCTCTGCACACTTGCTGGGTCTCTACCCAGAAGTGCCAGCACAGACAAAAGCAGGAAACACAGGACCTCAGCTCCAAGTGTTCTGGTTTCTCTTCCAGTAGCCTGGAGGATGTGCTGAGTGGTTAACACCCAGGCATGACTAACAGCTTGAGTCATCCTCAGGACAAAGAGGAGTGGCAGGGGAGATTGCCAGAGGGATGGTGCAGACAGTGAAGACTAGCACTGGCCATTCTTCCTGCTTTTTCAAGTTGCCTTCAGCTCCCAGGGCAGACTAAACAAAGCTTCAAGCCTCAAAAAGCACAGCAGGGTTTCTCTCAAAGGGAAAAACTCCAGGAGCCCTGGAAGAAACTCTCTTCCATCTTCTGCTGGTGCACCTGTGAACAGGGGGGTGTGTGTCTGTCTGGAAACACATGCTGGAAGTAGAAGAGCATATAAGATACCACATGGCACCCTGGCAAGAAGCAGCCATCCTACAGGCTGCTAAGAATGCAGCTGGTAGGGGAGAGGTGAAGCCATAGGAGGCTTTCCAGCCACAGCTATGACAACTGAAGAGTCAGAGCTAATTATTAACCTTCACTAAAACAAAAAAGCAGATTCAGCAGGTCCCCTGTGAGCCCTGAGCACTACCACAGCAGGCAGCATGGCTGCAGGGACCTCTCCCTCTCATCACACATGCCTCTGCAGCACACTCCTGATGCCAGCAGAAACATCTTCAGTGTGCACAGACAGGAAACCTCAAATCAATTCTCAGTTCCTTCTTTAAGGGTAAGAGCTGCCCCCTCCTAACATAGCACTGCTGAAAGGAGCATGGTGAGCACGTGAAATGGCAGGGTCTGGTGACCCTCAGCACACTTCACCTGCAGGAACAACCCTTGGGAAATTCCACACTGGAATCATTGTCCCAGAGTCAGGAAGGCTGGAGGAGACCTCTCAGATCATCCAGTCCAACCATCAGCCTAGCATCCCCATGCCACTAAACCATGGCACTGAGGACCACAGCTAGATGGTTTTGGAAGCCCTCCAGGCATGGTGACTCCACCACTGCCCTGGGCAGCCTGAGCCAACGCCTAACAACTCTTGCTGGGAAAAAACTCTTCCAAATATCCAATCTAAACCTCCCCTGGTGCAACTTGAGGCCATTTCCTCTTGGCCTCTCACTGGTAACCCAGGAGAAGAGACTGACCCCCAGCTTACTACCACCTCCTTCCAGGTAGCTGCAGAGAGTGAGAAGGTTTCCCCTGAGCCTCCTCTTCCTCAGGCTAACCAACCCCAGTTCCCTCAACTGCTCCTCATGAGACTTACTCTCCAGACCCTTCCCCAGCCTTGTTGCCCTTCTCTGGCCACACACCACTGCCTCAGTGTCAGGATACCAGCTGCCTAAAACCCGGGAGCAGAGGAGCTGGCTGATGTCTGCCAGAGCAGTCTGATGCCTGCAGTTCTGGCTGTGCCTGTCTTCACACCAGTGAAGTTCTCCAGCTGCTCTGGAGCCTGCCAGAGAGCCTGCTTGCAGACCCTGACATTCTGGATAAGCTGAGCCTTTTTCTTACCTCAGGCTGCCCCTCACTCACAGATCAGGTGTTCCTTTACCTAAGGAAAGGCAAAACTGAGTAGGCAGGAGTGTGTCTGACAAACACAGGCTCTTCTAAGAGAGCCTGGCTGCAGAAACATGCACAAGTCCTGAAGCCTGGAGCAGAGACAGCAAGGGGAGATGGGACTCACCTGCCAGCACCTAAGCCTGCAGCTGGGAACACAACTGAGCCACAGGCTGGCCTGAGGGCAAGTGGCAAAGCACAGCTCAATGTTCTTCACCTACCATCCATTCCAGCAGCTGGAAACAGTTCCTGAGCTGCATCATGGCCCAATCTTGTCTAGGCATTGCCCAGGGGAGTGCTAGCAAGTGCTGCAACATGCCAGGGAAGTTGCCAGTGAAACCCCACTGATGGCTGGGGGGCAACACTCAAGCCCAAGCTATTGTCCCTCTGAGGGCAGCAGTAGAGACACAGCCTCAACACCCTCCAGTTCCAAAAGGAATCACTTAGACATCCAAACCAAAGAGGACTTGAAGCTGCATCTAGACACCTCTAAAGCCAACAGGGTTTTGGAATCACCCTTCTAACACCACACCAAGGGATTCATCCAGTGATCTACTGCACAGGGCTGACACTGTGACCATTCTGACCCCTCCTGCTTCTTCCAGCTTCCAAAGGAATGACTTAAGGCCCCAAAGAGGACTTCAAACTGCATGTAGACTCCTACCTCCAGAAGAGGGGTAGGACTGCAGGAAAAGCTGAGGAGGATGCACACCACAAGAAAATATACTAGCCCCCAATTCCTAGATGCTCAATTCCTCCTTACAAGGAGCACAAAAGCCCAAGCTGGAAGTGTACACTGCACCCACAGCAACAGGCACACAGCACTGGAGCACAGGGAGCTCCTCAGGAACTGTGTCCTTGCACAGCCAAAGCCCAGGAGGCTGCACACCACAGCAGAGTCCTAGGGAGCCCTTGCTCACCTCTCATTTCCTGCAGCCTTGCCCTGATCTGGACCTGTCCAACCCTTGTTGAGCACATCCTAAGCATGCCTACTGAATATTTACCTCCCTGCTGCACCATCAAAAGCAGGTCTGTTGCTATTCCAGCTCAGGGAGTTTGTCATATGCAAGAGAAGCTATTCTTTGGGGATGAGAAGGTTCTTCAGGAAGGCAACAATGAGCTGCATAACTGAAACCCAGCAGAAGCCTTTGGTGTGGGATGAGGTCTCTGAGTATGAACATTAAGCACAGAGTTAGTGGGCAAATCCTTACTGCAAGCACTGAGTTATGTTAAAGCAGTGACCTGTGAGCAAAAGAGCACTGCAGATTTCACAGCAAATGCTGAACTGCCAAGAGGAAGCAGAGAGGAGCAGCAGCTGATGCAGGAGAAGCAGCATGCAGCACAGCTGAGGCCAGGCTACATGGAAGAGGTCAGAAATAAAGCAAGGCATGTTTGCCTACTTCTGATCCTGTTTGAACCTGCAAGAGAAGCAGCCCTGGAGAGTGCTGTTAGCTGTGCTCTGAGCCAGCCCAGGACACAGAGCCATCTTCCTCTTGCATCAGCCATTCAAACTCCACAGCACATTGCAGCTCCAAACCACAAGACTGCTGCTCCTCTTCCCTCTGAGAAACAGCAGCTCCAGTCAGGACAGCAAGTGCTAGAGAGCAGCACAGCCAAAGGAGGCTTCAGCATCAGCAGCTGCAGAGCAGTGCACCACTTTGGTTCCACATCTCTTTTGCCTTCACACACACACCCCCCAAAAGCCCAGCTGAAGCCAGCAGCCCAAAGCAGACTGCCAGGGAGCTCCCTGTGGGCTGCAGAAGGCCATGCAGGTGCCTAGCCCTCCTGTTAACACAACCTCTTACAGCTGCAGCCCTGCAAGGAACAGCCCTGGGCCTCTTGGTGCTCACATGGATGAGCTCACAAGGGAAGAGCAGAACATGTCACCTTCTGCAGAGCTAAGCAGGGCAGCAGGGCCATGCCCCTGGCTCTAACCTGCCTTCCTGGGCTGCCATGGATTCACCTTGAACTCTGGATGAGGCTGCAGTTGGTCTGCAACCCCAGTGCAGAAGAACAAGACCCTTTCACCCCCCCAGCAGAGGGCAGCTGAAGCCTGATGGAGCAGAATGGCTTCACACATCTCCCATCTGGCCTAGCAAAGGCTGGCTTGCAGGAAAAGGATTTTGTCTGCCAAATGTGATCACCTAGAACACGTCTGTGCTCCACACTCTTCATCTACCATACCTGTGAGAAGGCATCTGCAGGAAGAACAAGCTCTGAGCAGCAGTAGGGAAGGAATCTCATGTGACAGAATCCTGGAAGAGGCTGAGGTGAACTCCCAGGCTGCCAGGCAACAAACCAACCCTGGCACAGGAAACAGATCTCAACTGTGCCAGGGCTTAGAACATATTTCTATAAATATGTTAGAAATAAGGCTGCAGACACCTTACTTTTGAGCCCTAAAGTAATTTCAGTTCCCTTTATTTTCAAGTTACCAAATCCTGCCCAAAATACTGCAGTGAGATGAAGCACAAATGCTCTAGAGCCAAGACAGAACACTGCATGGTGTGTTTCTGCTTTCCCAAGGAAAAGCAGGCAGCCTTAGTAAGATTCTAAACTGATCTCCACATCACCTGCACCTGGCAGCATCCCACCCTCATGGCCAGTGTTATCTGAAGGGACACATGGCTTCAGTACAGGTTTGAGGGAAAGGCAGTGCTTTCCAGATGATTTCCTCAGCATGGACACCTGCCCCTTCTCACAATTCACACTTCTTGGGAAGAACCTTTAACTTTTCCCCCCCTTTGCTTTGGCTGGCTATGCTTTTTTGTTTGTCTGAAAAGAAAGGATGACCTAGAGAAGCTGAATCTCCTTCCTAAAGCAGAGATGACTCCACCAGCTAGCTATGCAACAGCAACAAACACACTCACAGTGTCTAGCAAAGGAGGGATAAATGATCTTCAGATAGCAGCAAGGAACAGGCTCCTTCACAGCCATGTGATGCAGCTGCCAGAGCCAGAGGCACTTCAGATTGGTTCTGTCCTCACAGAAGGTATGCCAGGTGTTTTGACTCACAAACACTGTGACAATAAAAGCACAGGAAATCCAAGCTACTCTCTGAGTCCAGTTGCTCAGTCCCTTTCAACCTTCTGTTGGAGTCCTGCTTCCTAAAGCAGGCAGGAAAACAAGGAGAGGCTGGAGAAACCCAGGCCTGACCTTCCAAAGAGCAGAGCAGAGAAGCCTTCTAATGAAAGCCACCACCTGGAAGGGAAGGGCTGCACCCAGATACGTGGCAAATCCCTGGGTAATGCAGCTCTGACTGCCCCAGGGATTTGTCAATCCATAGTTCCCAAATGTTTCTATTCTTATTTACCAAGCCAGACTGGTTCTGCATCAGCTTCACTCACTCCACTTCTCTTCTTCATTCCAGCACTTGGGAAGAGCCCCACGTTCCCTAACAGACTAGGACACTGGAAACTTCTTCACATTCATCTTTCTGGGATTATCACAATTTATCTTGTCTCAATTACCCTGAACAAATCACTTCTGGTGAGGTGTTCTTTATGGCTAAGCAGAAACCATCTGGCTTTTCCCTCCTTTACTGAGTGCCTGGAGACAAGAGCTGCTTCCTCACATGAGCTACACTTCTCTGACTGCCTGCTCCTTCTTGGGGAACTAGTGAGCCAGCAAACACTCTGCACATCACCACATGGAGACAATGTCCTGGTTATCAGCTGCAGATTTGCAGTCAAAGCCCCTTGACTTTGCCAACTGCATGGTACAAGATTCAGCTGGAAGCCTGAGACCAACATGTTTCTCCTGAGCTGCAAACCTGAACCCAGAAGGGGTTCCCTCTGCTCAGGCACAACAATGCCCCTTGAATCCAGGAGTGGAACCCCAGAGCCTGGGGAAGCATCACCCATGCTAGGAAAGTGTTTCACACAACCCTTTTCACACAAACCAGATGCAGGTTACCCAGGGCAGAAAACTCCCTTCACAGCTAAACCATCCCAGTAGCTGTAGACTTCCCAGAGCCATGAGATATGGGATGGGTTTGTGTCTCTCTGGTCAAAATGCCACTTGTTATAGCCCTAGTTTTGCACAGCTTTGGTTTGTCAGTTAACACACAACACAGAGGAACAATGTTAGATTTACTGAGACCCAGCCTGAAAAACCCCAGCCCAACCTCCTAACATTTGATTTTCGTGGCACCCACCAACAGCAAAGTGACTGAAGCACAAGAGAAAACGGGAGTCAACATTTTACCTCCTGCTGGAGATGAATCAGATGCACAGAGCTAAGGCCCTATTGCCCACTGGGAGCAGCCACTGGATAAAAACTAACTCACCAGTAAAAGCAGACACCTTACAGCCTCTCTTTGGCACCAGCACACTGGTTAAGGGTATCACCCTTCACTGATGCCACGCTAGGGAGATGATGTTGGTTTACAGGCACACAAATCAGCAGAGCTATGCCAGCTTCTTCCACACCACTTCTTTCTTTTTAAAGACATGCCCAAACCAGTTTTGGTTTGCTCTGGTATTTTTCTTGCTAGAGGATCTCAGCAAGACCACAACTTCTTACACAGCACTGGGTGTGATTTCCTTCTCCCAGCTCTGCACACTGCAGAAGGACAAACAAGACTCTCAAGCATTACTTACAGATTGCCAGGCAAGAGACTCCATGATCTGATGCTCACAGCGTTCCAGATGCTTTATCATCTCCCTGGTCAGGCTGGGCTCTGCTTTGATAAAGCTCTCAATCACTTTGTAGAAGTCAAAAGCTTTTAGATCAAACACATTGAGAATCCAGGGGAAAGACAAGTGGGTTTCAGCACTGGGACCATCACTTGGGGAAGCATTTCCTGCAGAGAAGACAGACTAAAGTTACCAAGAGTTCTACCGCCTTCTGCTTCTGATGTCTTTTCCTTTCTGTATTTATCCAGCCACTGCTGAGCACCAGCTTTTTGCTGTTTACTGCAGTTTGGCTCCAGAAGTGGCAGCAGTGATCAATAAAGAGGCTATTGGGCAGTTTCAGCTCAACTTACTGACATAGGTAGCCATGACAACCTCAACAGCACAAGCCAGCAGAGAGGTGTGGAAGATGTTATCGTTCAGGAGTTTGCTGGGGAGAGAGAGAGTTATCAGCACTGGTCCTGACATCAAATACTTGACTGGAGCAACAAGTTAGGGGCACACACCTGAAATTCTGCACTGAGAGGCGTTCCTCCTCCTGAAACAGAAATCAAACCCCAAGCTGTGAGGGTTCTGAGCATCTGGAAGTGGCAGGGAGCTGCCAGCACCACACTTACCGACTTGAGCATGGACTCCATCACTCTGTAGTACAGACGGACTGCAAGCTTGTACCTCTGCCAAAAAACCACAAGGTCAAGAGCATTACCTCCAGCTTCAACAGACTCCAACAGGCAGACTCATGTTCTCATGATTCAGGACACTTCTGGGGTTTTGCAGAGGTCTGGAGAGGTCTCCAAGGCTGCTGTGGTTTGTGCCTGCTGCAGCCACCTGGAGACTGATTGCTCGAGCTAATGTCAGTGCAGAGCTAGCAGGACAGGAATCAGTGCTGCCAGGCAGCAGACTGCTGAGGAGAAACCTGGTGGGACCTGCTTTCCAAAATCCTTGTGGAGAGCACAGCTTGCCTACTGATTTTATGAGGAAGTGGTCACTTAGCACCACTTTAGTGCCCTAATGAATCCAACTATGGGACTCAATAGCTGTGTTCTGTCCAGCACTTTTCCCAGCCCTCACTACAGTGTTTCAAGCATAGTTCCATCTAGTTCCCACTGCTCCTCACATGTTCAGAATAACCTGGTGAACACTATCTTTACAGAGCTTTAGAAAAGGCTCCATGCCCATTCCTCCAGCAGAAGAGGACCTTGCTGATTTTCCCCATGACTGACCTGCACCAGGCAGGCAGTCAGGCCTCACATGAGCTAAGAGCAACAGAGTTAACCAAAATGGGTTACCTGTGAGCCAATTTCAGCACATCCCTGCCCAACTGCTTCAGCAAACTTCCTTCTGAAGATGTGCTCCAGGCTTTCCACTCTGTTCAGGATACTCTCCTCAGGGTTGACTGTGCAGTTCTAGTCAGGTAGAGGAAGGAGCAAAGGGGCAGGAAAGGCAAAGAAAGGACATTTTACTCCAAAAACAACTTCATCTTTTTATCCCATTAGTTCTGCTTCACTTGGTAACATCTCTCAGTCAGCTCATTAGCACCAATAAAAGTGGAGTCTTTAAAAAGCCAGAGTCATTGTGTATCTTCAGTGAGACCCAGGAACCACAGCCTCGTGTCTCAGGTGCAGCCAACTGGTGTGTGAGCAGCAGCAGCGACACCAATGTCTCCAGCTGAGCAACATGCTTAAGTTACTCACTGTGGACACATGAGATCCTCTATCAGTACATCCTTCTTTGCCTCTCTTTTATATCCCTTTCTTTTTCTAGCTGATAAACACATCAGTAAACCTCAGCATTTAGTGTAGTAACAAAAGCAGATGAGAACTGTAAGGTTCCAGTACCCAGTCAGACAGAAGTGCTTCCCAAAATGATGAATGACATTTAAAACACCTCAAGTGGTTAATAAAGGAGTTCCCAGAACATGTCAGCCACTGTCCTTGGCTGCTAACTCCAAGAGTCTCCCTCCAATCTCCCTGCTAGGCACTTACATGGAAGTACATGATGAGAGTCTCTGATGGCTTATCAGCTGCTGAGTTTAAAATCATCATCAACTGCTGAATGTTGTTCATTGCAGCTCTGGAAAACACACAATCAAATGCATCACAGACATGCCAGCTGGCTTGCCAGCTTCCAGAAACTGAACAGCAGTTCTGCAAACTAACTAATTATGACTTGAATTCTTAACTCAGTTAATCACCCAACCTGCTGAGACAAACTGCTGGACTCTGCTGGGTGATGGAACTCCCAGTGGTTGATCTAATCACCTCATTATTAGAGTGGTTACAAGGCCTGAGTAAGGAATCCAAAGAACAAATTGAATAACAGACACTTTCAAAAGCAATCAAAGGGTGGAATTGCAACCCTGGCCTCTGAAAATACTCAGTTAACTCAAGGAACTCCCTGACAACCCAGCCCACCCTCCCAACTCTGGCTTTGCACACACAGAACCCAAAAGACTGCTGAATGGAGACAGCTTTTATGTTTCAAGTCCACCAGCAGTACCCACAGGTATGTCAGAAGGACCTCAGCTAGAAACCACCTCACCAGCTTCAGAGGGCTTCTAGAGCAGATCCTAAGTGGCCAGGTTCAGAAAGAAGACATTACAAGAGGTAACAACTCTGGTGCTTTCAGCAGAGCCTCCAAAGGGTTCTCTTTAGTGCTGGGAGTCACTGACACCTCCCAGGCCGTGCTGGTTTACTGCCATCTACTGCCACCTCTAGGGCTTCAAACCATACAGCCCAAAGCAGTGCTGCTGAGGAAGCCTTCACCTGAACTTCAGACAGCAAGGGTTTGGAACATCCCCTCCAGCAGCAGGGTACCTGCAGACCTCCCCAGACCTTCTCTCGAGATCAGAGCTGGTTTAGCACCTTTCAGATCTTGAGCAGTGCAGGACCTTGGTGCTCCTGGACTTTCTCAATGAGACTTGCATGTCAAGCACCTTAATGCAACACCTTCCACAGGGCTGGAGAGCTTTCTGAAATGCCAGTAGAACTGAAAGCTGTCCATAGGAGCTATCCAGATTAGCCAAAAATGGGATTTGCTGTCCATGACCTTCCTGTGAAATACCCTGGGCACTAGAGGTGGGCCAGCTCCTGACAGCTCCTTCAGTCTGGGAACTGGAAGGCAAACTGATGCATTTGGGGCTAAAAAAGCATCACCAAGTTAAAGATTTGAGGCAGAAGACTAAAGGGATCACTAAAGCAACCAAATAAAACCTTCCCCAGCCACAGGTGATCAGAAGTTTTACCCACTGGAGAGAACTGAAGCCCTACTTCAGGGCAGAGAGCATTTCTCCTTCTCTCATCTCTCCAGCAGTTTTCACACCAAGCATGGCACAAGAACTCCAGTATCTGCTTTGATTCAAGCTGACACCCTGCCTGCCTGCACCAACACCTCCTTCTGTCCACACAGCCCAAGGCACTGCAGGGACACAGCTGACTGGTTGCTTCTCCAGCATCCAGGAACTTCTGAGCATCACCAGGCAAAAATAGACTGATTTTGTCAGAAAACTAAGTGGCACAAGGGGCAAATGGTAGATGGACATCTGCCTTCCCTTGGGTACCTGAACTCAGGCCTCCAGGTTTCCTCCACCTGGCTGTAGATCAAACAACCTCTAATTAACACCACATCTCTGCCATAGCTGCCCACTTTCCCACCAGAGTAGCTGAAAAGCCTCTCCCCTTCCATCTTCCCCCTTTAGGTATTGGAAGGCTGCTAGAAGGTCCCCTGGAAGAGAAGGTCTTTCCCAGGCTGAACAACCCCAACTCCCTCAGCTTATCCTCACAGGGGAGCTGCTCTAAGCCTCTGATCATCTCTGTGGCCCTCCTCTGGACCTGCTCCAACAGCTCCACATCCTTTCTATGCTGAGACCCACAGCTCTCCAGGTGGGGCCTCACAAGGGCAGAGCAGAGGCAGAGTCACCTCCCTAGTCCTGCTGGCCATGCCTCTCCTGATGCAGCCCAGGATAGGGTTGGCTTTCTGGGCTGTGAGGATCCATTGCTGGCTCATCTCCAGCTTTCCATCTATCATCACCCCCAAGTCCTTCTCTGCAGGGCTGCTCTCAACAAGCTCCTCTCCCAGTCTGTACTTATCTTGGCTTGCCCCTGCCCAGATGCAGAACCCTCCTTATCATGGAAGGACAAAGCTGCATGTCATGCAAGTCATCTATTTTACAGACATCTTGCACTTCTTCACTCACTAAATAGCTTCTCCCTCTGTCTTCCAACAACTTCACCAGGAACTGAGGGCACTCAGCACCCCTCAGTACATGCTCCCTGCTTATTAGTGACCAGAGCTAAACAGTTGGCTTTATGAAGAACAAAACAGTTGCTTTGAAATGAAAACAACTCCTCTGAAGATGAGTATTTGTAGTCAGGCTATGAAACAAAAGGAGGCAGCTCAGAAGGAGGGCTCATACCGAACTGGAGTCTGTGGGAGGACAAGTTCCTCATCTGGGCTGCTTTTCAGGGGTGTCCTCTTCAACTGTGAGCTACAGGAATGGAAAAGAAACTTAGGAAGCACTAGTGGAACTCAAAATAGAAGAAGAATGTTTCCTATAAAGACCTGTTCATGTGCAGATAAAGCTGTGAACAGGTTTTAGATGATCTAGATGCCAAACCACCCCAGCTGCTAGACCAATGTCACTTCGACTCCCAGGCAGATCTACTTTCAGCAGGATGTTGGACTAGCTGACCTCCAAAGTTCCCTTCCAACTACTCTTTTTCCTCTTCTTCTCTTTATTTGTATGTAGCAGCACCATTTGAATCCAAGTTCAAACACAGACACCATCACAGTGACCAGGATCTCACTGGACACCAGCAGGGAGTGTGCCTGGCACTGTTTACTCTGCTAACTTCATCACTGAAGCTATAAGGTAAAGCAAGGCTGGAGCTGCCAGGAACACCTGATCCCAGGGAACACAGCCCTGGGAGGCAGGGATCTCCATTCAGAACACACAGGAGTGCTGGTGTGAACAACACAAGCCCACATCTTCTATTTCAGAGTGAAAGCAGTCAGTGGGAATCTTACCATGCCATGCCATCAGGCTGCAGAGTCTCATCCTGATCCAGAAACAACCTTGCATCTATGTCTTTGTTGCTGAGATAGAGCTCATCATACTGCTTGGAGAGAAGCTCAACCTCAACAAAACATGGACAAGAACAAGCTTTGGTTTAGAGGAACAAGTTGACTATTTCCTTAATGACAGAAGCAAGCCCTACCTTGTGAATACTCAAGATCTGGTGTTTTGTCCCCACCCAACACCACAGAAAACTAAAGAGAAGACAAACTGGGCTGAATCTTGCAGACCTTCAGCCTGACAAGGCCCAGAGCTGCTTCTTTTCAGGTTGCCACATCTCTTGGTGGCAGAGCTAACCCTACATTGCTAAGACTGATGGATGTAAACCACTGCAAGAGGTTACCTACCCAGGTGCACCCCTGCATCCGATTCCATGGAGGCAGCCTACTGCATCTGGCCACAGCTCAGGGAGATGAAAGGAACTCTGCATGGACACAGGAGTCCAGCCACCAGCAGCTGTGAAAGCTGAGCTCTCTCCAGCTTGACTACAGCAACATCTCAGCCATAGTCACACTCAGCTGTGTCATTTCAGACTGCATGCACTTGCAGACTGACTTCAGAGAGCTGACACTAACAGTTGTGTTTTGGATGAATGGCCTCCCTAGGATCATGGGCAGGCAACTCCTCTGCCATGCTTTGCTGAGAGCAAAAGCACAGCTTCAGCCTCAGGAGATGAACTTGCTAAAGGCCAGGGGAAAAGCTGCATGTGCTCCATGAACACTGGAGTCCCTGCTAAGCCACACTCCCCAAACACAGTGCATTTGGCTAGCTGCTTTCAGGAGAACCTGTTAGATATCATCATCATGTGTAAAGGGATCCCTAAGTAACCTGGCAGGAAACAAAGTGCTGCTGAGATGCCCCAAATTACCTCTGGGAGGCCAGTGGAAGCTGCAGGGCCAAGAGAATTCAGGAAGGGAATAAAGCTTGTCAAATAGACATTTTTGACCTAAAAAACAAGAAAAAGAAAGAAAACCCACAACATTAGCAACACACAGAGGCAGCCATGCAGGCACTGCCCTCACACCTTTCACTTCTGTAATGAGCTGTGCTCTCTGTCCAGGAGAGCAAGAGGGAAACTGCCTGGATGCCACATAGTGATATGGAAGCATGCAGCACAGAACCCACTGCTGCAACACTGAATGACTAAACTGGGTAAAACCAGCACTCCCCCCAGCCTTCCTGTATTTCTACTTCATCATCTGCTTGGGTATTCAGTGAGAGGTCAGTCCTTTCCACACAGTGAAGGAAAAGGGGAATGCAGGAGCAAGGGGCTCCTGGATATAAACCAGAGGAGGGGAGATTTACATTGGATATGAGGAGGAAGTTCTTCACTGTTAGGGTGGGGAGGTTGCCCAGAGAGGCTGTGTGAGCTCCATCCCTGGAAGCTTTGAAGGCCAGGCTGGATGGGGCTGTGGGCAACCTGATGTAGTGGGAGGTGTCCCTGGCAGGCAGGGGGGTTGGAACTAGCTGATCTTGAAGGTCCCTTCCAGCTCTGACAGTTCTAGGGTTCCATGTGCATTTTCTCACCATGGGATGCAGCTATGACACATCCTCAGGACAAGCTTGGGTAGCACACACTGCCTGCTGTGATCAGCATGGAACTTCAGACTGGCTCCTTCACAGGTCAGCTTCCCTGGCAAAGTTATCACCCAGACCAGAGGCCTTAGGTTTTGTTGGCTTCTTTTGGGTTTGCTTTGTTTAATTATTGTTTTGTGTTTTTAACTAGCTGCTAGACACTCTGGAGTGGTAAAATACCCTCCTTAGTTCAGCAAGCACAGCCACTGAGAGTTAAAGAGACCACAGAACTCAGTGCATCCTGCAGGTGAGGCTTAGCAGCAAGATGGAGCAGACTGTGAAGCACAGGCATTACCTCCTCCAGATTACAATCATGCTCTTTACAAAGGACTTCCATCACTTTTGTGTCAGTATCAGCCTGCTTTGAAGTCCGGGTGCTCCTGCCCTGCCCCCTCCTGGGAGTTCGAGCTGAGCCATTCACAGCCACTGCAGACTCTGGAACGACACAAGCACCAGGGGGTTAGGGGCTTCCTAGGAAAGAAGAGATTTACATTGTGAACCCTGAAGAGATGACAGCTCTCACAGGATTCTCCAGGTCCTCTTCTTACCCATTTCCCTTTCCAGCTGGATGAAAAGCTAGCATTACAGGAACCACATGAACTAACTTTCCCATCCCTCTGTCAGTATCTGGACAGGTTCCTTTTAGAGAGCTACTAAACACAGAAGAGCACTGTCTGCAAGGAGCTTTCAACAAGCATCTGCTTGGCAAAGCTAGGAAAGCATTCTCTTTCACAGGGGGAATACCTTCTGAGCATCCAGAGATCAGCTCAGCCTCTGATAGAGAGATCAGCTCAGCCTCTGACCCAGAGATCAGCTCAGCCTCTGACCCAGAGATCAGAGAAATCCCCTCCAAAACATGGACTTTCAAGAGGCTGGGAGTGAAGACATCACCTGCCCTATGACACTGTCATCCAAGTGGACATTCAGCTGTGAAACAAAGCCAGTAGATTCAGGCTACAAACACTAGTGCTGCATCCACAGCCAGGAGAGGATAAACTGATGAGAAGCAGAAGGTTTCTACACCCTGTGGCCCCAAACACTTCACATATCAATTCCATGGCTTGCAGAAGAAAACAGCCAAGAAAAATGGAACTCTGGCTTGGAAGGTTCCCACAACCACTGGCTCCCTCAGGTTTGCCACATCTCAGCTACCAAAACTGACTGCACACACAGCTACTGCTGAACACAAGCTTCTGCAGGGAAGAGCTCCTGCATTTCTACTTCCAGCAGACACTGGCTAACAAGAAAGGGGATGTCAGAAAAGCCAAGCTGTCTACATTCCACCTCTGCTGTTCAATGCCTGTAGCACTGCAGTGAGGTTTCCCATCCACTGCAGATTTCTCTTCCATGTCTCTTGTACACTTGTGCTGCTATCACACTCTTCTGTGCCAACCAACTCCCAGAGTCTGAGACCACCTTTGCTTTCTGAAACTCACAGCAAACCTCACTAGTGCTTCTCAGGCATCACCTCCCCAGGAGCTGAATTCTCTTCCCAAAGTGGAACTGTTTCACCAAGGCCCTCAACAACCTGTGTGGGCAGAGACACAGCAAAGGAAGGCAGGAAGAGGAAACGAAATGAGTTACAGTAAACACACTGCCACCCTCAGGTGACTCAGTTCAAGTTCACTATCACCCAGACTGAATTCAAAGAGCAAAAAAATCAATTTTAATAAGCTTCAGAAGTTTTATGAGGTTAATTATGAATGTTACCATGACTCTAACAGAAAACTAAGCAGTTGACTTGCTACTTTAGTGAATTAAAACCTTACTGTATGGTTCCTTGAGCATAGCAGGAGGAGACAGCTTGATAAAATAATCTAAGACACAGAGCAACAACTGGAAGGAAATCACCAGGTCATCTTCCACTTGCAGCACTTTACCTGCAGATGTTGAAGAAGGCAAAGAAAACCTTTGTGAGGTGCTTGACTGCATTTCAGAAGTAGTGAGAAAATAAAGATCTGGAAGCTTAACAAACCACCCCCTGGAACTCAGAAAGCATCACCCAGAGTGCCAGTGCCCTCCAGCTACCTGCTGGTGACTTTCAGCTTGCTTTATTCCCAGGGAAAATGCAGACACAAATGACTCTGGGGGCTTGGCTGGATGCTTATGCTTGGAGCAGTCTAGGGAAAGAGCTCCCCTGAAGCTCAGAGCCCCCCTGAAGCTCAGCTGCTCCAAGCTTAACTGGAGTTCTGCTGTCTCAAGGAGAGCTGAGGCATTCAAAGGACAGAATTTCAGGGACTCAGAAGAATATCTGGACTTCTTCTCTCATAATAATATATTCTTATTCAATTGATGTTATTGATTTCCCTATTTGGAAGGGTTTATTTAACCATAGAGGCCTGTGGTTTAAAACCTGCCAGGCTTCTCAGGTCACCATCCCTTACCACAAGCCTGGCAGACTGCAAAGCACCTCACAACAGCCTCAAGGACAGAATACAAACCCTAGCAGTAGCATAATCACAGAAAGATCAAGTGCATATCTACATCTCTACAGGAAGTGACAGCAGCAAACAGAGCTGAACTGCAGAGAGAAATCTCCCTGGGTGGCTGCAAAAGTCATGGGAGTCACCACTCTGGGGCTGGAGGGTGCATCTTTGTAACAGGGATGCTAGTCTCACACTGCACAGCTTCAAACAACCCAGAAAAGCACTTCAACAGCTTTCAACCCCACCCCAGAACCCAAACCCCCACCCCAAGCACCCAACCTCCCCACCCCAAGCACCCAAACCCACCTTTTGCCAGCAAAAAAGTAATCCAGTAATTTTTCAGGACTAAGACAGAACTGAGCTCAGCAGAAACCCTGCAGGGACACAAAACACAGGCCTGGCCTTACCAGCTCTGTACTGAACTAGGGTTTCTGGAAGCATGCTTCAGGCTGTGGAACAGTTTCAGACACCCTGCAGCACTCCCCACACAGTCAGGGTTATCCATCACCTCCCTGAGGTCTTCTCCAACCCCCTGACTCTGTGAGCCCACTCCCTCCACAGTTACAGCTAGGCCTCTGAAAGGCTGAAGTCTGTGCAGAGCCACTCAGGGCTCAGGAAGTCTCTGCCTCAGCCTTGCAGAAGAAAGTGAGTGGAGATAATTCACTCAGCTGTCAGAGGCTGCCTCCTCTCCTGGTTTGGGACTGATGCCCTGGCCCAGCAGGAACCCAGGCTCAGCTGGCAGATGCTAAGGCATCTTTTCATCCACTCCTTTGCTGCTGTGATCAGGAAACTCACTCCCCAAAGCTTCATCTCCACCATGCCAGGACACCTGCCCTGGGTGGGAATCCTTCCTGGGGCAGTGACCAAACCCTCCTCACCTCCCTGCAATCCCAGTCCTCACCAAATCTGAGCTAAACACCTATCATGCCACGACTTGGGGCCACCCCTGGGCTAAGAGATGAAATGCTGGCACATTTTACACCTGCCCTGGACAAAGCCAATCTAGGAAAGCCAAACTTACTCACTACTAGGCTGCTCCAGATAAATAAGGCCACAGGTCCTGGAAAAAGAAAAACAACTATTTGACAACCTTTTTCTGCAAGGAAATGGTGCAATAGCTCTAACTGCAATGTGATAAAGAGCAGAGCAGCTCACAACTCTTTACCCTAAGCTTAAAGAGCTCCTGACTCCTGGGAAAGAGCTCAAGAGAGCAGCTAGAGCCCTACAAGTGCAGGGCACCAACCAAGCAACAGTCCTGGGTGCTGGAACAAAGAGCAGCCTTCAGCTCCAGAGCTGGGGGAAAGAAACTTATTTCTTATTTGTGCTTTTTCCCATCCCAGAGCTCCTCAGAGAGACTCTCCAGGATCAAGGTTTGGGGAGGAGTGGGCAGTGGAGTGGAAAAGCCATTCAGGAAAATATCAGCTGGTAAAATAACCTCCTTGGTGAAAAGCCTAAAGCAGGGACTAGCAGCCACTTGTCATGCTACCCTCCAGATGGCTGGTACTGCCCCAGGGGGTGTTTCACAGACTCCTAGCAGTGATGAGTGAGGTGCAGGAGGTGTTTACTGAGGGCAAGTAAAGAGCTGCAGGTCACTGCTGTGTACATCCCAGCACATGGAGTTGCAAGGAACTCCTCTAACACACAGCTGGGAAAGATCTCAGCCCTCAGCTGTTGCCAGGCAGCAGAAAGGATCATTCCCCAGGGAGAAATGTTCATGACCTTTCAAACTTGTGGTAGAGTGCAAGTAAGACATCATATTTCTTCTTCAGCCTGGAGACAGTGCTATCAACTTTAGTGCTGACAGTATCCATGTTGACATCCACCTCCTTCAGGAACTGGAAGAATGTGCATGCACTGGAAGGAAGGGAGAGAGAGGAGAGATGATCAGAGCCCTGAGAAGCAGCATTCTTAACAGCTCCTCAAAACCAACTCAAACCCAACCCCCCCAAAACCAACTGCCTCAGTACAGCAGGCTCCAGCATGTTCTTACTACAGGTAGCAGTGACTGAGAGCCTGGCCTTGGGAAACACCTCCTGGTTACCTTTCCATCTTCAAAGGGAGGAATGCTCTTCAGCTAGCTACCACAGGCCTCTCATGATATGCTTCTGCCTGGCTGCTGAGGTCACACCTCCCATCCTGGGGTCAGTTTTAGGCCCCTCACTCCAGAAGGACACTGGGCTGCTGGAGTGTATCCAGAGAAGGGCAAGGAAGGTGGGGAAGGGTCTAGAGCACAGGTGTTGTGAGGAGCAGCTGAGGGAACTGGGGTTGGTTAGCCTGGAGAAGAGGAGGCTCAGGGGAGACCTTCTCACTCTCTGCAGCTACCTCAAGGGAGGTGGTAGTAAGGTGAGGCTCAGTCTCTTCTCCCACACAACAAGTGATAGGACAAGAACAAATGGCTTCAAGTTGCCCCAGAGGAGGCTCAGGCTGGATATGAGGAAGAATTTCTTCCCCCAGAGGGCTCTCAGGCATTGGCCCAGGCTGCCCAGGGAGGTGGTGGTGGAGTCATCATCCCTAGAAGAGTTCAAAGAACCTGGAGCTGTGGTGCCTGGGGCCATGGTTTAGTGGTGAGCATGGCAGTGCTGGGTGGCTGGTCGGACTCCCTGATCTCAGAGGCCTTTGCCAACCATCATGGTTCTGTGACTCCATGATGAATTTGCTACCCAGACACATCCTCCTTCCTTGCTCTGCCAGCAAAACCACAAATACCCAACAGAGACATCTTGACTTGCCCAGTGCTCTGCCCCAGAGCACCCAAAGGCTCTGGCCCTGCACACCCCTCCAACACACAGCAGCCAGCACTGCAATTCCTTCCTCAGGTGACTCCACCACAAAGGCTGCCTGCTGCTGGTGTCACCTGAGTTACCTTCAAACCAGAGACTGGCCCAGAGCCTTCACTCCTGCCTGATGAACTCAGTGAGGACACAACACAGCAGCAACAGCCCCTTGGGAACCCAACAACAGCCTGTGCCAGAGCAGGGCATTTAGCCTGGCATTGAAATGTTACCACAGCAGCAGGGTGCTGCTCAGCTCTTGATTTAGCCTGAGCCTAATGTTGGAAAGAGGTTTTCTGCAGAGAAAAGGGAAATATTTCTGTGCATGGACACCAGGTTGAACTGAGGAAGCCTCTGGGCTGAGCAAGAACAAGCATCAGGTGAGTGACACAGCCCAGGCCTCTCCCAGCTGAGCCCAATGAGCAGCACTGCTGCCTCCACTCCAACAGGCCAGCAAGGCTCTGACTTAACCAAAACCCTCTCCTAAGCAACCTTCACTTTAAACCCAACCAGCCTGACATGCAGAGACCCACAGTGCCTTAAAAACATCACCTTGACCCAGATGTCAGCTGGTGAACTGCTACAGTCTAACCTCACACTCCAAGTACCTTATGCTGATGCTTTTCAGCAGCTCAGTGAAGGTGAAAGTCATCTCATCCAGGTCAACTGCTACAATGAAGATGCAGACTCCCCAGGTTTCCTTCTTCCTTTGGCTGGAAGCCTTGGAGACAAAAAAAGAGAAGAGAATTCTTAGGTTTAGTATGAATACAGATGGGTGCTAGAGGGAAAGCCTTCAGCTGTCCTAACTGGGCTAGCAAGGGAAAGCCAAACAGCCTCAAGCACACCCTTGGACCAGGAGAGGCAAGTATTAAACTGAAAACCATGACATGTTTTACTTTACAGGTGAAGGACCAAGCAGTGGGGAGGCCAGAGCTCCAATCCTGGGCTCAGTTTTGGGTCCCTCACTCCAAGAAGGACACTGAGCTGCTGCAGCCTGCCCAGAGAAGGGCAGTGCAGGGCCTAGAGCACAAGTGCTGTGAGCAGCAGCTGAGGAAGCTGTGAGGGGCCACATGAGCAGGAAGATTTTTTCATTTACCTTCTCTTTCTACCTGATCAGCTCCCACAGAAGTTTAGTGGAAGCATGGAAGTGCCTAGAACAATAACAGCTCCTGCATTAGTGTCATCCAGAGAGCTTGGGCTTTTCTACAGTTTCCCTTATTCACCAAACCAAGCTCCCTTGCTCATCAACATGTCTGGGTTAGAGCTGTAGTTTTTCCTCTCTTCACCTCACAGCTTTGACACACTGACAGTTGCTTGGCCTAATAATTGTCTCTGCTGCTTGCTTCTCAGCTCCTCTTAACTGTCCTGGAATCCTGATGATCAACCAACAGTGCCTGCAAACTCTACATGGAGCAAACAGAGGGAGTGGGATTGCTGCTGTACCTTGGTGAGCAGCAGTGCCACTGTTGGTCTAAGACTAGGAAAGGTCCCAAGAAGCCATGCTAATACTGCTAGAAAAACAAAGTAAGGGCATTTGTGCTGTTCTGCTTCTGTTTGCTTTTGTTCAGAACTGGTTTTCTCTAGGACTTTTTTCCTACAAGCCTTGCTTCTGATCAGTTTTCTGCTCTGAGTGCTCCTGGACTCTTTTCCCTGCCACCTTCCTCCCCTCTAATCCTGAGCAGATTTCTGGGTGCTCCTTGCTCCACCTAGCTAGCTCTCCACCCGATCAGGAGGCAGTGGCTGAGCTTTCAGTAAGCCAACAAGTTCCACAACTTGCCCTTCAGGAGCCAGGTTCTTGTTGTTTCCAGGGTGACATCCTCTACCCCATTTGACTCCAGAACCCATCTGCACTGACAGACTTCTCCTGCCCTTCCCTTGCCCAAACATCATCTGAAGTTTCTGTTCCTGGATCGCTTCCACAGGCTGTCAGCAAAACTGTTAGCAGCAGAAGAAACAGCTCTGACTGCAAACTAGATCTGGGACTTCCTGGGACCATCTCCTCCTAGGGGCTGGTTTAGCACTGGGGAACCTCTTGAGGCAGAGAGCAGAAGGTGTTTCTCTTAGTGCCTTTAACAGTTAGCAACAACATCTGGAAAGAAGAGAAGCAAGAATCTGATTGCACCATAGCTCAATTTGAGCACTGGAAGCCTGGGACTCCTCCAGACTGCTGGGATAATCTGCTAGACACAGATTCAAGAGGAGGAGCAGCAAGCCCAGCAGGAGAAACAGCTGCATTCTGCAAGGGGTTTAGCCCTTTTCCTACAGAAAACTACCCTGAGGACCACTGTGACTGGGAGCCTTGGATTCATGAGGAGTGGCCATAAGGTCACTGGAAGTCATCTCCTTGACACTGCCTGGCAGCCAAGCACCAACCTTGAGCCCTTGTCCTGCCTCTTGTCTGGACTGGTGCTGGATCAACAAAGATCTGGAGCCTTGACTGTAGTCAGGAAGAAAACCCTCAGGACTGAATTTCTCTCTGTGAATCTCTCTGGTGTCCTTTCCCATGCCCTCCAGTCCATCTGGGATGAATCTGCTGCCTTCGGCTGTAAACAAACCCTTACTGTGTGTCACAGGACTGGCTCCCCTGCAGCTGGGACACTGGAGGGCTGCTGCTGCTGTGGTTTTGTTCTGCAGTCAGCTTGAACTCATTTGTGTAGCACAGAGCTTGAAAAGCCCCTGTGAGCTTTGGGAGGGAAGGAGCATGAAGAAGAGAACACTCAGGAAGTGGCCTGCCAGCAAGAGCTCTCCTCATCTCTTCTACCTGCTCAGGTTGATAGTTTATTATTAAAATCACTGAAATCTTACTTGCTGAGGACACTGCAGCTTCCTTGTGTCTTTGGGTGTTTGAACCAGCAGTAGCTGCTGAGATAGTTCTAGCCCTGTGCTCTTTCCTGCTTCCTTCCCCTCCCTGATGCAGCTGAAGCCAAGAGCTAGGCATGCTCAGATGCTGCCCACCATTTATTTTCCTATTAGAAAATAAATACTAAACATTAGCTGTATCTTGTAACCATGATCCAGCCAGTGCTGCTCTCTTCTGAGCAGGTACAGGAGGTCATCTTCAGATGCTGAGAAGGGCTGCAGATACCCTGTGCCTCACCTGGCCACTGCTAGGTAATGACCAGGGCCAAGAAAATTCCACCTCTAAGTAACATTTGCAGTTGCACTCAAAGCTGCCTTGTTCCTTCCACTCACTACTCTTTCCATGGATACAGAAGAGCTCAGCTCTGCTGTTGAGTAAATGTTCCCTGGGAGCCTCCATGGCCAGGAACTGCCTCTGTGACTGGAAGAGCTGGGGAGCCTTGCTTCCCTGCTGGTAACTGTAGTGTGTTGTGACACTCAAATGCACCCAAGAGCTGGTGTAAAAAGCACAGAGGAGGTGACCCCAGGGAGAGCACAGCTGTGGCAAGTCAGCTCAGGCTGCACAAGTGCCAACAAGCACATGGGTGGCAGCCCCCAGAGCGAGGACAATGCCCCAGCTGTTAGGGCATTCCAGACCTAACTCAGATCTCTGCAACAAAGATTTGGGCATGAGTTCACTGCACTGGAGATGTTCTGAGTCAGCTGGTTGGCACAGCAGGAGCAGAGTGAGAAGGGGGGGAAACACAAATCAGGAAAGGGCCTAAGAGTTTCATCTGCTTACACTTGCCCAGTGAGTAACTGGGAACGGAAACAGCTCAGCACTCAGCCCATGCAGATCAACGTTAGGCAAGAGAAAGAAGCTGAACACACCAACAGCCCTTTCTCTGCCACAGTCTTCTCCAGAGCTCTTCTGCAGCCTCCTGAAGAAGGATGCAGTGGGAAGAAACACAGGCAAACACAGGATGAGATGACCTGGATAAAGCTGACTCAGGCATATTGGAAGTAAGTCACAGCTTGAAGAACTGGCTGGTCACACAGTGTTGTTTTCTGCTACCATTTATTAGCCATTAAAGAGGATTCTGGAGTCCCTATGTTGATTGGAAAATACTGATTAAAAAAGGGAGCAGAGTCCCTGGAAATCTGGCCAGCAGAAAAGGACCTAGGGGTGCTGGTCAACAGCACCTGAAACTGAGCCAGTAGTGTGCCCAGGTGGCCAAGAAGGCCAACAGCATCCTGGCTTAGATCAGCACTGGTGTGGCAGCAGGGCTAGGGAGGGATTGTCCTCCTGGACTGGGCACTGGGGAGGCCACACATCCAAGTGAGTAAGGAGAGGAAGAAGCTCCCAGCAGCAGGTACTCACCAGAGCTCCGTCCAAAGCCGATAAGCTCTCATACGTTCTCCAGGCTTTCTCCCTGACGTTCTCCGAGACTTTCAGCGCATCGCAGAGCGCCACGAAGTCGGCCTCGCCGATGTCGGGCCTGGGGAAAGCGAAGGACACCACCGTCGAGCTCGGCCCGCAGCGCACCGGGAACTGGCCGGTTAATGAAGGACCCTCGGGAGCGACAACACCGCACGGCACCCCACAGCCCCGGGACCGGGCACGCCCGGGACCCACGAGCGCGGAGATCGCCGGTAGCGCGGCCCAGGCTTATCCCCACCCCCAGCAGCCCAACCGCTCCTGGCCCGAGCGGCCCTTACCGGGGGGCTGAAGCCGGCGGCGGCGGCGGCGTTGTGGCGGAGCCGCTCTCGGGGCTGACGCGCTGGCTCCGTGCGGCGGCTGCCGCCCTGCGGGGGAGCTTGGGCGGCATAGCGGCCCCTCGGGGAACCGCCGGTCGAGCACCCGCCGCCACCGAGCCCTGGTACCGAGCGGGTACCGGTCACCCCTCCCTTCTCCGCCGCCCAAACCGCGGGAAAACGGCGTCACCGCCAGCCCTCATCTGCCGTCACTTCCGGACCCGGCCCCAGTCCCCCCCCTGCGAGCGCTGCTGGCGCACAGAGCGGCTGGGGACGCCCGCGGAAGGAGAAGCCGCTGGCTCTAGGCGATCAGCCAATGGGCGCGCCGCTCCCTCCGCGCTTAGCCAATAAGAAGACGGCTCCGCCCGGCGCGTCCTGGCAACGGGAGCTGTGGCACCACTTCCGGCATCACTTCCGCCAGCACTGTACCACTGGTGGCACCATCACCACCGGCCTTTCCCCCTAGCGGGGCTGCCTCCGGTGCCCAGCAGTGTCTCTCGCCCTGAAGTGAGCCAGTGCTGAGGACACAGCAAGGGGAGGAGCGACGGCACCCAGCTGTGTCAGCCACAGGTGGCAGGCAAAAGGACATGGGGATGGGGTGATCAGCGCCGCTGCCTCTGCACGGGCAGGGGCAGCCTCAGCGTTAGAGATCCTCTGGCTTTAAGAGCCCAGAATTTAAAAGGAGAGCAAGGCATGTCAGAAAACTTGGCCACAGGCAGTGGGGACCCTCCCAGATGTCAGCAAGAAGGAAACACCCTCCTGGATAGCTTCCCTCAGAGCTGCTTCTAGAGCCAGGACACAGATCATCCCAGTGACAGGCAGAGCCTTTGTGCTGATCTCCTAACCCTCTTGAGAATTAGTGCTTGGGGAAGGTCATGTGCCATCAGCCTCAGCGTGAATGCTAAGGTTCTGAAGTTCATGTGCCAAGCACCTTCACAGGTCATGTTGTAAGTGCTTTGGCACCACGCCTTGACAGTTAGGGCTCCCCTCCGTAAGAAGGTGCAACCAAAATGCAACCTCAGAATGCTCCAAGTTACAACTGAAGGCAGAAGAAGGAAGGCAGCAGATGAACCAAGCTACAAGAACATAGATATTGTGGCCAGCAGGACTAGGGAGCTGAAATAAATTGTTAATGCTAAGTTCTCATCTGGCCTGACAATATCTTCACTCTAAACATCTTGCAACAACAGCTTTTCAAGTGTAGGTCATAGAGAAGTGGCAGCCAGCAAAGCCCTGCCCAGCCAAGCAGCCCTGACTCATTCTTTCCAGCTGCTACTCAATCTTCAGTAATATTATTATTTTAACTTTTTTTTCCACTTCCAAGTGTTACTCTAGTTCCATGGTAATTGCTGGTGGGAACAGAAGTCATGCTTTCACTGGAAATGAAACCAAGCCTTTTTATTTGGACTCTTCCTGCTCAGAGAGGAGAGAAGCTTGCTGCTTGTTTCAGCCTTCCTAAAAATTAACTCTCTGTGACATAAGGGCTCCTCATGGAAAATGCCCTCCTTAGGGGAAAAACAACTGTCTACAGTACTGCAGCACACCTCACAGCATGGCAACTACCTCTAGGCTCTGCTATGGTGCTACCCCCCCAGTAAAACATCCTCCTCCAACTAGAACAAACACCAACGCCAGCAAGGAGACAGCTCTGCTGAGGCTTCTGCTACCACAGCCAGGCCAGGCTTCCATCCTCCCATGCAAGCCAGACCCACACAAGCACATACCTGCCTTCCAGAGGCCACTGCTGTGCTCAGCTGATGGCTCTGATAAGCCTCTGATGGCTTCCACGGATCTGATTCAGCAGGAAGCAATCTCCAAACAAATGAAAACCCAGCCCCTGCCTTTTGTCTCTGCAAGTCAACACCTCTGTGCACGTTGCTGCCTGCAGCCCCAGAGCTTCTCCCTCCACCTGGGAACTCAACTCTTGCACTCTCTGTCCTGCAGGCCTTCAATCTTGTCTTCATGCCAAAGCCTGGCTCCTGCCTCTCTGCTACAGCTGCAAGACTTCAAGTAGAGGAGGAGGGAAGATGTGGAGCTTTGATCACACCTCTCCACTGCTGAAGATACCCTGACACCTGCAAAGGCCTACTGGACATCAGAGGGTGCTTGGGAGCCACAGGAGAGCATCACAACCTCCTCCACTACATAAACACAGCCTTTTTCTGACAGCAGTGGCAAAGTGTCTCAGCATTAGGACTCTTTTTCTTTCTTCCAAGGACTTCTAAAGCTATTTGCAAAGCTCACTGTCTGAAGAGGTCATTTTGGTGCAATTCTGGGATTCACTGGGCTAGAAATGTGGTTTTCTGAAGTGCAGCATTGCTACAGTGGGGAAAAATACAGAGAAAAGGAGCCCAAGCAGCTCCTAGAGCTAGGTTTTTCCATAGATTTGGGTCTCATGCTTCACCAGCTTTGCCTGAGAGGGTAACAGTTCCAACAGGAGCTTCTCCTGCACTCAAGGTGGTTTAGATCTTCCTCCTATCCAGGCTCCCTGGCCTTTGGTAAGACACGAGTCCATCCTGGGAGGCTGAGTTTCTCCCTCCTTCTCCAGGCTTATTTTCACACTACTGATAGAAACAAACTCCCTTCTGCCAGCCAGTGGGCTCAGATGATAGCAGGGACACAAACATGCAGCATGGCCACGTAAATCTCCTGTCCAGGAGAACAGATCTATTTCTGCTCCCCTCCAGCAGCCTCATTTGCTGGTGTCTGCTAGAGGACACAGCATAGGTCAAAGTGTCTTACTGACTCTCAGTTTGAAAACAAGGTAAAGATGATGCCAGGCTCAGTCAAAACTAACTGATGGAAAACAGGAATGAAGAGGTAGGAAACATGCTTGCAAGTGTTTCAGCATGAATCTCACATCAGCCACGGTTCCAAAAGCCACACCACTGAGCCTCTGCTGACACCTCTTTGACCTTCACTCCAAGCACACAACTGCCACACCCTGACTGTTTGCAGCTCTGGTTTTCCCAGCAGATTTCCCAGCTTGCTCTCACCTGCAGTACAGTGTAGCTTGTAAACATCCTTTACACGTGAGCACCTAACCTCTGCTGGATCTTCAGGACTGCTAAGCACCAGCAAGAATGGGGTAAGAAATGCCAGCTTCCAGACAGCAAGCATTACACCTCTCATTCTCCACACAGTGCACCTCCTCCAAACTGTAAACAAAGCCAAAGGCAGATGAAGAAAAAACCCCACCAAATGGTTGTTTATTTAGGAAACTTCCTTTAAAACAAACTATTTTATCTCCCTCCAAACACTTGACAATAGCAGGAAGCTGGATGATAGCACGTTTGCAGTTGTACAATAGCTCCAAAGGCAGCAAAGCATCCTCCCACTGGATTAAAAACTAGGGCCCTTAGAAGATGAAACTCAGATAAGCCCAAAGCCTCTTGACAGAATCAACCTAAGGCAAAGGATCTGAACACCTATGGTGCATCTTATTGAAGAAGTAGGCATTTTTTCCCCTCAAATACACAAATACTCAACATTCCTACTTTTCTGCTAAACCAATGCCCCAAGTGTTGTCTGATAAATGAGTCAGCTCCCACATCATGGAAGCTACAAAGTGCATTTGGGGAAGATTCTCCAACCTTGTTTTTGACTGTAACTCCCTCTTGTTTCTCTCCCAGACCTTTCCCTGCAACCAGCCCCAAAAGAGCAGGTCCTGGGACACATCTCATCCTGCACTCTCCCCTACAGAAGCTGCTATTACAAAGAGCCCAAGCATACCAAAAATGTCCGACTTGCCTGAAGCCTGACTCCTGAGAGGCTCTAGACTATCTGACATTAGACAGTCAGCCAGGACAGCTGTTTCAGACTAACAACAAGATGTTAATCTAACAAAACCTTTGGGTCTCCACTCTAATTTTAAGGGTCATGGAAATACCAACCCAGAACTGGTGCAAGCAGCACAATATTGCCTTGAAATGGGAAAGGAAACCATGCTTCTCCCTTCCCATTCCCTTTGTCAGCCACCACCTAGTCCTCTGTATCTTCTTGCTTTTCAACACAGCACTGCCAGTAAAAAGCATCAGTTTTTCCTCTGTAACTGTAGCCTGCTCCTGTAGAAGAACCTGCAGGGTCAGGAACAGAAAAGGCCAAGACTTTTAGACAAAGAGGTTTATAAGGTTTATTTTCCATTGCACATACATGGATTATATATACAAGTTAGTAACATAAGTTACCTCTTCATTTTCTAAAAGACTGTTACAGCAAACCCTTGCCCTGGTAAAACAACCTAAAAAGGTAAAGATGATTTTAAAACCCAAACAAATTGCACTTTTGTTAGGGAGAGTCAAATCCAAGTTGGTCTCTACGCTGTAACAAACTAGAGAGCAGGGAGGAATATTACAGTTAGAAGTAGCTCTTGCAGTCCATTTGTACATTAAGAATTCAATTTGACTTAATTAAAAACTGGTGGATACTTCCAAGGCTTCCTCCTCTTGCTAGGATTCAAGATTCATGACATGAAATGCCCTAGCAACTAAGTCTTTATACAATTGCTATTGAAAGAGAAGAACATCACACCTGGAAATAAGGAAGAAAAAGAAACCAAGCCTAAACCATACTGATCTGCCACGGAGCAGGAGATGAAAAGGATGGAAGGTGTTCAGCAGCAGAGCCCTGGCCACTACTTACAGAAGAGAAGGTTTCAGAAAAGAACCACTGCACACAATAGAAAGGGTGGGGTCATCCTGCAGATGCTGAGTCTCCTGGAGCAGGGCTGGCTCCTCACTGCTCACAGATGAGGGTCTCCATAGCAAACCTGTTCTCGAAGTGGCGAATCTTCCGGCAGCTGAGAGCCTCGCGCTTCTCCATCCCTGCTGCTGGCCAAGGACAAGGGAGGGGAGACAGAGCAGGTGTGTCAGACACATCACAGGCTTCTGCTTGCTACAGCAAGATGTCACCAGCAATCAGAGCTGCCTCTCTCAGAGGAGACTCACACAGGCACGCAGCCAGACTGGAACCAAACGGCAGCACTGCTTCAGTTCAAACCGACTGCCCCAACCCCCCAAAACTGGCTAGTTTTAACCCAGAGCAGCTCCCAGCCTCCCTCTCTGGGCACCTGTAAAAACACTTCTAGGGGAAGAACAGCAAAGGGAGAGGGAACAGCAGAGAGAGAAACCACTACAGGTAGAACAGAGTGGACTAGTTGTATCTAAACATCTTAGACTTGAATCAAATTTTGGCCAAATCAATGCTGACTGCTGACCTGTGCCCATCTTTCATTAGCACGGGATCAACAGCCTCAGTTTGGAATTCAATTTTGCTGTGAAGACCTTTTAATTTTTAAATCTGATTCTACACTCTCCTTAGAAATGTGACTTTTTCCCAAGCAGTCAGGTCCAGCAGTATGACCAAGGAAATCAAACTGCTTCAGTGTGAGCTTGCACATCACACACAGGGTAAAAAAACAAGTAAAGAAGAAAACCTGAGTGCCAATTTGTGGCAGTATTTAAGAGACTGTCAAGGCTCTTCCAAATGGTTTTCTTTCTACAACATTTTCCATCTAGAATAATCAAGCAGTGCAATTCTCCTGCTAAGGCAACTCCTACAAGTCACTGCTGCAAGCAGGAAGATGTGGACTGATTGACAGCTGACTTTCTTTCATGAAAAGGAGAACCTGCAACTCTGCACTTGGACTACAAGGTTAGGACTTCACATCTATTAAAGTTCTTTGGGGGTGGGTCAAGAGACAAGAGTAAAGAAAAGCCTCAGGGAAAGCCTGAACCCCAGAACACACCCATGCCTACAAGACCCATCTCAGCAGCTCCTAGCTTGCTGAGGCTTTGAGGGCTTCTGCACAATAAAATGACAGTGGTGGAGTCACCATCCCTGGAAGTGCTCCAAAAACCTGTGGTGTGGTGCCTGGGGCCATGGTTTAGTGGTGAGCATGGCAGTGTTGGGTGGATGGTTGGACTGGGTGATCCCAGAGGGCTTTGCCAACCATCAGGATTCCGTGACTTAGTTCCATCCCTCTACAGAGAGCAGCAGGTGTACCTGAGCCCACAGAGCCAGTGACTGCAGTAACACCCCCTGCTTTAGTAAGAGTCATTCCTTCCACAGAACCCCAGAAGGTTAGGGGTTGGAAGGAACCTCTGGAGACCACCTAGTCCAACCCCACCCGGCACAGCAGGGTCACCTCCAGCAGCTTGCACAGGATGGGCTCCAGCTGCCTTTGCAATGTCTCCAGAGATGGAGACTCCAGCAGCAATCTGGGCAGCCTGGGCCAAGAGAGCCAAGCCTATTCAGTGAACTGAAGCAGCACTGACGCCTGTGCCCAGGCAGAAGGTGGCAGGAGGAAGCTTTACCTCTGGTGGCCTCCCTGCGCTGCAGCCTGTAGGTCTCCTTGCCGCGGCAGAGGCGGTAGATGAAGAAGCCCAGCTGGTCCACGTTCTCGATGCGGTCAGTCACCATCATCTGCTCGTGAATCAGGTAGGACTGGGGCAAGTATGTTCCAGCCTGTGGCACAGAAAGGGAAGAGCTCTGTCAGAAGCCATCTCCTGGTGCTCAGAGCACACCAGGAACCCTTTGCCATCTGTCTCATTAAGGAGGCTGTGACACGGCTCCTCTGAACGCTTTCAAAACAGCTCTTTACCCTCAGCTTTTTGTTCTAGGGATTCAGAGCTCATTTTAATGAGACCACTGCTTTTATTTAACCACTTTCTCCCTTGTGCAACCAGTGTGACTGCAGGACAGTGAACACCAACACACTCCCTTTCTGCAGCTGCAGAATAGGTTCCCACCTTTCAGGCACAAAATATTTTGCCTGATTTCCTGAGACATCGAATGCTCACAGCTTTTTGTTGCTGCAGTGGGAATTAAACAGATGTCTCACAAAATCAGGGCACTCACTGATGGGGAGCAGTGATCAAAACAGTTTGGTTTTGCACAGATATTCAATTAAATGCATGATCTCTGGTGATCCTTTTACTTGTAAAGCAAGTGTGTTTGATTTAGTGCTAATGACGACCTAGGAAAGGAGCAGATTGTAATGGTGGAGTTGCAGTGAACTAAAAATGGCAACAAAACAGCATACACAAAGCAAAAACAAATGTGAGGTCAGTGAGCTTTTCAGACCCCACCTCATCTTTCTGTGCAGGAAATCAAAGTGTAGTTAAATAGGCAGCCTCAAAACAGGCAGCAAAAAAAGCAGCAGAGGACTTACTTGTGAAGTCACTTTTCACATTAGATTTGTTGATATAGACAAAGCACTCAGAAATGGCTAAAGTGGTTCCTGGAATGCTAATTCCAAAGCCTTGTTTGAAAGATGCAAACCCAAAGATGGTATTAGTGATTCTGAAGTTACAAAAGCTCCATAACACAAAAATGGAAAACACTTGCTGCTCTGTAAAGAAACCAAAAGGCTGGAAAAGAAGGTAAGTGCTATTTCAACCTGCATTAAAAACAGACCTAGGTAAGAGCTCAAGAAGGAAAAAAGATGGTTCCTATGAAATCAGTAAGAGACCCCATCAGATTATCTGCTACGGTCACCTCACTTCCACAGGCCATTAAGCTTCACTCAGTTACCCCTACTAAGAGAACAGTGTGTCCCTGGGGTGGGGAGAAGCCAAGCCAAGCCAAGCCACCAGCACCACAGGCCAGGCAGCAGTGTTCCGTTAGCAAACCCTGCTGGGAAGCTTTTCAGAGTTGCCACCACATCACACTGAAAACTCACCCTGGTTTGTGCAGTGACTGTGGTGTCCCAGCCCTCTCCAGGGTCTTTAAGGACACTGAATCTCCTCAGCAGGACTCTGGCTCTGCTGAAGCCCCTCTTGCTTAAATAGGCTTTGCTAATCAGACAGTCTAAGTCCTGATCACACCTACAAAACCTCCTGGGAAAGAGGAAGCTCCATCCTCAGGCTGCTGGCAGTCCCTGTGGACTGACACCCAATGCTAGTCCAGCCCACCCAGTGCCACAGCCGACTTCCCTGAGCACCTCGAGTACATCACCCTCCAGACACCAGGGCCAACCTTAGGGGCTTATGCTTCAAACAAAGCCCATGTCAAAAGGATTTCCCAGCAGATCCACTTCAAGCCCCTCAGCTAACCAGTCTCATAGTCCAGTGCCTCCCTGCTTTCTGGAAAACTGAAGTCACAATGGCTTCCAAATCAAAAAGCACAGAGATTACCATCAGAGAGCCTGGGGGACACCACACTGACACCATCCTGTGCCTCAAATCTGTAGCACTGAAGGATGAAACCAGGTTTGTTTGTCTTCCTCTGAATAAACAATTCCTTCAGGATTATAGGTAATTAACTAAGAAGATTACAGACTTTCCCCTCTCTTTGCACATCTCTCCAGTGATCAGTTAACCTCCTAACACATCTGCCTTCTGTGAATGTCAAAGTTCTGGGGGGGGAGATAAGAAAAAGAAGAAATTCTCATTTTTCTCTGTCATGAGAACAAATCAGCTACAATTTAACCATACCTTGATGTTGATGAGCAGCTCCAAGAAATTTTTTGGTGGCATAACAACTGAAGTGTTGAGAGGAATCACATAGCACTTATCCAAGCTGAGGTCAAGATAGGCAGTGAGTCTCTGTTAAGGAAAAGTGTATTTTCATCAGAATAACATCAGAACATTCACATAAGAGCTTCTGCTAAACTGCTGCTGCCTCATGCTGTTCTGCAAATTACTGTTTTGTTCCACGGAAAGCCTGTCCAAGAAACTCCAATTTGAGGGTAGGTCAGAAATAAAAGGCAGTTTTGAGGAGAGCTGAAATCTGTGACAGGGATTTGTGCATGGCAGCAGGAGCACAAACAGACTAGAGCAATGAAATGAGAAAGGTGCATCTGTGCTGTTAGGGCATCAAGCACAGCATCCATTTATTCCTAGTGCCTGCCTTTGGAAACAAGAGGGCAAAAAGCTTGCTCTAATCTCCAGACTTTTCTATTTGGTTATATGGAAATGGCAAATCTGCCAGGAGGAACAAAGCATAGAAGGAAAACAATACTGTAACAGATAATGCAACAAAACCCCTTTTCCTTTCCTAAATATTACTGACTTGAGTGGTCATGATTATTCATAGCTGAATTCTCATCTTCACAGTGCCTGAACCACAACCAGTTGTCAATATTTGATAAAAACAGAGACAGAAAACCTCCTGATCAATCCTATGGCTCTGCTCCCTGAGCTGTGTTACTGCATCTCTTCTTGCTACAGAAGACAGGAGCTGAAGCTGCTGAAAGCTCTGAGGCTGAGCACCAAGAGCCCAACAGTCAGCAGAGCACCAGGACAGCAAGCACCAGTGCAACTCATCTCACTCCAAACCAGTAAGTGCTGTGCCTGTGGTCAGTGATCCTGGCACTGACCTCTAGAGCCAAGCCTGCACCCAGTAAACCCAGAAGGTAAATAACACTGTGTTGTTCCTATTCACTTCTTACATCCTCCTTTGGCTTCCCCTCTTGAGCAGCTTTGTTCTAACTCTCAGCAGAAGTTCCCTAAATATATTCAGGAATGTTTTTAAGTGCCACAGCTCAAGCCTGCACTGTTCTCCTCCCAATCTGCTTATGAATATTTGATAGAGAACACTCATTTTGCCTGGAAAACTTTAAACTCCCAAGTTTGCATAAAAAAATAGGACACTTCCTTCTTCTTCTTTTTCAGCCTTGCTTAAAAAAGCTCTTTCAGTGAAGTCTTCAAATGTTTGCAGAAATCTAGCTGCCTGAAAAGCAGCTGTAGAACATTTCAGTCTATTCAGACAGCTTCCATCAGGCTGACAGAGAAAAGAAGAGCTTCTCATTGTTTTACAGCTGTCATTAATACCAAGAGCTGTAAGCCTGTCAACTGCCTCAGCAAAAATGCACTCCTATGATTTCTATCAATCAAAGTTGCTCCTGCAAAAAAAGGAAGAAGCAGCTCCAAGTGCTTTAATACCTTAGCACTGGGCCTTCAGGAATCACAGTAGCCTGTGGTGCCCAAGGAGAACTGAGCTTCTGCTAGGCTTCCTACAGCAACTTTTCTGTGGTCAGTCAGCTGGTCACCACCTTCCCTTTCTGCTGCTGCTTTGGGAGTTTTGAGCCATGCCAGGAGAACACCTCTGGGGGTGCCTGAACATCCCTAGTGATGTCAGGTGCAACTGGCCCCTGCCAGTCGAGGTCAAAGCTACGCCAGCCCTTCCCAAGTGTCCCTCAGCACCACAGCAGTTGGTCAAACTCTACCTTGGGGGACTTGGCAGAGCAAGAGCTACATTCTCTTTGCTTCCTCACGCTAAGGAGAGGAAACAGCTCTAAGGTTTTTCCCCTTTCTATAAAGAGAGATGTGTTTGCAAACAGTGGTTTACAAACCACCCCCCGGTGGCTGCCTAGCGCTGTACTTCGTATGCCAAGTGATGCTGCTGAGCAAAACCTTTCTGCTTGCCTCCTCCCCCCTCTGCTCTCCCCCACCCCAAGAATCAGAAGGCCCATTTATCAGGATGGCTGAAGGGGGCTGTTACTCAAGTTTCAGGGCTCTCAGGCTCCTCAGCAGTCTCTCACCCGGTGGAAGTCATGGACGATGTCGGCAGGGTCGCTGTCGGCAAACTCGGGCACGGGCACACTGATGAACTCCACATCCTCCTCCTCCAGGATCTGGATGTTCTGCTCAATGGTGTGGTAGCGAGCACTCTGAGCCTCTGCCCCAGGCTCAGGTAAGCTCAGGCCGTCCTCAATGTACTTTATTCCACAGAAATACACACCACCCTGCTGAAAACAATCAGCAACAAACACATCAGCAGCCTTCTCAGAGCTTTACAGGCACTGTGGAGAAGGAAAACTTGTCAGGCTAGAGGAAATCTTTTCCCTTTCATTTGATTCATCCAAACCTTGACTGTACTCAACCCAGAGGGGAGTCCCTCCCTGGACTGCAAGGAAAACAGGATCCCAACAGCAGGTTCTTAAAACCTGGTCTTCAGTTCTGCCTCTGTTATCTCTGGCACCTCCCATCTGATTTGGAGAAAGACAATGAAGTTCCTACATCTCTATGCATCAGTATTCAGTGATGATTGGACTGCAGTCAGGAATTACTATTTAGGCACTGAAAGCTGGCATCCAATTCACCTCTCAAAAGCAAACTTAAGGTGGAATGTGGCCCTGCTTGCAGCAGGGGGCTGGGCCAGAGGGCCGCAGAAGTTTCCTTCTAACCTGGGAAGCTGCTTCATTTTGCAAGGCTTCAGGTGCTTGGAAAGGTAGTTTCTAAAACACTTGAAAAACCAGTTTTAAAAGATAATAAAAAGACATTGAAAGAACCAATTTGTGTCCTTCTGCCACAGTACACAAAGGAGGTTACCTAAGTGAAGTGTAACCTTGAGTCAGAGGAAGTCAGACACCAAATTTACAGGCCAGATTCAGAAACATACAACTGGTGCACATGTCATCAGTTTAAAGTTCTACCTTGAAAACATGTCCTCAGTGCAGTGTTTGCTCAATTCCTGACTGTTTCCTTTAAGCCAGATCTGACTCACAAACAAGTAGCCCAGCTCTGAGTGAAATGGCACTTTCCATCTCAGATCTCACCTAGCTGGTGTCTGAAAGGTGCAGCCCTGTGGGGCTGAGCACAGGTGAAATGTGCTCCTCCCAGAGCAGACCTGCAGCTGCCCTCAGCTTCCTCCTCCACCAGGACATGCTGTGCTCTTTAACAACTGCTCCCCTGGAAATCAGGTTAGCCAAGGAGACTATAAACCCAAGTTCAGCTACAATTTCTTAGTCTAATCACTGTGTTTTCCACTATGATTTCTGGGGGGGCTTGGAAGGACACTGCTGTGACAAGCAAGGCCCTTTTGTCTGCAGTAGCATCACCCCATGTATCTAGGAAATTTGGGGTCAAACAAGGAGGCTTTCAAGGGGTTAATCCACCTCCAGAACTAAGCACTGCAAAACAGGAGAAAGAGGAGATGAAAATCTGGGACACCTCTGGGGTTCCTAAACTCCAGTCCTATTTAGATCCAAGCCTTTCTCTGCAAAGGAAGGCTTGCAAAGTGTTGCTCTCTTTTATTTGCCAGCTGCATTCCTGCTCTCCTCTGCCAACAGCCATCTTCAGAGCAAGTGATACACTTTGCCTTCAGGAAAGCTGAAGTTTGGGAAGCTAAAAATGGGAGTGGCAAGGCTGCTGGGCTCAGTCCTCTTCTAAAGCTAGGGCAAAGGAGAGACAATCACAACCCTCCCATAAACAAAATGGATTTGACTTACCTGGAATGCAAAGTATTTGTAGAGATAGGCACCCCCCAGGATCACACCAGCCAGCATAAAGGCCAGGCCAAAGCACATGCACCAGCACCAAGCTCTCCTCTGCCCAACAGGCACAGCAGCATCCTCAGGGTCCTGCAAGGCACCAGAGAGAGACCTTCAACACACCCAAGGCACCTGCAGAGCAGATGCTGCAGGCCCAGCAAGTACAAACAGTGCATCCATCAGAAAAGGCCAGAAACAACTCATCACAACCCTCTGGAAACTCATTTTATCTGGTAAAGGTTTAAAAGAGATCCAGTGAAGCTGAGGGCTAGGAAAACTTTACTGACAGTCATTGCTAATGCCAGTGCCACNCAGCAAAGAAAAAAACCCCAAAAGTCAAATAAAGTACAAAAAAAAAAAAAAAAGCTGAACAAAGTTGAAGTCAACTACAATTGAGTAAATTGAGTAAAAGTCCAAAAAGTTGATCAAAGCCTAGTAAAAAGTGGGCTAAAAAGCAAAGCAATGTCAGAAAAAGTTGATGAAAGTCAGAAAAGACAAGTAACATTGAATGAAAGTTGAGTAAAGTTGAATACAAGTAAAAATCAACTAAAATTCTAAAAATCTGTTTAAAAAAGTCGATTGGAAATTGAATAAAGAAATCAAATAAAAGCTGCAAACCCAGAAAGTAACAAAACCCAGCAAAAGGCAGGAAAGACTCCAGCAGAAACCTACCAAAGGCCAAAGGTCCCTGACTCTCCAGAGAGAGCCAGCAAGCCCCAGGGAGCCACTTTACAGACTGCAGCCAGCAGGAGAGCCCTTCTCAGGCAACCTCTGTGCAAGGAAGTCAACCCAGAAAGGTCAAGTTCTCTTTCACCCTGCTATACACAATTCAAAGTGAACTTGAAGAGCCAACAAAAGATCAAAGGTAGGAAGAAGAGCAAAATATAGCCTTTCCTATGTTGTTTCACCAGGAGGAAAGAGACCTTGCCCCCTCTGGGCTGGCAGGGTAACAGGGAGTGGGAATGGAAAAGGATGCTTTGCAAGTTGTTGTGAAGGAAGCTTTCTGCTCCAAGAGAAGGTTGGCCATGCCCCTGTCTGCTGCTGGTGTTGTGCTCAGGGCATGCCAGGATGGTTCCCCTCTGGGGCACTGGTCTGCATAACCATGCAGCTTCCAGAGGCATCCTAAGCAACAACTGCTGCTTGTAAAGTCCTTCCTCTGTCAGCCACAGCACAATGCTCTTCCCTCTCCCAAGTGTTTGTGTAACTCACACCCAAACAAGAAAAACCAAACCAAAACCCCCCATCTTTGAATCACCCTCTCCCAAGCCATGACAACCCTGGGACCAGCTCAGGACTCAAGTGCAAAGCAATTCCTTATCCCTTTGCAACCTAACTGAAACAAACCAGGCAGAATGATGACCAGGGCACAATCATTATGGCCAAAAACCCCAAGCAAGCAAATCAACAGAGAATGAAGGAAGAGCAGGAGGGAAGAGCTTGAGAAGGTGTTGATAGCTATGGCTGTCAGCTGATGTTCTACCTCAGCCTTTCTGTGGCAGCATTTGCTCACTAGGATGAGTTCCCACTAGAGGAAAGCTGTGGGTACAGTCCCACAAAGAATTGAGTGTGAAGAATGAGAGGATTACCAGCTGCATGCTTTTTAACCTGACTCTATGCAAAGGACAGAATACCCATGGTAATCTAATTAACTTTCAGGTCAGGTTCACAGATTGACTGTGGATTCCTCTATAAATCATCTCAATTATAAATTTAAACCAGGTAAATCAAGGATTTTTATTTTTATGTTGCCCCACATCATTAGGTAACTATTTCCCTGGACACTTCAAAGCATAAAGGACACTGGATTGAAACTTTTTTAAATAGGTGGTGTAAGCTCATGGCAGAAAAATGGAGAGCAAACTGGCTCTGGGATCCAGGGCCAAAATATTCCTTAGTGAAAAGGCAGAGCAAACTGGCTCTGGGATCCAGGGCCAAATTAATCCTTAGTGAAATGCAGAGCAAACTGTCTCTGGGATACAAGGCCTAATTAATCCTTAGTGAAAAATATTAACACTCTCTTTCTTTCTTTCCCAGTGCTGCTTTTATCCCCCCTTCCCTCCCCCTTTTTTAACTCCCAAGCAGCATTATCCATTAGTGGAATCCCTCCCTCTGCCATTCTGCCATCCTTTTCCGAGTTCAGAGAGAGACTAACTAATCTGCATTTGGGAAATGGTGCAGAAGGCACACAGAGTGTGAACACCTCCCTGGAAATGGGGATTAATGTCAAATTAATTTTGCACAGGCAAAGCCATCAGAAAAAGGGAAAGTACCTTTTACATTTCTACCGTGCCAGCAGGAACCTGAAGGACAGGTTTGTCAGTATGCCACCCTCAATCAGTTTGCTTTGATATAGGAGATGCCAGAGGTAAACAACAGGTTTCATTCAACTCTCTTACCCTCTACCAGCAGCTAAATTTTATCTTCATTATTTCTGAAGGCATCCCTAATGGTGGCACATTAAGCTGCTTTGTAGTTGCCTATTGCACTGATTTGTCCACAGCACACTACAATTAGAGCAAGTCAGCCTCTTGCTTAGGAGAGTGCACTAGGTACTGCATCTCAGCACAGAGGAACCACCAGAGGAAGAGAACACTGAAACATTCTGTACTGCTGGAGGAAACAGAACTGAGTTCATCCTTTGAATTTTAGAACTTTTCACATTACCAATTCTTTTAAAGAATCCAGTGTAAAGAATCACAGGATTACTAACTAGCTGTGTGCTTCTTAACCTGACTAAGTCTTAGACTACCATCAAGCAGCTGAAAACCACCTCAATTTAAAGTAAGTAACCTCCTGAAGCTACATTCCACTCATATTAGTAGCTGTCCTGTGGGCTAAGCTAGCTAAACTTTTGTACTGTTGCCATGACAGCTTAGTTTGGGCTGAACTGACCCAAAAGAATCCATCCCTCACGGTGTAACTCCTTCTCACTGCAGGAGAAGGAAGTGGGACAGATGCTCACCTTCCTCCAGGTGACTGCTGTTCTGCAAGAGAAGGCAGTTAAGTGAAAGCAGATCCCCACTAGGAGGGAGAGTGCTGAGGGAGCACCTCTCCCACACGCTCCCTGCTGCCCTTTGTCCCCAGGTAACAGCACTGCCTTCTGCAGCCAGAGCACAACATCAGACTGCAGCCTCGCTGACTGATTTTTCTCTAGGTCAGCTTTCCACTGCCAGAGGGATCTGACAAAAGGAAGCATCATGTACTTGAAGACTGACCTCTAAAAATATGCCCCTCTACTTCTGTGAGCAGCAATAACTCATCATTGCTGTTCCAGTCCTTTTCCCTCTTCTGCCTCATCCCTGCCCCGTGTACTTCCAACTCCCTGGAGAATCCTCAACCTTAAGATGCTGCCACAGAACCAATCTTCTCTGCTGCAAAATGCCTTAGGAGGAGCTGGATGTGAGCCCAATACTGTCTTGTTTCCCTTGATGAGCTGATCGTTCTAATTGGAAACCATTTGATTAGCCTATTTCCCACGGACAAGACATAAACCAGAAGCCTCTTTCTGCCACTTGGACACTAAACCCTGCAGTGTTCAAATTAAATGCTTCAGAACTCCCCAGCCCCAACAGCTTCAAGCTCTGCAGGAACAATCTTCCTGGAGCTAGAAAACAAGAAACAGTCAATTCTCTACTCTTGGAGATGGTGAGAGGACAGATTTGGACCTTGCCAAAGGAGTCACAGGATGAATGCAGTTCTCTGATCCCCTCCTCAGTGACTGCAGCAGCTAACAGCAAGCTGCACCCTGTCTTCTGTAACCATGAAACACTTAGCAGATGGACAAATGACATCACAGACTGTTTCCCAAAGCACCTCTCACCTGCAGAGATCTTCACTAGAGCACACTTATGACAATTACCATTAACTGTTCTAGAGTGGATAGAAGGAAAGAAAGCCAACACCCCCTAACCCTGCAAACATTAGCAGCTATTAATGGCTACTGGCCATATCTTCTCCCCCTGCTTTCAGCTCCATTGTAAAGCTTCTTTAAAGAAGTGCCAAATTTCAGAAGGACCAAATTCATGCTGGGGGTAACATCACAAAATTCTTCTAAGAAGCTCCAATACTGAGCCACAAATGTGTATAATTAGACTTGGTAATTACTTAGATCTTCCCCTGGTGGCTTTTTGTACACAGCAGAATGTCATTGCTTTAACATTATAAAAGCAAAGCAGTCTAAAAACCTTCCAAGGCCTAAGTCTAGCTGACATTAAAATGGGGGAGATTATTACATCTGGCTCTTTTACAGGAATTAAGGACACATCAATTGTATGATTAAAATAAAAATATTTCCTATCCATCAATTAGCTAAGAATCCATTGAACCAGATATGATGGAGATGATGTGGGGAGTGCAGAATATACTGTGACCATTGTGCCCCTCTGCCAAAGGTTTAAAAATAGAGACAGCAGCAATAAAAACCATTTTGGGAGGGGGAAATGTCTCTCACAACCAACATACACACAACAGAACCAGTCTTTCCACAGAGAAAGCAGATGCTGAGTATTACAGAGTATTACAGCAATTGCCACAAATGTCTGCAGTCTGATACACAAGCTGCCCATGATTCTGCATCTGAGAAGAACATCTAATACACACACACACACACACAAAAGCTGACAATTACTGTGGCTAGGACTGCCTGGAAGCTGCTCACAACAGTTTTCTTCTGGGGTCCTTTGTCTGCCACTTAGCTCACATGGATGGACACAATGCAGTGGGGGGGCAGACTGAGCTTCCTACAGGCAAATATTGACCAACTGCAGCTTTAATTAGTGGAATGGGGAGAAGAGAAATTAATGGGGACTCCCTAAAAGCGTTCTTTAATGAGGGAGGTGAAAAAGTCTTCTAGTGAACTACTGCCTGTAGTCAGTACTGGCTGTATAAAGTGAATCCTGCTGGTCAGGCCAGCCTGCTCTGACTTCTAAATGTGACATCTGCAGAAAATCCTCCCCAAAGACAGGCAATTTCCAATGAACTTCATTTAGGAAGAGCTCTGCATTCCTCCCTTGGTATTCCTGCCTGAAGCCTGCTCTGAGCCCGGGATTCTATTTATTACTTGTTGCAGATGGGAGCCTTTTGCAAGGCTCCACACTTGGCAGATGCTGTGGATCTGGAAGGCCATCACACTGAGCTGCCTCTCAAGCAGAAATTTTATGCTTCCTAATAAAACTGCATTTAAATTTGAAGCACAATGATCTTTTAACTCTCTGCTTGGCAAAACAGACTCTGCCTACAATAGAAGCCTCAGAGATGTCTCGCTTATCACAGGGCCTGGCGTGTTCTTTCTGCTCAGATGATGAAGCCTGAAAACAGGCTTGGTTGTTTATGTGCAGTTGATATCTGAACACTGCAACCCTTTTGTGGCAGCACTGCCAGTTCCTCTCCTGGGAGGATGGACAGGGACTTGTCCATCTGGCCAAAGGCTCTCTGACTAAAGAACAGCATCAACACCTGGCCTCGGTTCCGGCGCTGCTCGCTGCAGTCACGTAGCTTGGAGAACCATGGAGACTAATTAATCAGAATCATCTATTAGGCACTTGGTGCTATTAACCTCTCCCTCTATTTCTAGTATCTGAATGTTCCAGGAAATAATACTGTAACTACAACAGCTGTTGTACAGCTCTAGAAAACCCAGCAGGGAGAAGAAAGCATGTTCCAGCAGGCTGCCAAAGGTCCAAGTCCAAGGTCCTGTTCATGTCGCTTGAGTGCCACCTCCCAACAAACCAAGGGGTAGTAAAGAATAAGGCACCTGTCAAATGATTCCTTGAATGGCTCAAACACCAAACCATCATGGAGTAAAAACATCAATGGAAGCAGCTAGCTGAAGATCATCTTAAAAAGGGAAGTAGTGCTGGTGGATAGGAAGGAAATGGGATCCAGCAGGTAAGATGGAGGTGAAGGGAGAACAAAAACACGCATCAGAAATGAAAAGGGGAGCAGGAAATCAAACTAGGGAGAAACATGGGGAACATGAAGAGTTCCATTCCTCTGCAGGAAGTCAAGGGAAAGTACAACTGCAGAGGCAATGTAAAGGATGTGAATCAGCAGTTCACCCAGAGCTATGCCACAGAGGGACAATAAAAGAAGCTGTCTCGGAGGAGTAATCCTGCAACTCTTAACTGATGTGAGTAATCCTGATTTACCTAAACGCTGCCTTCTGCTGAGGTAAGAGGTTACAAGACTTGATAGCAGCCAACAATTACAGAGGATGGAAAAAGAGGAAGAAACCTTTTAGCTATGTGGTCTGGTTTTTTGACCAAATCTGGGAGAAATATTGCTAAGAGTGGTTACTTTTATTATTAGCTTTGGTCTTACATGGACTAGGAAGTTGGATAAAAGCAAACCAACACAATCAACAGAACAACCAACCCAACCACACTTATGTAAACAGTCTGAAAGTCCTGCCTCTGTAGATCAGGCAAGGACTTTCCTTAGGTGAGTCACATGTAGACCTTTTAGCTATATGCTCATCCCAGGCTGCCTACAGCAACTGTACAACCTACCACACACTATATTTTACTCTATTTTCTCCAAACTGTGCTCCTCTTTCCCCTCTCCAGTTCCCAGACTGCCCAACTCCTTTCTCTCACCACCAAACCCACTAGTTTCAAGCCTTCCTATGATTTCCTTCTTGTGCTATGCCTGTGCCCCCTGTCTCTTTCCCTACCCCAAAGCAGAGGTCTCTGGCACATCTTACCCCCTTGCCTCCCCTCATGACTGCTACAAGATAAACCATTGATCCCGTCAGTGTGCTGCACTCCTGGGAAGAGGAGGCACAGGAGTGCTCTCTGCTTTGAGCCTGCCCCATTGGGTTTGGTTTTTCTGTAACATGATAGACAAATGTCTATGAACTTCCCTCTACACTTTCACCAACTGGAATGATGGACATTTCTTCTGCATTCCACACCTCTTTCTCTCAAGTATTTCAGGAGAAGTATTCTGGAGCAGCAGCCTGCAAGCCAGAGACCAAAACATAGAGAAGCAAGCCTGCACAGACAGCTGCCAGAGGTGCCTGAGGGATGTTTACTCTTTCAAAACAAGAAACCCCAAGTCCAGGACGTTCTGTGGCACTTTTTCAGAGCACATTTCTGCTCCCAGCAAACCAAATCACTACACCCTTCCTGGTCCCAGCATTTCAAACATGGCATTATACTGCCCTGTTTTGAGAAGGGCTTCACTTCTAACGCATTGCCAAAATCGAGCCTTCTCCCCACCTGCACTCTTTGACTTCTAATGGACTTGCATGCTGCCATCTACACTGAACAGATCTGTGACTTTAAATGCTGTATTTCTCCCAACTTTATCCTGAATGAGATCAGTGTTTGGAAACAGGAACTCAGAAGGTTCCTATTCCACTTGAAATGGATCAATACTAAATTATCTTTTTGCCCTTGACTGTTCCAGTTCCTGTCTCTTCCTTATCCTGCTCACTTCTTATGGCTGAAATCTGCTTTTTTTTTTTCCCCCCCCTCTGCCTGCCATCTCAGACATCAGCATGATGGAATGCTAGGTGGATTTAACCTAGATTTCTCTCAAGGCTATTTTCCCAAGTGGTGATGGCTCCTGCACCCCAGAGATCTCATTAGCATGCACATATGCACCACTGAGCCTCAGGATTTAATAACTCTATTCCCAGTTCAGCCCCAGATGGCTATGGCATCTCAAGCAAGTTAAACACACTGGGTCTCAGTTTCTCTCTAAAGTAGAATCCAGCATCACAGAAACCACACAGGATGCCTCTAACCCAGCCTCCTGCTCAAAAGGAGTGGGCTCTGAAGGCTGCACAGGGCTTTTGTCCAGTCAAGCACTCAGAACCTTCAAGGACTGACACTTCAAAGCTTGCCTAGCTAACCTGCTCAGCATTCAGTTCTCCTCAAATTTGAAAGTATTTTGCTTATGCTCAGTTAGAAGCTCTCATGTTTTCAATATAGGGCCACTGTCCTTGCAGCCATCTCTTCAGGAGGTGTCAGGAGGCTGCTGTGAAATCCCCCAGCAGCCACCTCATCTCCAGGCTGAACAAGCCCCCCTCCCCTGGCAGCTCCTCACAGGGCATGTACTTCAGTCCCCAATCCCTGTGGTGGCCTCTCCTGGACTTGCACCAGTTTGATGATGTCTTTTTTTGGGCTCAGAAAGCTCCCAGCCTTCAGTGATGCCAGTGACTCGTGCCCAGCTGCCTGTCCACCAGGAGCCCTGGGTCCTTCTCCAGCAGCCTGGAGAGTCCCCAGCATGTCCTGATGGAAAAGTGAGTCTGTTCCAGGTCTAGTTTTGCATGTTCTTTCTGGAACTCATCAGGTTTTGCTCAGCCCCATTACACGAGCCCCCTGGGATCCCTCTGATCATCAGCCCTGTCCTCCAAAGCATGGACCTTGCTAATCCATGTACTAGTGAATTAAGATGTGCAGCACCTGTACAGCAAGCAGAGCTCTCCCAGTGGAGACCACTCCACATGCAAATAAAGAACAGCATTTAATTGTGGCACTGAGGAGTTTCAGCAGAGAAGAGCTGACCTTGAAAGGCCCACGCCCTCTTTCTAGAGGAAACTGCAACAGTCTGAAGGGCTTCACTGCAAGAGACTTCTCCAGGCCTGAAGAGGAGCACACACTCCAGTCCCCAGCACCTGCTGCGTCCCCTGCAACCCTGCTGGTTAGTGTTCAGAGACCTCACCACCCAGCTAGAGAACTTCCCCAAACTGCAAACCTTAGGCAAGACAACTCACCAGGCTGTGCAGCAGCCTCCAAAGGATATATTCAACCTCCCCCCCCTGCAAAGGCCATTGCATTTTCCAATGTGTCAAAGGAGGAAGGGGCTTCTATGGACACTTCATCTTCCCAAACAAACAGACCTTTGTGACTCAGCTGCCATGCAAGATCCACCCCAGAGATCACTGCCCCCTCCCAGCTATGCTCTCCCCAGTGCCCTCTTCTCCACAGTCATTCCACTCTCTCATTCTCCTCTCAACACAGCAGAAAGCCACAATCAAGAAGCAGGAATTTGCTGAACCCTGGGAGGAAGACAACCACAAATTATCCAAGGATTTGCATTCAAGGAACTCTCCTCTTAAAATGCCTGTGGGTTTTATTTTTGTGTCTGTATATATACATATTTATTTTGAAAAGGACACTTAATAACACCTCAACTTTACCAAAATGTCTCTAAACACACAGACACTGTTTGGAAAGAGCAAATAAAATACCAATTTCTTTTTTCCCCCTCTGTAATAACTGTTGAGTAAATAATTCCTTTGCCCCCTTATTTCCAGGGTAAACTCTGTTGCACAAAGGACCTTTGCCTGCAGATGCTGCATGGCTCACTCAGGTAGGAGCTGGAGCCTCCCTCTATGTCCACTGTGGTCTAAACCCTAGGCCACGTGATGTCTGCTGCAAAACCATTTCTGCCTTCATTGCACAGCTCAGTCTGATTAATTATCTCATTCCTCTGGTTTACCACATCTGTAAAATGAGGACAGATAGCTGAGTTTTATAAATTAGCATCCTTTTCATCTGCAGATCCAAAGTCATTTCCATTGGGGATAAAGAGCAGCATGTAACTAGTAAGAAAATGAGTGTTGTATTATTCATCTGGATCAGGAGACTGGAGCCAGAGAGGGCTAACCTTTGGCAGTCACAGCTTAAATAGGAGGGAGGGGAGGAAAACAGGGGGGAAAAAATAGGAATCTATGCAGTAGCTGCCAGAATACACCATTACTTATCCCAAGTGTAGCTCCTCCATTTGAAATACATCCTCGTGTTTTTGGAAACACAGGGAACAAAAAAACATTGAAATCTCCTGGGATTTAAAAATGCAGCATTTGAGTCACAGAGAACTTCCTTCTTTGCATGGAATCTCTCTGCTGCCTGCAGCTAGTGGCTACTAGACACAAGCTATGGATAATGCTGACAAACATCCCAACTGCAGAAGAGTTAATTGAAACATTACTGGAGGTTAAGTGGCTTAGCATCCTCATAACCCCCCCTCAAAAAAATGCTAGCATCAAAGGATTAAATTGGCAATGACAAAAAAAACCCCAGGAAAATGCCACAAATAACAAAGAAAATTGATTTGAGATTTGAGTCTGTAAACCCACAACTGCTAAGATTCCATCTGCAACTCCATAAACATTTCATTAAGATACTTATCAGGGGGAATCCCACATGCACATTCTAGTCTGAACTGAAACTCTTCCTGCAATGCTGGATTCCATGCTCACTGGAATGCAAGGAGTCTCAACCATTGCCCCTGATCCCAAGAACATTTGCTATCCAATGTTTCTTTTCCCAGGAAAAGTTGAGCATTTCATCTGGATTCACAGCCTCAGAAATGAACTAATTTCACTTTAGCTTTGCCCACTGCACAGAACTTTGGGTTCCAACAGCCTCTCTTGAAGTGATACTTTTCATACCCCTGTGCAATGTTAAGATCCAAACTAGTTTCCTGAAGCTTACAGAAAGAAAAGATTGTTTCAGAGAAAGACAGGAGTGAACAGAAGTATTTCTGGCAACACATAACACACACTAACAGCACATACAGGACACTTCATACACACATATATTCTATACTACATAAAGCTTCAGCTAATCACAGACTTTGCCACATGACAATTTTAAGCCAGAAAAAAGAGTTCTTTAAATACATTTTTAGGGCAAGAGGCCTCAATCAACCATAAGTTTGTTATCTGGAGAGAGAAACTATTTAGTGAAGTATTTGAGTGTCTCTCTGCTCCTCCCTGCACTGAATTCATCCAAGCTGGAATGGTTATGTGTGCCCATCAGCTCTCACTCAGCCAGCCAAAGACATAAAGGACACAGAGACTGAGCAAGGCCTGGTAGAACACATCCTGTTTGAACTCTGAAATAAACGGCTGGGTTTCCCAAGCAAAGCTTTGTATTTGTTATTCAGGTCAGGAAGTGATGAGAAAGACAAAAGGAAGCGAGGGATGGAGCAGAACTCTTCTGTCCCACAGGGTCCCTTCCATCCCTGGGGGGATGGGGATGACACTGCCTCTTCCACATCACTTTGTGACCTGTCTCCCCTCTAATTCCAAACCCCTATGCTTACTCCAAAAGAGCCAGAGGCTTTCAGAGGAGCACCACAACTTTTCAGATCTTGGGGGGTTTTAGTATTGTTCTCTTAATTGCTGGCAAACTCCATGAACAGCTTCAGGAGCCCAAAGTCTCAAGACCACAGCAACTTTATTTTCAGGAAGATGAACTGCTTAACCAGCAGCACAGATTCACTACCAGGGGATGACAGCCACCATAAGGCTTCTCTCCTTAGGAACTGGTCCTCATGGACAGCCCCTGTCACAAAGTCTGGTTACCTAAATCCTACTTCCCTAAATTTATGCTTGCAGGTACTCATAAAGCCAATGAACTAAGAGAATCTTGGATACTCTTAAGTGTCTGGAACTGGAGGGGTTTGATCTGAGTTTGGTGGCTCTCCATTAAAATCTTAGCCAAGTCAGAGAGGAGAAGGGGGAAAAAATTCACTTTGTTAGGACATTTTGTACTGCTGGTCTTCTTCTAAATAATCATGCTTTCATTCAGGATGCTCTACCAGACAGCAGTGGTTAGTTGGTTTAATGACCAAGTTGCACCACAGAAAACACAGCAGAAGACAAATAGTGCTCCTTCAGCAAGGAGTGAGTGCTGAAAGGCCTTACAGAACATGTGCTGGAAGGAGGTTAGGAAGGGAGTAAGGAAGCTCCTCCAAGAAAAAAGAAACCAAACCAAACAAACATCTACAGGCATGTCCCACAGAGCAGGAAAAGCTGCTTTCCTGACAGCAAACCAGCAAGCAAATGCCTATTCAGTAGTGTGTATACTAACATCAGTAGAGTATATATTATGCAGTATTGCTATATATTTACACACAAATAGAGAGTATAGCAACTGTAAAGCTAACACCCTTACTTCAGAAACATCCAGCACCAATCACAAAACATCTAAGAGTTTTTCTCCATGGACAACTAGTGCTCAGCTCTGTTTCCCAGGGGCCCTTCTGACCCTGTATCAGAAGTGTCTGCTTTAGAAAAGACAAAGCTAAACAGAACAAAAAAGAATACTGTTCTAACAAGGAATAAATGCAGAAAGCTGCTGCTTTTTAAACCACTGAACACTGACACTTTCACACTGAACCCTCTGCAGATGCAGCTATCCAAAGGTCAGCTATGATGCAGAGGTGTGAATCCACAGCTTCCACACACAAAGCTGTACCTGAGGAAAATATGCTGACTCCAGCAACTTCAAGGGAAAAATAAACACCAGTAAAAGGTTTCCACCTACCCTGGTGGAAGGGAGCAACTGCCTGAGAGCAACTGAGGGCCCAGAGTTTGGGGAAGACTTGCATCTACTGAAGGGACTCTGCAAAACATCTGAAGACTTCAACCATGCTCAGAACTATCTCTGGCTCTCCAAAGACCTACTGTAGGGAGAAATGTTAAAATACCACACATGGTTTGTTTGTTGGGAAACTGGGTCACAAAATACCCTATTGCATGGACAAAGAGCAAAGCAGAAAACTAAACGTGGCCTGAGAATCTTCACTAAGAGTATTCTGTATTTTGGCCAAGTACCATCCCCATGGCAGCAGCAGAGTTTTAGCAGCTGCCTACAGTAAGTGTGGAGCCACTTTCACATGACACAGTGATACTGACAGGTGATCTATGCAGAGGCAGGATTAGCACTCTTCATTTTTAAACTCCTTTTTCAGTAGCATGCTCCAACTGCCTCCTGCACAAGCTTCAAGCTGTTGCCCCCACGAAGCATCCCCTACGCTTCCTGCATCCTCCTCTCCTCCTTCCCCCAGCTAACTGCCTCTTAGTGTCTGCATCAGAGGCTTCTGGGCAACCTTTGGTGAGATCAGAGGATTTCTGTGCCACATCATCTGCATATTCTGGCCATAAATGTTCTTTAACAAGCCCCAGGAAGATGATCTACTTGAAAGCAATCCTGCAAAGGCAGAGTGGTAGTCTCCATGACACTGTGCTGGGAAAAGCTGCAGAACCAGACCATCAAACAACTAGCCCAAAAAGCTCATCCCATTCATCTTTATTTTCTGGACATTTCAGAGTATTTGGCTTTATTCATTAATATTTCTTACCCAAATCTTTGGAAGTTCTTGATAACAAAATTCTGAATGGGCATTTCTGCTGATCCTCTTCCCTTCTCAAGTGTTCCCATTTACTCCAAAGCCAGAATGCTTCCCAGGGCCTTCTTCATAAATAAAAGGTTCCTAAAATGTATTCTCCACATTCACACTTGTGATCCTAATCTATTCTTGCCTACAGAAACAATGCCTGCAAATACAGCAGAGAGGAGAAAAAAGTCCCAGATAGGCTGTTTTGGAGATGTGACCTTTTTTCAACCTACCAGAATTCACTCTTCTAGACACCTTCTCATATTCCCTTCAAACCACAGCTGAATCTAAGGCAGGTTTCATCAGTGATATGAATAATACATTTCTCAGATGTCGTTTATTTGTTCCCCTGCCCTCCCAAGAACTGCATAAGCAGCAGAAGTTCCTTGTGGAGGTGGTAAAAAGATTCGTTTCTAATGCATCTCTCAGAGAAGGCAAAGTTCAAAGAGTGTATCTTGCACTTAACCTCAGAAGTGCCAACTTTTACAATGGCTCTCAGTTCCCTCTTCTTCTCTGAGGTCTGATAATAAACTCCCAGACCCAAAGATCCCACTGCTTCTACAGATACATGACTTAATTTGCTTCAATACTGTTAATCCTGCATGGATTGCACAGCCTTTTCTACTAAGACTTACAGATGACACCGCTGCACTCAAATCTGCTTTTAGTTATGCTCTCACATAGACAAGCTCAAGAAAAGCTCATTCAAGAGAGATTTGCATACAGCTCAGTGTAGGCCTGCAGTTCTGCAGAGGAAGAGATGGAAATGTGTCAAGGAGAAAGTCAAAGGCTTGATGTCCCTTAAGACCACTCATTTGCTTCTGGAATTTTCATCAGTACAGGGCATCCGCTCCCAGCACGCTATTTTTGGACTGTTTTAAGCCTTGTTCAGGCATGTTCACCCCCTGATAACAGAGCAACAACTTGTAAGTCGCTACTGTGAGACCAGACAACCTTTTGACCTGCCTAACACATGTCTGCCAATCTCATTTCTAGGCAAGAAAAAAAAGCACCAAGACCTGGGCAAAGTTAAGGCAGATCCTGTACCTCCTCCTCAGCTGCAAGAATTTGCAGCTCTGTGTTGAGGAAATCATAGTCAAGTTAACACACTTCCCTCAGTATCTGGACAGAGTCAGGACTTGCTCCCCAGTGTACAATTAGCCAGCTGTATTTTGTTTGTTTGTTTAGCAGCAGGAATGACAAGCCCAAATTGGGAGGCTATTGGGAACAAACATCATCCAGGGCAGATCTGGATTCCAAGGCAGTATGAAAAAACCCTTTTCTGGAACTTGTGCTTTGTGTCCTGGCTACCCCCTTGATGTCAAACCCATCACCAAACCAGGGCTGAGGAGTGAACTCCTCCACGGCTCAAGCTGGGCGTGGGCAATCCATTACCTCCCAGAGAGCAGCGCTAGGCACACAGATCACCTGAAGAGTTTGCTGTAATTGCAGGCAATTTGAGGAACGCTACCGTCTCCTTTGTTGTGGCACGCTGTTCCAAGGACTTAAATACTTCGGCCAGAGTTTTCTAAGTGCACTGTGTCCAATAAAGTGTTAAATTAACCACTTGCTGTACCAGGAAGATGTCACGAGAAAACATCTGGCTCTGAATTGACAGCAGATTCTGCAGATGAAGAACCTGGCCCCACCAAAATCACAGAAAAATCCTCCCCCAGGGCTTAACTCCATCCTAGAACTCAACAGATTCTGCCTTCCGAGGCAGAAACCCATCACACAGATTTAGGAAATGAACAGACACTCTCTCCTTTGCAGATCCAATCTGGTCGCCAAAGCACAAAGGCACAAAGGCTTGTGAAAGCGAAGGCAAGCAGCAGGGCACACTGTTGATGTGCAGCTGGCCACCTCACAAGTGTTCATTCTCTTTCCGAAAAACCTTAGGGCAAAATATGCTACTCCCAATTAAAAACTGGTTTTGATTACGGAAGCGTGGAAACTGCAACCAAAAACAAAACAAAAAAAACCCCACAACCCTTTATGTTCTGGGCGGTTCAGTACTTCAAAAAAAAACTTTAAAGGCCGTTGCTGTTTTGTTCTTTTGTTGCCGTTTGGAGAGGCGGAGGGAAGGCGACAGCGACTGGAGTTCGGGTGCTGTTTTGGGGCGGGGGGAGGCGACTCTTTGTTCCTTTCATTTCAACCAGCCCAACTTTCAAGGCGAAGTTCGCCGTTCACACTCAACCACCAGGCTCTGCAAACGCTCTGCGGCACAAGCACGGCCAAACCTCCAACTTCACCCTTCCCTGAAGCATTTTGAGGTTTGGGAGCTCTCTAGCAGCTCGCCCGATTTTCTCCGTGGGGATGTGTGAAGACCAAATGCGATCCAGCTTTCTCCACGCTAAGTGGACTTCCGCGAACGACCCAAACACACCGAAGGGACATCCCCGACCCCCCACCCC